>JAPDOI010000093.1:1607500-2064956 GCA_029168955.1 Aplectana chamaeleonis
GCCTTTATAACTTTATTTTTAGCGCGTGTATCCCCACGGAACCTTCGCAGTTCTTCAGCAGTTCTCGATCAAAACAAATAATTGCACTTTTCTCAAGTACCAACAGCGGTATAAAGCTTTGGGGAACCGATCGGCTCCTAACGTTAAAAAAAAGCCTGTTGTAGTGACAAAACAAGTTTACCTGCATTTACCTTTCTGAATACGTTTGATCGATAGGTACGATTTGTTAAGGAGCAGAACGGTTTCCTGAAGCTTCATACTCGCACTCCTCAAGTACGTTTTCCATCGTGAACACTGCCTTTGAAGGCAAGGCCCTGTCTCATTTTGCACTACCAAAATTCAGGTTAGACAGATTTGGCTGGTTTAGCTGAACACCGTCTCCCCCCCCCACTCTAGAAAATGAGTTATTCATCGATGAAAATGAAAATTTGGGTGTAATATGCCTGATAGCGTTATAGTTCGGGTAACCAGAAAAGGTATAGCAGCGGACACCTCTGCAGACTGTGCTGCGTCGTGTGCGCCCACGAGAGATGTGGTGGTCGATCGGCGCACACGAAAGGCGCGCGGACCGCTTAAGGCTCACTCATAGCTGGTCGCTTCGACTTCAAGTCGAAGCGACCAAGAAAACTGCCGCGATTTGAAATCGCTGGACGAAGCGATTTCAAACCGCTTCGTTCACTGATTTCGAGTCGCTTGGGCGGCCGCAGTTTTGCGTAAAAATCACGGAAAATTGCGGACAACGCCGCAGGAATTAGAAAAAAAAATTCTCGGTTTTTGCTGAGTCCTCCTGATTTTTTGCGACTTCGGTGCCTTAATCTTCTAAATAAATTAGTCTTGCATAGTTTTCCGACAAAAACATGGCTTCAAAAGACGGCTGTATCAGTCATTGTTTTGGTGGAGACTCCATGGAAATACTTCGACTTCTTTAAGCGGTATCATTCATTCTCCTAAAACTGAATCCTTAGTGCCCCCCCCCAAATGGCTTCATACCCCCCCCCAATGGGCTGACTCGAGTTGGTTGTAAAATTATCCAAGTTTCGACTCCAATGGGCTGACTCGAGTTGGCTGTAAAATTTTCCAAGTTTCGACTCCAATGTCGTTATACCTTCACCACCAGTGGTGCTGTTTTCCTACTTTCTAGTCCAGGCAGATCTTCAACTGCCGAGAGGGACTGTGCGTGAATTAGGACACACCGCTCTCTCAGAGATTCGTAGAGTGTGAGCCGAGGTAATTTTTGGCGTTCAGGCCAACCCAAGGATAGAAATTTAGTGCGTGGTTTTGAGTGGGGCGAGGCAAGGAGAAAAGGGACTCACCTGCAGGAATTTCACGTTTTGCGCTTTTGCGTGCAACGTGGAAGCGTTATCAGAATCATCAACATTATTAGGCAAAGGTATAGTGGAGTCCACCAAGAGTGTCTCATTTACTTATCAATGAGAAGCGGTCGATTGGAGATCAATGAACATGAAACTCGTTGCAGCACGACCGCTCTCGCTCAATCGGTATCGAGCGTGCTGGTGTGGGATTCATACACATTGATCCCCAGCCGACCGCTTCTTATTGATAAGTAAATGAGACACTCTTGGTGAACTCCACTTTATTAACAATGTTGCTGGTATAAAAGGCTACTCATCTCACCGTTTGCTGCGCCGGTTCTTCGGGGCCAAACCTTGAAAGTATCCTTAGTCACTTTCCAGAAGATTCACCGGAAACCGGGAGATAATTTTGTCGCCCAGGATGTCTCCCTTTCCCGGCGAGTCTTTTGTTGGTGAGGGAGGAAAGTGGTACGCAATTGTGGGTCCATCTCCCCACGGTTCGCAGCTGGGTGCATCCCGCTGCGAGCCGTGGGGATGGGGTCACCTCCCTTGGAGACCCCAAAAGAGGTGATCCTTGTGGGATGTCCCTATGCGAACCCGGAAACGCCGAAAATGGCTTGAAAAACTATAAAATCTCGCGGCTTACACCGGAATTCCCTCGGCTAGCCCTGCATTGACACTGAAAGGGTGGGCCGAGGAGAATTTGGTGTGGCCCATGTACCCTCTGGCTGCGGGCCTGATTTAGTGTGCGCAATTGCGGACTTGGGTCGTGGGGGCGGCACATCGCTTTCAGACGAACTTCCGCGCCCGCCCCTCATCAGCTGATCGTGTGAGTTTTTTCTACATTTTTTAATGTTTTTCCCAGCCAGTTCTTTGATCTTTTTCTCAGCTGTCCGTGCCCCCACGACGCAAGTCAGCAATTCAATTGCACACACTAAATCAAGCCCGAAACCAGAGGGTATGTATCCTCGGCTGACTCTGTATTCGCCTCTCTGCCTGCCCTCTACGAATATCTCAGTTCTTTTGTACCCTACCATTTATCAATTTTGTTTGAATTGGATGCTTGGAGCTATTCCAGCGAGGGTATGAAACTAGTTAGGGGGGCCACTCACGAGCCAATTGGGGAATGCATGATTCCGCTTTCAGGGGTCGTATTCGCTTCAGGGGTCGTATTTGCCATCAACCCGCCGGGGAGTCGAAGGGTAGATGAGGTGAAATTTCAGTACAAAATGCGAGCTCCACGGCCACCTCTCGCCTCCCTTGGCTTCCCTCGCCACCGCGGGAAATTTTCGAATCGCGTAGCTGAAGAAGGGCTGCTTCGCGATGAAATCTTTGTCTTTTCACAGTGATATCGAAACGTAACACAGTTTGCATTTCCATCTTACATGGTGTAAGATGGGTTGATCTGCTCCTCTGCCGCGCGCGCTATCATCCCTTCCGCTTCCCTTCGACTTCCCTCGGCGGGTTGTTGGCGAATACGACCGCAGGAATCGAAGTATTTTCATGGAATCTCTACGGAATCATTGACTGATAACGCTACAATGTAAATGACATCAGCAGAAGTTTTCATTTTTTTATGGATGAGTCAATCCATTTTCTTGAGTGCCTCCTAACTAGATTGAAGCCCCAGCTAGTATTTGATATGTGTCGATCGATCACCCGTGTCGATTTATGTGATACCGATCGACACGGGCTTTCAATGGACACATTTCTTATATATTCGGATTTGCTCCAAGCATCCCGGCGGGATGCTGACGGGTTAAAGGCAGTGTTCACGACAAAAATTGTTTTTCTGTTTTCCCGCCTATCTTAAAAACGGCCCCACACTGATTCCAATGATGTCTCTGAAATCGTACAAGACCTTCTGGGAATGGAGTTATGGCCTCTCAAAAATTGAGCTAGGGAAAATGGTGGACGAGTTGTCCGAGGCTTGTAACTTGCGTCTTTTGCAGCCGATCTGTGCGAGCTGACCTGAGTAAAGAGAGAAGTTGAGAATGAAGGGAGAACGGGGCTAATGATTGGAAATCATCGCTCATCTCACGATCTTGAGCATTCATTTGTTTACATCGGTGGGCGTGTGATGCGCTTTTGAGGTTTGCCTTGCGCTCGATATGGCAACTTCAGTCTCTTTTGGAGCTTTTCCTGACTCGTTTTCATGCGTTCCTTCAACGTTAACGTTACGGTGTGCCCCTCCACTACCCATTCCTAGTGAAAACTGAAACACATTTTTTTTCGTGAACACTGCCTTTAGAGCAAGCATACACGTTCACGATCATGGTCCAGATATCAGCATAAATGAACTCGCACGGCACCCACCGTGTCGTCAACGAAGTTTGAAACGCCGAAAACCATCCAGGATGACAATATTCGACAATATTCGAGCAATCCTGTCTCGCACGCCCGTATTTTCCCACCCATTCGAGTACGAGAAGGAGAAATGAAACTTGAGCGAAGATGTTATAACTTAGAGTGATAGCACTATCAAAAGGGAGTGCAGCAGAGAAAAAGCTCGATTTACCTGAATATAAGATGTCTGTTAACCGATGAAATTTTCCATTTCCAAAAATTTGTTAAAGTAGAGTTGACGAGAGTCTCAAAGTTTCTCAAAAGTTGACGAGAGTTAATAGGTTAGTAGACATGTTTTACTCAAGTAAACCAAGCTACTTATCTCGTGCACTTCCATTTGCTAGTGCTATCACTCTCTATTATATCATATATTTTCTCAAGTATCAATTCTCAATCTGTTACTCGGGAGGATGGGAAAATATTAGGCTTGCAGGACAGGAATGTTCAGATACTGTCATCTTGAACTGTTTTCAGCGCTTCAAACGTCGTTGACGACATAGTAGGGGCCGTGCGGACCTATCCATGTTGTTATCGCGACTACGTTTGCGAGCGTGTATGCTGCCTTTAAAGGCAGCGTTCACGATGATCATCCTCGTTGGGGACGGGGGCCGTCTACACACCGAGGGAGGAGCTGTCCCCTTTTTGCAGTTTGAAACGTCACGCGACTCAACGCGGGCGAAGTGGTCCCGAGTGGAATTAGGGCCGCCAAAAGCGGGACATCTCCCTCGATGTGTAGAGAGCCCCTGTCCCTCCTTGTTGACTTTCCACAGTGAAATGATAGGCGAGAAGGATCCTAGGCTCCTAGTGTCAAAAGAACGGTAGAAAATGAGCCAGGAGCGGCAAAATGACGGCTGCAAACAAGCGTTTTGGTGCTCCAGATCCGCCCCTCGGAATGAACAAATGAAGACTCAGATTACAGGAATGATTAAGTCGAGGAAGTGCTGATAAGGGAGCTGATCGCTTCATTGCACTGATAGGTATCATCCTTCTAGCGGTCAATTCCTCCACGCTCAAAAATCTGCGTAAACAAGAGAGGGCCTATTTTTGCTTAGAAACGCGTCTTTCGTGTCGTTTTCAAGCATGCCTTGCTATATAGAACACCAGACCTTCCGTAAGCCGTGGAGATATCGGAAGTGAAATTTAACGTGAACGCTGCCTTTAAAGGCAGCATACACGCTCAAAAATGATATCAATTTTATGGAATGAATCGAAGGTCTGAAGCTGTTAATATTCAGAGATAACGAAAAAATCGGAAAAAAATCAATTGAAATGAATATATAACGGTTCGTTCTATATTGGCCCAGAAGTGGACGAGTTTTACCGCATTGGCTGAAATAGCGAAGCTAGCGACAAATTCGCTGGGATAACGACACTGATGTACTCGTAAGGCCCTTTCTGGAACTCTTACAACCTTAGAAGCGTAAAAAATGAGAGAAAATGACCGTAATCGAGCATTGAACATGTGTATTGAAGGGCGGAGCCCGTATCGATGGGCGGGGAAAGGATGATTTTTTGATTCAATACGGCTCAAATACGGGCACTTTAACTCGTTTTCAACTGTTCCAAATTCGTGAGGGCTCTTCTAGGGCCCATACGACCCCACTAATATTGTTATCTCGACAACTTTTGCGAGCGTGTATGCTGCCTTTAATGGAGAATACCACCCCATGCCTATGGATATATCTTGAGTGCTCCCCGTCTAGAGTAGAATCGCCCTCACATTTTACTAGCATCAAAATTCATCTTGGAAGGAATACTACTAGAAGTTTTCTGGTATAGTTTCAGGTCAACAATGTTTTGCAATGTGTTAACTACGATCGTTTTTACTTTTGCGTTGTGCTACTTCTGCGGTAGCTTTAATATGCCGCCCGGTGGTGACACCACTTCAACAACAGTTGGACCGGAGGTTGGATGGAAGACTTACGAGAAGAAGAAATACAAAGTAACCCAGTTCTTTTTCGTATGTTGGCCATGTATTCTGCAATAATTTTGCACGGTTATATCCCTTCTTTCCCTTGCCCAGCTTTTCACGGAACAACTGACTTGGAGTAGAGCAAACGCAGCTTGCTCGAGACTGGGTGCTGTTCTATCTCCTATTCATTCGAGTGGCGAAGAACAATTCCTCATTGGTGAGTACACAGACCTTCATATCTTTCGCTGCCGCAAAAGGTTTCTTTCGATAAGAACTGAAAGCAGCGTTCACAACAGTTTCCGACACTCGCATACGGGGAAGAGCACCCAGTATCCAAGAAAAATTGAAGTATTCCAACAATGTTTCTAATACAACACTGAACGATGGCGATAGACCTCAATAAAGACGAAGTTTGTATTATTTCTATGATATGACAGAATGCTTCTGTCCCTCAATAATCTCCATGAACGGCTTTCTTGAAACCTTGGCATTTTCAGTAGTTGTTTATTTTACTTCTGTGCCAGCAAGGTTTTGTATGATGGTACGCATTTATTCGGTAGACGTTTCGAGCAATAGACGTTATCAAGGCCTTATACAGTACCACCATGGACGAGCTCCACACAGTCGCGGTCGTGAAAAACAAGGAGCAAGTAAGTTCTGTCCCTCGACCTCAAGGTGTTCCTAGAGACTTGCCTCATTTTGAGGCTGCAAAAGGGAGGAACATTAGAACATTTTCCAAAACTTTGGAAGTGTTTTAGATGGTGTTCTTCAGGTTTCTTTTTGTGTACGTATCTCTATCAGAAGTGTGCTTTTAATAGGAATTTAAAGCCTAGCTTGTTCAGAAGAGACCAGGCGAAGTAAGACGCGGAGCGGTCGGTCATTTCGAAATACAACAGTGATAAGGAGATTGTGACATGATAATCCCGATGAGCCCCAAATCGAAAAAATAAGGGAGATAGGCTATACGTTCTAGGGGGAGGATAGTGCTCCAATATCTCAAACTCAGGATTGGCTGAGTGCCTCAGGCAGTCCGTAAGAAAGTCAAAATTTGAGCAAGGCTAGAACGGCTTGGCCGAAGTGAACAGAACTGATTTACCGATATAATTACTTCTCTATGTGCTCAGAAATGATGCAAAAAAGTTGATGCTTTTCTTGCTTGGATCAACAGTTATGCATTGTTGCCTACACCGTGATCTATCCTGAAGATACAGACTCAGACAGTCGGTATAGTACTTCGGCAGAACAGGGGTTGTATTCCGAGGCAAACATCAGATTAAACTCCTTTTTGTGAGCGGGAGCTGCTACTTACAACGGAGGCATGCGGTGCCAACGTATGCTGAGGTTTAAACCCTCGTTATCAACAGCCTGTTCTCCAAACGGAGAAAGAATATGAACTACTACCCACTTTAGCGGTGTTGGATGTAATCCTTATCATGAGCCAGCAGGGCTAACCTTGCTACCGTCCGCGACAAGAAGGCTTCCCCTGCGATGGGCCATGGAGACGATCTCCTCAGCGTCGAAAATTAACCTTCTAAAAGTGATGCACCTTCTCGTACCGGTTTTAAACGACCAACTGCTTCCTCAATGAGACTCGCCGCCTTATATATAGCTGCCGCCTTCGTACAAGAGGATGCTGCAATGTTCATTCGTATCAGACACATCAGTAGAGGAGAGTGTCAGCAGACAATAGGAGATGAGGCTGCCGATCTCACGCTGGCCATTGTGAACGAAGGGGTCGCATCCCAGCACAAGCAGCAGGAGCTCCTGCTAGTAGGCAGGAACTCCTGCTGGTAGCAGTAGCTAGAGCAGGGGTGCCGCTAATTCCTTTGTAACGGAGTGCAACCCCTATTGTGCCGACGTACTACCCTCAACTGTCTTAGTAGAGGTACTCGGACCCAAGTCGGCGGGGGTCGAATTCGGCAAAGATAAGTTTTCGATTCGGCTACAAAGCGTTGTGAACGACGATACGGCCACGTACTTTCCGTGGGCCACGTGGCCTAGTCGTAATCGAGGTGAGAAGCCCGTGCCGCAAGACATAGGTGTTCCACTCGGCCACGACACGCTTTCGATTCCACCACGATGCAGTTTGGACGACGAGCGAATCACGATGCCCATGATTGAACACTTTGATCGACTACACAATTTCAGGTGCCTATCAGCCGCACAGCGCGTGTAAAAGTGGCCCCATCTCATTAGAGCGCAGTCGGCCTTTTTGGGCCGCTCCTGGAAGAAGACTACCATTCACTTTCTGGACGATTTTTGACCGCTGAGGGACTCCCCTACGGCCCAAAGCGAGGGGAGCTTCCACGTTGTCGACCGTGGCGAGGGTGACATCTTCGTCACGGACTGATGTGGAGGGAGGGTGACCCTGCTGCAAGCCTTGACCTAGACCGTATCCTTGGCTGAGGGAAGGAGTGGACCCGCTCCCATGGAAGAGGTGCTCCTAAGTATGGGACGACGTGCTGCCGCGTGGGAAACGGGGTGCGGCAAGGGTTCTGCTTCTCCGTGCCACATAGTCCTATCGAACAGACCACGTGCTCCTCGGAACAGCACCTGCTGCTGCGAAAGTTTCTTCCAACTTGACTAAGTATTCGATTAGAAAGCCTATCGTGGCCGAATCGAACCTCCCCAGAATCTGAGTGGGAAAATGACCACGGTTTACTCTCCAGACAATTTTTTCGTCACTGAGGGGGTCTCCCGACTGTCGTCGGCGAGGGAAGCTCCCTCGATGTCGACAGTGGCGAGGAGGTTGTCCGTGTCGCGGACTGCGGTGGGGGTGACCCCCTGCTGCGAGCCGTGACATTTACCGTATCATTGTTGGGGGAGAAACTCTGTGCCACATAGTCCTATCAAACAGACCACGTGCTCCTCGGAACAGCACCTGCTGCTGCGAAAGTTTCTTCCAACTTGAGTAGGTATTCGATTAGAAAGCCTATCGTGGCCGAATCCAACCTCCCCAAAATCTGAGTGGAGGTTGTCCGTGTCGCGGGCTGCGGTGGGGGTGAACCCCTGCTGCAAGCCGCTCTTATCGAAGAGGTAGGGCCGCGCCTCCACCGCCACGTGATTCTGTTAGAGGATGGCGTGCTGCTGGGTGGGAAACAGCGTTGCGGCAAGGGTTTTGTCTCTCTGCTCCACAAAGTCCAATCGAACGAGCCACGTGCTCCTCGGAGCAGCACGTGCCGCTGCGAAAGTTCCTTTCAACTCGACTAGGTATCCGAATAGTAAGCCTATCGTGGCCGAATCAGACTTTCCCAGTACCTGAGTGATTCGATCGCCTAATCGGCTCTACTCACTTCGACCTGGCCGTTCTAACCTTGTTCAGATTTTGACCCTTTCGTGGACTACCTGGGCGTTAATCCGATTCTGGGAATGGGATATAGAAAAACTGTCCTCCTCCCTATAACATATTTGAATTGCATCTCGAAAAATCATCCGATGAAGTGCGACGGTGGTGGAAATCGAGTCACACCGTGTAGTTCCTTTCGGAACTCAAGGGGCGCAAGTTCTCAAAGTTTCTCTAGCTGAAGTCGCTCAGCTGAAAGAATCGACGTAGATTGGGAAGTGATGGGTAGGTGGTAGCTGTAGATGTAGAGTGCTGTCAGTAGCCGTCTGTAAAGCAAAATCAGTCAAGCCCTGATCCCAGCGTCGAAAGCAAGGCCCTTTAGTAGCCACCATGTGTAGGACCTATTTCAGCAAATCTTCGCATCTCAAAGGCAGTGTTCGCAATGATTCTCGCCTCTCAGTTTTCTGAAATGACGAAAGGTATACTACCTTGCGAAACATGTATTATAATAATAATTCATTACGACTACAGAAGACAGTCGTGAGAAAAAAAAAGAAAACTGAAAAAAAACACGAATACACAATCAATGAAGAAACAACGCTTAATCCAGCAACACTTGTTGAACGAACTCCATGAATGATCAAAATTGGTGAAAGAAGAAATAGTAGCACTTTTCAATGCTACATATTTGGACTCAGCCCTGATACTGGAAGGATAAGCTCTCTTATTGGACTTCGGCCTCGGATACCATATCTTGAACTTGAATTCTCTTCTTCTTGAGGAAACAAACTTATAGAACCTTGAAGGCTTAATTTTGATCTTCCCGGACAATATTCCGAAAACAAAACAAACATCTCTTACCGCCCTTCGTAAGGACAAAAAACTCAAACCGAAAATTTTGTTTCTGATTCTAGACTCTGGTACTCCAATGTAAAAGAAACCATTGTACTTCAAAATGAGCTCCCTCTTGTAGTTATTCTGCACTCTTTCAATCATCAGTATATCCTTTATAATGTCAGGGGGAAATACTGCTGTGCCACTTTCTACTATTGGCCTAACATAGGTTTTGTAAGCTCTGAGTAGCACTTCCTCATTCTTGGTGGGAAGTCTTTTGAATATTTGGTACGTTTTCGTGATCGCCTTTCCACTTCTTTGCTTATAGTGATCCGTAAAGTCTAATTTCCTATCATAGCAGACGCCTAAATCCGTGACCTTACTCACGTCCTGAATTGGAATCCCATTCAGCGTATAATCAGAAGAGATACTTGATTTTCCAATTTTAATAAATTTAGTCTTCTCTGAACCTAAGGGTTGTTGTCATCCAATAGACCATTTGTTGACGAAATGGATACTTTGTTGAATTTTTGGTCGACTTTCATCGCTGTGTTCGCAATAGATCTTAAGACCATCAGCAAACTGCTCACATACCACAAGTGAATCCTCGATGATTGACGGAAGATCAGCTCTATAGAAATTTGGAAGTAACTGCGAGAGTACACCTCCTTGAGGAACACCACTCGTAACTGACCTAACAGTAGACAGCTCATTATTCACCTTCACCTGGAACGTTCTGTTCGAAAGATAGTTGTTCAACCAACTCTGCTAAAGTGGATGAAGACCAATTTTGCTAATCTTGTATATTAGTTTCTGATGGCTTGCCCTACCGAATGCTTTAAAAAACGAAGTAAAAGACATCGCAACTTTTTTGATCATCTAGTAGCTCTTTCCATTCATTTAGGCACTCTATTAGGTTTGCCTCTTGTGATTTGCCCGCCATGAAACCATATTATCCACTAGGAATGGTGCAGTTTACTTCAAAATGCTCGTTTACTCTGAGAAAATCGGTACTGCTGGTCTCGCGATAGCCCCGAGATTCTCGCTAGCGTCGCGATGGGGTATCGGCATTTGATTGGCGGCTCCGCGATTGTGGAAAAGTGGTGCGTGACGCGGTGGCCCCGCGATAGCCTTATGTCGGCTCCGCTGTCCGATAGCGTCGACAACAAGGCTCCTCGGCGAAACCGCGTCGGCACCGCGATGAGTGAGCAGGCTTTCGGTATCCCGTCGGCTCCGCGTTCGACACACCTCGGCACTGACGCACACGAGTCATACTGCAGTATCGATCGAAGTTCCAACCAGACTCGTCGATTTCTTTTCCGGTGCTGTCCAAATTCGTGTTTTTTTAAAGTTATCCACATTTTGACCACAGCATACACCGCCTATGTGGTGAAATTGCATTTACATTGAGTTTCCATCCCACGCAATACGTCTTTTCCTATATTGTGACAACAACTAATATATCTTTTTTAAATTGCGACATGAACAAATATATTCTTGATCGATTTTTTTCGCTCTTACGTCTCCACAGATTGTGCTTCTTGTCGTTTTCTAGATTTCGTTTTTAAAACAAGCAACAGCGATATCAGAAACAATACCATTTCTTACATTTCTTGAATTTTCGGGTGTTTTCCGGAGTCTTCCTGAATTTCTGAATTCATCCCCTAGGTAGAGGGCCGAGCTGACATGGTCGTTCGACGCTAGTTTCCGAATAAACGAAAAAACATTGCATTTCTAGAAAACAATTGCATATTGTTCTCGAAAAAAAATTATAATTTAAATGGCAACTGTCAGAAAGTTTTAAATGAACAAATTTACAAAATATTGCTTTTTTGAAACTTATGAAGGAGGGAGTGTAATTCAATTATAACTTTTTGAATTGCCCGATTGAATGAGAATTTCAAGTATAAACTTTTCGAAATTTTCGAATGAGTGAACTATGTAATCCGAAAACTTTACTATATTCGTTCGATATTAATATTCGAAAAAGTTCTCGGCCCAATCGATTCGACTGTTCAAATATTTCATAGATATTTCTGCACATTTATTATCGAAACAATTGAAGAACCGAACACTCAAATGTTTTTAAATGAATCCTTAAGAAAGCGGATATTTGGATTTCATAAATAAATCGAGTCCTCTAGAAATCCGACAATTTTAGTTCCCAGATCAATCAAAGACTCGGGTATAAAACGAATAATGTGCTTATTGTCCAATAAATTATTCGGTCCTATTTCAAGTCTAATACGTAGTGTACAGTGCTGGTCATAATTTTTGCGTTTTCGGCGGAAACAAAAAAGTTTTTTTCGCCAATTCGTCATAACTTCGTTCAAAATGGTCTATTTAGGAATCGAAAGAGATATTTGGAATAAGGATTGAAAGATCTTTATTTAGCACTCATAAATGCGCTAACTAAATCACGTTTTACGCGTGTTTCGGGTTGGTTGTTTCATGTCTAATTTTGCCTATACATCTTGCTGAGGAGTGAGTCATGTGTCATGCCAGAAGAATGTGCATACTATGCTGATTCCCAATATCTCTTTAGATTCGCGAATGGATCATTTTGACTAGAGTTATGAAAAAAGGGAAAAAACGCTTTTTTGCGCTTTGTTTTTTGCCGAAAATGCAAAAATTAAAGCTGGTATTGTACTCGGTGATTTCTCACAAAAAAATCGCTTCTTCTGAGTTACAAGCTTTGTTTTCATTTTTGGTTGTTTCGTACTTTTTCGAAAGAAAGACTGCTCAAAATACTCGAAAACCACATTTTCTCACGTTCTCAGTCTTCGCTGAGGAATATAAAGACATTTTCGGGATTAACATCGAGTGTTTTTTTTCTAAATTGGCACATGGCTGACTTTCAAACAAGGTATATAGGCGTGACGATGGACACATTCACTAATCACTGCTTTCAGTCTTTCAGTTTGAAAGCGCGTTTCTTCTATTGATTATGTAAAGGTTAACTTCTCTTGAAAAACTTGTTCCAAAGTAAGCAATGTGCCTCTCAAAAAGGGGTCTCGATGCTGATTCCAGATGTCTCTTTGGATCAACGAATGGTCTATGTTGAAAAGAGTGTTGAGCAGAGTGTTGACAAAGAAGCATAAAAACGGGTTTTTATGCCCAAAAACGCAAACGATATCACCGGTATTGCACTTCATCCTAGCCTCGCGCCCCTAAATGGCGAACACTTCTCTAAATGCTGAGTAGTCTTGGAACAAAACGATTCGAAAACTCGGACTTTCACAGAGCAGCGAAAACCATCACTGTAAAAATCTGTAGTCACATGCACAACGTTAATGGTTCTCGTAAGATTCTGTGTCTGTGTTTCAACGCAGCTGTCATGAAGACTACCTAACCTGATTTATTGTCCAATTAAGCTGGGTGAGGTTTTCATTGAGATTTTTACATTCAAGTATCAGAGCTAGATGTATGCAATTTGTGTTTTATTAGCATGAAATTTTATTTGGATAACGGTTTGGTGACTTCCGCACTCGTATGGGTTTGGAAAGCTAAAATACATGAAGAAACAAATCGTTCGAGTACCATTTCAAACCAAAGGATTACGAAGAAAATTTGTAAAATGGGTGAGTGGCGAAAAAACTGGAAAGCAGTATCATCAGCTGTATCGGTGTATTGCTTAGCAAACAACTACAATACCGCTCATAACATGTGTCCTAAAACGCGTCGGCGACGCGAAAGCGCGTCGGAAACGTCGTTTTGGTTCAGAGTGGATGATTTTGGAATCTGAAAACACCGTTCGATTCGTCTCGTAACGCTGATTCCAAAAATGTATTCAGGTTTGAGAAAAACAGAGTCTCGACCTAGTTATGACCTACTTTATCAAAAGTAGCCAAAATCTTTCAAAGTAGATATTTTCGAAATTTTAAAACGTCAATGCATTCGTATTGTCATGCTGATTTCAAAAATGTATGCATAGCCAAGATCAGTCCGATTCTTGACCTACTTTCAACTTTCTTCAAATTCAATGAATTCAAACTCCTTTCAAAGCGGTTATTTTGAAAATATGATAGCAACATTGGATTTGCACCGTCATTCCGATTCAAAAAGTGTGTTAAAATGCGAAATAAACTTAATATCAAGCCATATTATAGTCTATTTACGACTGAACTTTCTGGTGACCTCGCTAATTACCCTCTAAACTGGGGCTGCCTACAAAAAGTGCAGTATTGGGCAACTCTGCTGGAGACAACCGTGACATTTCGCGCCTTTACCTTTAGTCATTAATAACATATGCATTTGACACAGTTTCGAATGTAATTCAAAACTTCTCGAAGGCTGTTTTTGTCTTCTGGTTCTCATGATGACTCCGATGATTTGAAGAAAGTTGAAAGTAGGTCAAGAATCGGACTGATCTTGGCTATGCATACATTTTTGAAATCAGCATGACAATACGAATGCATTGACGTTTTAAAATTTCGAAAATATTTACTTTGAAAGATTTTGGCTCCTTTTTGATAAAGTAGGTCATAAATAGGTCGAGACTCTGTTTTTCTCAAACCTGAATACATTTTTGGAATCAGCGTTACGAGACGAATCGAACGTTGTTTTCAGATTCCAAAATCATCCACTCTGAACCAAAACGACGTTTCCGACGCGCTTTCGCGTCGCCGACGCGTTTTAGGACACATGTTATGAGCGGTATTGTATTCGGTATCCCTTGTTATGGTGAGGGCAATTATATTCGACTCACCTCGGAGGCTTCTCAGCGAGGTCATATATGAACTACTTTATCATTTTCTCAAACAGTCTGCAAAAGAATGACGTCACACTGACCGGTCTATAATTATTTGGGTCACTAGCTGGTTCTTTCTTCAAGAGAGGTGTGACATAAGAATGCTTCCATCATGCCAGAAACTGGGAAAATGTCAATGATTGGTTGCAGATATAAGTAAATGACATAGCAATCACATGAGCAACATTCCCTTGAAAAACCAAAGGAATGTGGTTAGGAGTTACCGCATAACAAGCTTTCCAGTGGTGGATGATATATAAACCTCCTTCTAATTGAACCAGGGACACTAAATCATAGGATTTTCCACATGAACTTTGAGAGCAGATAGCCCTCCTTCATCACAGGAGTAAACTGACTGGAAATCGTCGGCAAGAAGATTTGCTTTGTCAAGATTAATCAAGCCTCGACCATCTTCTTTCTTCAGAGCACCAACGAAAGTCTTACATTTAGGCTTGCTATTCGAAAGCCGATAAAAAGTTTGTTTTTGACCAGAATCCATAACATGCTTTTCTAAGTTACTGTTATACTTCTCCGACTTTTTAGTCAAACGTTCTGAGAAATTTTCAAAGGACTCCCAGTCCGAAGGAGAATTAGACTCGTATGCAGTGCGAAACAGGCATGAGAAATGAACAAACCTTTTCTCCAGGTATACTTGCAAAGAAGTACGTTAGGCCAGTACCTTGCCCCAAGGAATAAATAAGTCAATAGCGTGGAGTACAATGTCCAAAAACATCTCGAATGTACTGTCTACTGTATTGCTCATCTCAAGGGATTCTGTCCAGAAGACCGAACTCAAATAACTACAAATCTCTATATAATTTCCCTTGTAGTACAGTCTTTTATACGTCGCTGGCGGTTCATCGAAAGGCATCTTAGCTTTGAATGACATGCTTGTATGATCACTGCTCCCTACCGGAGAAAATACCTGCAGGTTCAATACCAAATTGTCGTCAACTCCTAAGACGAGATCAAGTGAAATAGCTTCTCTAGTTGGATTTTTTACTAGTTGAAACAATGAAAGTTTACAAAATATAGGATGTTCGAATGCGGAGACCTGATGTTTTCCCAATATCTCAGGCATATTGAAATCACCGATAATAAGATTTTCCTTATCACAAGCAGAGAGATTACCCAGAGCTTCGATAAGCTGTTCATTGGCAAAATGCGTACAGGATGGAGCTCGATAAACATCTGGAAATCAGAGCAAACACGTGGCACTGAGAACACAAACAGCAATGATTTTGTACCCGTTTTTCGACACTTTCAGAGAAATTTTTTTCGTACGAGAGCTCTTTCTTCAGCAGGATCGCTACACCTCCTCCCTCTTTTTTGAACCTACCACATCTAACTGTAACATAATCAGAACAAAGAATGCCGAGTAAAGAAGCAATGGAATGTTTTGGCTCCACCCAAGTTTTAGTAAGAATATAAATGCCATATTTAATCCAGCATATGCTCTCGCGAAACAACATTGGTCTCCGCGTAACGGACGGGGTTTCTTGGCGATTCTGGGAGGTTAGAACCACAATCGCGGAACCTGTGACCCTTCTAACTCACATTGATCTTTGCTGCTTTCTTCGCTCAAACTCTTTTTTGTTGAGTGGTTCCCTAAGGAATACACCCTTAAACGAGTAAGATCGAAGACTGCTAGCTCGACGTATCGCTGATTTGTGGTAAAATGTCAAAAGCATCACAACCTCAAGCAAACGATTTCTGCCCGAAATGGGCTTACTTACAAGGGAAATATACAAAAGGTAGGTCGGGCCCGCCAAAACGACTAGTATCGTTAGTATCTCTTGTAGCTCACTAGTAGAACTGCGCAGTATCCCGCCCCTAGCGGCAGGTTCAAGAAGTTACAAGCTTATTAATCTCTTTTTCTCTTTTGTGCTTTTTGTACCTCTCAAAATGCTCATTAGTCTTTGGAAAACTCGGAGAAGGACCTCATAAATGTGTTCAGCGCCCAAAACTATGTACCCCCTGAGCAAAGTTTGAGTGAAGGCGCATTTTCCATATTTTCTCCAGACTGACAGCGTTTGGGACTCCACGGATTTTCGGGTGGGCGTTTATTTATACCATATACAGGGCTTTGGAAGCGTTTTAGAAAAATTAGCCAGATTTGGCTTCAAACTCTCCCAGGAGGTTTTTTTGGGGCGCTGATCACAAATCTGTGGTTTGTGTGTCGATTTTCCAAAGTTTTCGGCTAATTTCGTGTAAAACTTCCCAACCGAGGAAAATTTCGAGGGAAAAACGCTTTCCTTTCAAGATTTCCGAATTTCTACGATAGATATGTCTCAAAATCATTCTCTGAGGGTTATTTAGAGTGCTAAACACGAATCTGGAGTCCATTTATCGATTTTTCGCTGATTACGGTAGATTACGGTGGGTCAAAATCTCAGATCTTAATCAAAATTTGTATAGGGGGTTAATCGGGGAGGAGAAAACGAAGTTAATGTCCGTTTGTGGATCTTCAGAATACCAAGGATATTTTGACTCGTAAATGAGATGTTACCAACCGTAACCTACAGTAAACCTTGAAATTTTGACAAATGGACTCCAGATTCGTGTTCACCACCCTAGAATACCCCTACATACAAGTTTTGGGCTAAATCCGAGAAAATTTTTTGAAACAAAAAAAAAATGCCCGATGGTATGCCTTTTTGCGAGGCTTTAAAAATGCTCATCAACTTTTTTAAACCTGCAGCTCGGGGCGGGATACTGCACATTTTAACTATTGAGCCAGAAGAGATACTACATAACTATACTAGTCGTTTTGGCAGATCCGACCTACGCTTTGTATACTTCCCTTGTTAGCCTAAAACCGGAGACACGAAATGCATTAACATCTAAAAATGACAGAATTTGCATCACAGAATCAAAATCGTCATTCAAATGTTGCAAAGAATCAGGAGAATGAGACTCAGAAATGCCAATCAAAACAAAAGATCGGAGACGCTTGCACTCGCGAAGTTTAGAGGCGGAATGATTAGTAAGATCAAGATCAGTCTTAACAGCAATCTGCTTGAAAATTTTTGATTGAATGTCTATGTCAACAATCTTCTCAAGTAAACAGGAATTCTCTCGCAGTACTTGCGGAATACACGCATTTTCTGCACACAGCCTCTTGTTCTCGTCCATTACCGCAACAAGTTGGTTCGTAATTTACACGACCACATTCTTTGAAGGCAGTGTTCACGATGGTTTCCATTCCCTAGTTTTTCACATAAAGCAATGCGTTTGTCTACAAGTGTTACCACAGTTACGAAAAACGGGGAGAAACGCATTAAAACGTCGTATTTTAGTGACATTATTTTCTGGCCTGGACTAGTCCGGTTGGATGAACATGTTCCCGATGGTTGGGACCGGTGAAAAATGGGGTCAGTCGAAAATTAAGAAAGTATTCTATGCAAAATAGTATTAGTTCGGGTCCGAAGGAAGAGACGGAGCAACAGAAAGCAGAAAATGGCAAAGGACGGGTCCACAAAATTTTTCGTCGTCACAACGGATAGTTCCTGTGAGAGTAAAGTGGCGGAGTGAGAGTAAAGGATTCGGTGCTCTTCTGGTCGGTTTTTTTCAGTTTCTCCGTCATTTTAGTTCTACCCGGGTTCAATTAATCGATTTTTCGAATAATCTCAAAATTGAAGATTATCGTGAACACTGCCTTTAAACACTGAGGAACCTCCTTCGCATTGATCGACGCATAAACTGCCTCCTTCAGCTTGTCCACTGGCTGGTGACCCCCATCCGTAAGCTCAATTGAAGAGGTAACAGCACATGAAATCACCTTTCAAAGTGGCAGTTGAACGGAATAATTGGAAAAAGTTTTTACCTGTCACTAGGGAAATCGCTTGATCTGGAGGAGTAGAATAAAGAGGTGAACGGACGAATCAAATGGAGACGAGGCTGAAACACAGCCGGTCGAGGCGCGTGCAGATAGCAATCCAATTTTCTTTTTCCTTGGCAAAATCCCTTGGGATACTGGTTCTAAACCGATTCTGATATCCCCTTTCAATATGCTGATCAAACACACGAAGAATTATCGAAAACCCCATGTTTGGCCCCAAATAAGCGCTATTTTACCTTTTGAGGCAGGTGAAATCGACCGATAGAGGCAAATGATGTTTCCACTGTAATCAGTCAGTCTGTCTTATCGGTTTTTACTCATCATGATTACTTTTGTGATAACTAGTTGTTTTGCCAACGTGAGCTTTTCTCTATTTCGTCAGGGAAATATTTTAGAACAAAGGCGGTGTATTGCATTTTTGGACATCGTTTAGCGGATTTTCCCGGAGTTTTTCCTCACCAAAGTTTGATCAGTAATCAGTTCTTGATTTTTCATATAGAAGACGGCAGGCTTCCCAACTGTGAACGCTGACTTTCAGTTGGGATCCGTAATTCGGGTTTTCCAGGCATGTTGAAAGAGGCGAACCGCAAGTATGGTTGGATTGGACTGTTTCGTAAAGACAAAAAAACAGATTGGATTTGGATCGATGGATCGAAATACGATTACAAGGACACCAAAAAGACAACGTCACAGAATTGCGGAGCGGTGGGTCCACACGAAGCCAAGTTTCATTCAGTTTAGCTCTATTTGCGTGAATGTGTTGATCTTCGCAAGTAAACAAAAAATGAAGTTATATAGGCTTTAAGTTCAAAATATTTTTTTGTCTTATATGTCACAAGTAACATGAAGGAAATTCTAATGTTAGATGCGTGTGGAAAAGTGAAGGTGAAGGTATAAAGTCAAAGTCCTCAATCCCTACTATAGTGAAGTCCACCAAGAGTGTCTCATTTACTTATCAATAAGAAGCGGTCGGCTGGGGATCAATGTGCATGAACCCCATACCAGCACGCTCGATACCGATTGAGCGGGAGCGGTTGTGCTGCAACGAGGTTCATGTTCATTGATCTCCGATCGACCGCTTCTCATTGATAATTAAATGAGACACCCTTGGTGGACTCCACTATATGTTGAGCCGCGCATTTGACTTCGTAACAGTACATAGAGGCTCGAATGCTTGTTGGGCCTGTACATATGTACAGTGACTCACGGGAACCGGTCAGTTTTCAAAGGCAGTGTTAACGATAATCTTCGTTCTCAAAATGATTGGGTTATATCTATTGTTTTGCTTCCGGGTAGAACTAAAATGACGAAGAAATCGAGAAAAACGCCTTAGAAAGGCACCAAACCCTTTACTCTCACCCCACTTTTTTACTCTCACTGGAACTGTTTGTTGTGACAATGAAATCTTTTGTGGGCCCGTCGCTTGCGATTCTCTTTTCTTTACTGCTCCGTCCTTTCCTTCGGACCCTTAAATAACTGCTTTGCCCAGAATATTCTTCCATTTTTGATTAGCTCAATTTTTTACCGGTGACAACCACCGTGAATATGTTCATACAGTTTCCAGGCCAGAGATTAATGTGTCTGAAATAAGACGTTTCAGTGCGTTTGAAGCCGTTTCTTAGCAATTTTGGTAACACTCGGTGGCCAACGCATTGTTTTGTGTCAAAAACTCCCGAAAGAAAATCAACATGAATACTGCCTTTAAGTTAGCGTTTATATTTCCTTAAGAGCCCACATACCTGATACCGGTTGAAGAAGTTCAGAATGATTTTACTCCTAGGCGACTGGCTCAAATTAATGGTTCCATGAATTCCAGAACGCCCAGAGCGCATTTAAAGGCAGTGGTCACGATGAAAAACGTCATCGAAAAAACTACAAAAATCAGCTTAGATATAAAACAGCTCAAAAACTATGAAGGTTGCGCGGTGAAAAACGGGCTAGAATCAGAGTTATTAAGACCCTAAATTTCCAGTTCGTGCACACGTTAACAGAAAGATCACAGTCTTATGCCAAGCAGTCGAAAATCATCGACACTCAGAGGAAGAAATAAATGCAAATTTACCTAATAAAACAGTTAAACAATGAAAGCAAGCACTTCAACCAATGTTTGACTAGATGTGTGTATAAATCCGAAAGTTCACTGATTGAAATTCAATTTCAAGCCAGCTGATGTTCTCAATATTAGAGATCATCGATGCCGATGATGTGCGGTGGACTCGTCCACCATCAAAAGACAAGAAAGTTCAGGCTTTGAATTTGGCCTAAAACAGCGTTTTTTTCGCGATTTTTTCTTATAGGTTTCACTACTCTATACCCAGAAAAGGGTTTAGAGAGGAAAAGAAGGAGACCATATTTGAGCGCGACCACTGCCTTTGAGGAACAAGTATTTTGGGTAACTGCACTGTGTTCCAAACGCAGGGTGTGTGACCTTTGCACGGTCCACAAACTTCTGGAAAATAGAAGCACTTTCAGACTTGTATCCCATTTTAAGCTGGTAATATCGAACAGTTGGTGTGAAACAACTTCCAGTCGTCCAGTTAGTGAGGATGATATCATTTGCACATTGGGCTGGTAGCTCAAATTTGAAAATCGCGAGGACCACTGGTACCTTTTCTCTCTCAGCCAATTTGGGCGGCAGTTAAAATATTTTTTATTTTTATATTTTATTAACTTTTTTTTGCGACATGTTCGTTTCCTTCCAGTAGGGGTTATTCCATTTTGTCATCCATGGGCCAGATTTGCTCTCGTGTGGCGATACTATCCATCAAAGACATATATTGTGGGTTTCACTCCGCCGACCGAATTGTGATACCAGCACATAACTGCACATTTTTGTGCATGAAAGTGAATATACCACTTTCAAGACATTAGGCATTAGCAGAGAAATGTTGCTAAAACTACTTAGACATAGTTTAGAGGGGGAGTTGATTGGGAGTGTTGAAGAGAAACATGAAGTCCGCTCCCATTTTTTCAAAGAACGCGGGTGAGAGGCGCAGGTCGGCTGTAGCGCAAATTCGCGAGGCGCCTTGCATCACAGTAGCCCAAACCATCCGATTAAGGCGCATCTCACGGAATTTCGTGGAAGTTTCTGAAGTTTGAAAAGCTCGGAAAATTCCGTTTAGCTCTTAAAGACCATTTCAGCAAACATTGTAGTGTTCACAAAGTCAGCAGGAACTTAAACCAACAAGAGAGAAATATAAAGCACAGGTCTTTTTCAAAAATTGCTCTTAACGATGTATTGGGTAGGGAGGAGGGATTTCATAGGGGATGGGCTTCATTTCTCGAAATTCTCCAGAAAAGTAACTCAGTTGGAGTAACGGGTTCTGCCAGAGGAAATGTTTTAGTTAAACTTCACAGCAACTAAAAAAGCCGATTCTGTGGTTGAGTATTCCTACAAAACGTACCGTAGGATCGACGGCAAGGCTGCAATTTTTTTGCTGAATGAAACAAATTGTGGAACTTGGAAAACTGTGAGTTTTCTCCCATTTACAGACATTATTAATATACCTAAAGTCTTTACCAAGGATGCACGCAGGAATAAGAAGAAAAAACTAATTTTTCTCTGTTTCTTCCAGTTTTTCGTAATTTTAAACTTTTTTGTTAATCCTGCGTGTATTTGTTATAAAAACCTTAGCTGTATTGATAATGTGTGGTGAGAAGGAAATTTACCATTTCTCAGTTTCCGGTGCCTTTATTCAAACATCAGGAACAAATATAGTTCAGTTCCGCAATCGCGTTCAGTCCTCACTATCACAATCCTAGAGGCGAAGCGGTTGTTTTTGAAAAGGTCGATTATGAAAGTGAAGAAATTCTCAAAACCGCTTGGCTTCTACGATTGTGATAATGAGACTTTGCGGACTGAACGCGATTGCGGAAATAGATTATACAACTTTTCGATCGATAATGGCGCAACCTACAGTATGCTTAGTGGAAATACGCGCTCAAAAACCGTCTTTTTGAGTTGCTGTACCGTCAGTGTCTATAAGGTAGGAAGCCGTGCTTAGCAATCGGGAACAAATACCATATCGCACGGCAAGTTGAGTTTCATAGGGATTGCGGCTTTCTAGGTGGGTGAATCTCGGGTTTTCCACTGCCAACGCATAAAATGAATCCTAAAATGGTCCCACAACACAAAATTATTTTGATTTACCCATCAGAACAATCGAACACAGGTTAACTAATCCTTCTTAGGTTTATGAAAACATTCGACAGAAAATATTATTTATTGCAATAGTAGTTGTTCTGTTGTTGTTTGTAATTGTTAAATTATTCTGCAATGAAAAATGTTTTAGCTTTTGTAATAACTTAACAACCAAAAAACAAACAAACTTCCCAACGAACTTTAACATGGGATTGTTTTTGACTTTAGAGATTACACTGCCCTTTTTGTTGAAATTTTCGGAATGTTCTCTATTCAATGATTCTTTGGATTCCTGCTTATCAAAATCAGGAATTCAAAATCATGCTTGTGGTGCTCGACTTTTCGGAAAACAGCCGATTTCGATTTCCTAAAGGGGGTGCCTAAAAAGTACCGAACTAAGGAGGTGCATATTAAAAATTTCCATGACGGGACGTGTGCCCAACCCTGGTAAAAAACTGGCAACGGACATTGTCAACAATGACCGTTGCAAAATTATATGACATAGCTGACGTTTTCGCTGAAGTTTCGATTGTAGACCCACTTCATCAGTTCGTTCATAGTGATATCTATCAGAAAGATCAATTTAATAGTCTTCAGAATTGTCTTGACGCTTTAACCACCTCGAAAGCTCTGTTTCGCTTGTTATATCCCAGCTTCTGGTGAACGCCCCTCCCAACCTGCGCCATTTCGATTAGAAGGGCCAGTTCAAGCGGAGCCACACTCTTGTATTGTCTGCTCTGGATGTAGATTCAACGCCTAAGGATACCTCACACGTTTTCCACTGGGTTGAGTTCCTGTAAACCGGCTGGCCGTTTGAGCAAAATGGCATGATCGGGCTGAAACCAAGCCTGCGTCGTCCTACTGACAAAAGTGAAGGCGGATACGGACGAGAATGAACTGGAAATAATTTCACGACACATTCTCATAATCTATGAGGTTCATAGGTCCTGTCGCGAAAAACTAGCCCAGCTTGCTGCCTCTTCTTTAGCCGGATTCATCAACGAAATTTAGCGCTGGTAGGCTGGGTAAGGGTAGCTTTCTACCGAGATTCGCGCGAAAGGCGCGATTCACGAAACTTGCTACCCACGGTAGCAGCCTACCAAGCCTACCCTGCGCGAATCTCGGGTTGGGTCCTTCCAGCGTTGTCCTACCCAGCGAAATTTTGCGCTCTGATGCTGAATTTGCGCGCTCGTCCTTTCAACAGCTGTTTTCAAGCCCATTGTATAACGGATTTCCGGCAATTTTTATATTCATTTGGTAAAGATGTGTTTTCATCGTCAATTTCCGCCACCGTCCTCTCAATACTCGTTATTTATCGTCGAGGCGTGATTACTTTTGAATGGTTTGGTTGGAGCAAAAATAATTGTGGGTTTTGATAGATAATTTTTCTTGAACGGTTGACTTTTTGTGGATTTTGATGCTTCTCTATCTGATATGTACTTCTTGTATTTTCTCATTAAACTCTATCTATTCTGAATTAAAATTTCACGTGTGTTCTAAGTAGAGAATATTCTTGCTGCTTTCAGTTTCTCTTTCACAGATTGACTTTAGGACACCAAACTTAGTAAAAACTACGAGGAATCCCTAAATCCGCAAGAATTTTTTTGCTTTTCTTGTACCGGTAGGGTAAGATAGATGAAGAAACGCGCTTTCGAATGCCTTATTAAATTTTGCAAAAAGAGCTCGTTTCGGCGAAAAAGTATGATTCAATAAAAACCGCAATTATATTTGCATGAAACTAATATGTATCTATGATCTCCCTTTTGTGCTAGAATTGGGTTCTCACAGATTCTAGTTTTCAGGCAAAACACCCTTTTAATTTACCCAAACGACGAGGGCAGCGAAGGATTGATGATGATGAGATTAGGAAAAAAAATAGAGGTCGAAAACATCATCGAAAGAGAACAGCCGTGATCCACTACCGGATTTTTTCTAGCTTTTCTGTTACGGCTGATTTTTTGTTTCTTTTGTTTCTAGTTGTTAACATTTTCCACGTAAAATGTCGTCTTGGGTAGTTTTATGAGAAGTCTAACCCAGTTACATATGAGACGCAAAATCATTTGAGCGTCTCAAAAAAATTTCCCGATTAATATACACATCATCCTCATTCTCAATATTCAAACTACATATGTTACAGATCAAAGAACATATTTATGAAATCTAATTTTTTTTTAAATTTTTTGAAAAAAAATCTTTTAAAAAAACCGAAAACCGTAGCCGCGTTTCCCATACCGCTAAATTCTTCGTGTGATTCGAACATTGATTTACTTTATTCATGGTTTTTTGCTTTTTTGTGCTTCAGATTTTGTTAGTTTTCAAAAGGTTAAGCTTTTAGAAAGCGATTACGAGAAATGTGCAGTAGTTGTCGTTTGTAAAATGCGGCGGCGTATCCACACACATAACGCTTTCAGGCGTAACTGCTTGGTAGCGCTACCCACGATAGTATTGCGCTCGTGAATCACAATGTGATGGTTAGGGTAGCAATCTACCGTGGGTAGCGCTACCACTGGATAGCGCTGCCAGCGCTGCCGCGTTGATGAATCCGGCCCCTGGATTCGGACCAACACATTATTCTTTCTCCTCCAAAATTCCTACTCGTGGATGAGTTTGGTTCCTTGTGTGGATCCTCCGAAATCCTTCCTAACGGTCTCAAGCATGTTCAATCCCAATGAGCCTGAGATAAACAAGAAGAATTCTGTTTTATTTATTTATTTGACTTAGCATTCTAAGCATTGAAGAAATCCACAAAAGGTCCCGGACTTATCCTCGAGTAGGATTCTGGAAGAGAATATATGTAAAAAGAATAATGTGTCGACTCGGACTTAGGTGGTGTGGCAAGCTGGACCACATTTTTTCGACATGGCCTGTGAACTTCACAGATTGTCAGAATGTGTCGGAAAATCTATTCCAGTTCTTCCTATTCTGTATCCGCCTTCATTTCTAGTCAGTAGGACGACGCAGGCTTAGTATGTTGCCGATCATGCTTAGAATCATGCTTAGGGCCGGTTGGCCGGAATTCGACCAAGTGGAAAACGTGTAAGGTATTCTTTGGCGCTAAATCTACATGCAGAGCAGACAATACAAGCGTGTGGCTCCGATTATAGGGCCGTTCTAAGCTCTCGGACGCAAATTCAAAGGGGTGTTCAGTAAAGGCTACGTTGAAACATGCGAAACAGAGTTCCCGAAGTGGTTCTGCGCCAAGATAATTCTGAAGACTATGATCTTGATGTCTCTGATGGTTTTTACCATGAAGGAATTGAAACAGAGGGTGTAGAACGAAAATTTCAGAGAGAAAGTCTGCTATGTAGTTTATTTTGCAGCGGTCGTTTTCGACATTTTCAGTTGCCAATTTCTTACTAATTGCTCTAATTTCATGAGAATTCGCACCCAGGGGTTTTCGAGGGTGCTGCATCGATTGGCGTTCACCGTTTGCCTCCTGATTTCACGCGAAGTTCGGAACAGCGGAACAGCGGAATTATAATTTTGCAACGCACTGTTGTCCTGAAAAAAAGTCACCAAATTCTTCTATAAAAAACCAATACAACGATTGGAATGAGCTAATCACGCGCTTTAGCAAGAATTATGAAGTCATAGTATTTTAATTCAATCTTGTTGTGAAATACATGATTTAGAATATGAAGAACAAAATCAACTTTTTTACAGCCTGATAGCTCTGCAAGAAATTTACTTTTCCAGCTTACGACCGTTTACGGTGCAATGACCGATTATATGTGCGAGTCGAAATCCGAATTCTTCTGCACAAAGGCCTGATCCTTATGGTGAAACGTAATCACCTGACTTACTCTGCATTTGTCTTGCATTTGATTTGAAGTGCAAATAAAGTGTTTTTTTTCCATCTCCAGTATTGCTTTCAGAAGATTACGGGTGAAAATCGTGAAGCTGAACGAACTAATTAGAAAAACTGGTTTCATGTCTTGTGCAAAACTGCAGTATAAATGCTTCCGCAATCAAAAAATCGCTCTTATTAGGGAGGTCGGAAACTAGTATCGTTTTCTTACGCTGAATACAAACACATATATGGATAAAGAGTCTTTAATTTTAATCAGCAATGTATTCCCCATCATTGTCAACACCCTTTCGCCATCTAGAGAGTAAATTTTCAGTCCCTGATCGATAAGAATTAATTGGTTCTTTTTTTTTGACAAAATATACAGTGATGGCATTTTATATATAATCCAAATTTGCAAATGTTTTGGCACTTAAAAAGTTCTGCAGCGTTTAGAATAAGAATGGTGGATGAGACAGCACCTCTCACCCCAACTCATTTATTTTTTCTAGGGTTCGCCTTGCGCAGCGCGGTCTTGCATTGTCGTGTTGGAGAATGACGCCTTCTCGGTTGTCAATCGCTGACCACTTTTCAATTGAATATTGATTGAATCGCAGCACTTCTTCGCGGTAGAGTTCTGCGTTAACAGTTTGTCAAGGTTTCAGCAATTCAAAATGAACAATGCCGCGAATACTCCACCAAACCCACAAAAACGCTTCTTTTGAGGCGTAAACCTGGCTTGGCAGTGCTTCGAGTGATTTCATTTATAGAGAACCTTTCTCTTCTTCTGTGACTTCTGTGTTTAGGGTAATCAAGCAGAACCTATTTCTCATATCTTGGGATCAGGCGGTCAAAAAACGCTTCTGGGATCTGTCTCTGAAGTAAACGTTATTATTATTATTATTATTATTATTATTGTTATTATTATTATTATTATTATTATTATTATTATTATTATTAATATTATTATTATTATTATTATTATTATTATTATTATTATTATTATTATTATTATTATTATTATTATTATTTCACTTACTTACTTGACTTAATCGGTTGGCTTTCGCCTGACGCGGTCATTCCGCATCTTCACCGAAGGTGTGCCGTCCTAGTAGTCAGCCGTGTCCATTTTTCACGGTCTTCAGCCACAATTTGAACACATTCCATCCAGCTGTCACTATTCCTGCGAAACAAAACATTGCGCCTGAACTGTCTTTCGATGCCGAGTGACTTCAAATTCTCTTTAACCACATCCGTCCAGAACTTTCGCCTACGCCCAGGTGGCCGTTTCCAGACAGGATTTGGAAGCATTCTTAAAGCGTGTTGTACGAGACGATCCGGCGTTCTTCTTAGTATATGCCCGAGCAGTCGAAGTCGACTTTCCATTGCTGCTTGAGATGGCGTTAGGAGATGCTGGCACCTCCCTCGTGTCAAGCGTTTATGTACTGCGTCGATTTCCTTGTAAAGGTCTTCGTTATGGCATACACGCGGCCAGAAATATCCAAGCAAACGCCTAAAAAGCTTCCTCTCCGTGCAATCCAAGCTTTCCATCTGCGTCTTCGGTGCTGCCCACGTCTCCGATCCGTACATCATGATAGGGCGAATAGCGGAGAGGTAGACGCGCAACTTGACTTCCTTCGCGATGGTGGTAGACCACAAACACTTGGTTAGAGAATTAAATGCAGACGTAGCTTTCGCACATCGTTGTCGAATATCCGCTGCATAACTACCATCGTTCTTCAGCAAAGAGCCCAAATAACAGAATTCATCCACCAGTTCGATACGTTGTCCGTCCACACAATTTCCCGTTGAAGGTCTCTGAGAGACCCACATCTGCCTGCATTTGTCGAGACGAAGACGAAGTCCATAGGCTGCGGCATACTTCGAAACGAGGTTCACAATCCTTTGCCGTTTTGCATTGTTTTCAGCGAATAACACGATGTCGTCGGCGTACTCCAGGTCGACAAGGGAGCGTCCTGATGGTGTTAGGATCACATCCGCAGGAAACTGTTCTGCAACTCTACGCATGATGTCATCAACGGCGAAGTTGAAAAGAAAAGGTCCTGCAACGGCTCCTTGCCTTACTCTTGTTTTCACCTCGAAAGCTGACGTAAATCCGGCAGGTGTACGAACCGCTGCTGTTGTTCCTTTGTTCATGTGTTCATGTCTGGGGGTGTGCATACAAGTCTGTTGGTACCTTCTCGTTGGAGCCCCTGCTTCTACTGAATCCAGCAGACCTTTGTGTGTACACTGAGAACGTTCGAGCGATATAGCCTGCACAACTATATCGCGAAAGTATCCCGCACATTGCATAAAGGTGTCACCGTCCGGCACACCAAGGCCTCTGGTTCATAACACCTTAGGATCCGTACCTAGGGAGTTCATGGAGTCTTTGGTCACAAGCATTAGGTGCGACAGAACATATAATAAAGGAGGTGTTTCTCTTGTTAAAAAAATCTCTGTCTTATATCGAATTTTTCACGAATCTGTCAGTGACTCCTATAAGAGATTCAAATTTAAGATACAATTGCTTGTGATTCCACTTTACGTTTTGTAGGGATTTACCGAGCTCCTAGTTGTTGCATGGAGAAATCTTCACAACTCTCAAAAGCAATAAGTGACTTTGTTTCCTGCAGTTCGCCCTGCATTGTTCTAGGAGAATTCAACATACCTGATCCACACACGCGGATAGGTAGTCTAGCAAACACCTTTCGCGAAACTTTTGACACCCACGATCTTCGGCAATCAGTGCCGAGGGCCACCAGAAGCGGTTCATTAGTAGACCTCGTGCTATGTAACGAAACCGATTTCGTCCAAAACGTTGATGTCAAAGCTCCTATTGATGGTAGTGATCATGCAACAGTAACTTTCACTCTTGCCGTGGAGATTGCACCAGAACGACAACGACTTATAAGGATTTCAAAAAAGGCAATTACGAAAGAACTAACGAATATTTCAGCAACGTCGATTGGATTGGAATTATGAATAGCCCTGAAACTGTTGACGAAAAGTACGAGACTTTTGTTGGAGTTATTGAACACGTCATCGAAATGTTTGTGCCACTACGGCAAGTCTTACCAGGGGAAGTGAATTCACCGGATCGTCTTAAAAACATGGCCAATTACACTAAGTAACGCGATTTTTGTTGCTGGCTTCTAAGTGTTATATTTCAATTGCTTATGTCCAAAGTATGTGAAAAAATGACTTCATTGAGAACGAACTTCGATTACACTGCAACAGCACTAAGAAAACCCGGTTTTTGTGCAAATAGAAAGATTTTTATTCATTTTCGACATTATGAACAGGTAAAAACAACAAATTCACACGGAATAGACAAATACAGTCGGAAACCACCCAATAAGGTTTAGAAATGTGTAGATTCTCCAGATTTACGATTGTGCTCTGAATCACTCTCTCGAAGTTGCACTCAAATGTAGTCCCCCATCATGTCGTTAGACTGTCTATGGTAACGACTCTGTCCGAGGCAAAGGCCAGGCTGGTATATTCGTCGGACCACAGATCAAGAGGATCATGAATGTGAGGATTTCGTAAAGCTGTTGAACAGGACGTAGAGAACGGCTCGGACCAATTTTGTTGCAGTTGTTCACGGCTTTCTAAGTGATCACAAGGTGAAAGCTATGTGGAGTTGGTGCATTCTCATAAAGGATTACGCCTAAATGGGATGCAGAATGTCTCTGATAGTCCATATCATTGATTCGCATCTTGACAATTTCAACGAACAAGGCAAGCCCTTTCATCAAGATATATTGGACTTTGAACGTCGTTAACTAGGACAGTGTAGCGAAAGGATGAGGGGAAACTACATTTGGGTGAAACTTCGAGAGAGTGGTCCACAGTACAATCGTAAATCTAGAAAATCTGCACATTTCTGAACCTTATCGAGTGGTTTCCGACTGTGTTTCTCTATTCCTTGTGCATTTTTTGTTTTTACCTGATTATAGTGCCGAAAATGAATACAAATTTTTCTAATTTCACAAAAAAAAGGAAGTTTTCTTCGTTCTGTCGTCTTGTAAGGAGAGTTTGTGCCAAATGAAGTCATTTTTCACACACTAAGACATAAACAACTGAAATATAACACTTAGAGACCAGGAACAAAAATAGTCTTACGTAAATACGCGATTTTCCAAATTTCATTGTCCTAGTCACAAAAGCGAAGTTTACCTGGAATAACAGCGATTTCCTGTCTGTTCTAGACCTAACGAGTTGGGAAAACACAATTTCAACCCAGGAACAGAAAAAAAGTTAAAATTTGTTACATAGTGTTATAGATATCTCTTGTGTGATAGAGCATCGTCTTTCGATCATACAGTTGGCGCACCGATGCGGTAAACATTGGTTGGAATACACTCCAGCCCTACAAAGCTGAGCAATAGGTTAACACGTGTAAAATCTTGAGAGATCTTGTCAACGGAGGAAGAAGCTGGAGATTCTGGAATATTCGAAATAACGATGGAGCTTCTTCCTCAATTTTATCAGAATCTATATTAAACTTAACCGTACGAGAAGAATCATCACCGTTGACCACAGTAGAGGCTCTACTAAGCTCAGAAACCGCCAGTTTAGCCTTTAGGTCAGAAATTTTCTTCCTCAAACGTTCATTCTCCTCCAAGAGCTCCTCGTTGTCCGTCATCTGACCTCTGCTCTGGTCTCCAATAACAGCTCGATGACAAGTTTGATGTAGCCAGAAACTTTTCCATGATCAGCCAGATTTTGAAGAGGACTGGCATCATCTGCCTGGCTGCTCGCACTGTTAGTTGGTGAGCCTCTGGCCTTCTCCCCTGTAATATGTAATATGTAATGTAATATTCGGCACAGCAAGAGGAGGCGGGGCCATTTGATCAGCAATCGTTCACACTCAATGACAGCGAGCAGAATTGACAAAACGAGTACCTTTCGAAGTAGCAAATTAAACGACGAAATTGTCCCCTTGCCACTAGAGACGACGCTCAAGGACTTCTGAGACGTCGAAGCAGTCGGTATGGTTGCGTGAATACAGATGTGAAGGCAGGAAGAAGTGCGAGCCGGGGACCCAACCGCTCACAGTCAGCGTTATCGTCGTCTGATTTTAGAAGTTTAGAAGTTTTACAAGCGGTGTTGTATCTAGTACATGTAAAAAATCTTCCCAGTATCATCGCGGAATGTTGAGGCATATAGCTCCTTTTATTTCAGAAAAACTGTAACATTTCCTTTTGCAGCACTCGGCTGGTAAAGAAGAGGGGCGACATGCCGTGAAAATCATCGGATGGGGAGTCGAAAATGGGGCGAAGTGCTGGATTATCAGCAACTTATGGAACAGTGACTGAGGAGAGAACGGTTTGTTCCTCAACTTGCATAGGAACCCAATCCTAAAACAGGTTAAGAATATTTGCTTCAACTAGGCATTTTTTCTATCATTAAAAGTGTATAATTTCCATTCTCCTAACAGCTTGAGCTAACTGTTTGTGCAGGTCAATTTGACATCATTTTCTCATTTGATATGAACTACTAGATGCACATACAATACCGCCGCTATCCAAGGGTAAAAAGTGGGCGAAATGGGCGAAGTCGGCAACTAAAGCGTCTTTCGACCACAACTCGCCACAAAGTGCTCCGTTTTCAATTTCGAAAACGCCGAAATGTACAGCATGTTGTGGTCTAGTCAATCGTGTGAAAATATTTAGGGAAAATCGGGAGGAACATTCCCAAGCTAAAGTATATTTTCATTTTGACCACGCTAGAATTCGCGTTTGGTTGCATTTGATCGAATGAGCTCGTTATCTTGTGATAACATTAACAAATTCATAACACACCCCATATCAAAGAAGCGTTTTCATGAGTGAATTCCAATTTCTTCCTATACAGTTAGATAGATTGTGTCGCGAAGAACATAAAGGTTCTTTCGAAATAGAAAACGGAGCATTTTGAGGCGAGTTGTGGTCGAAAGGCGCTTTAGTTGCCGACTTCGCCCATTTCGCCCACTTTTTACCCTTGGATAGCAGCGGTATTGTAAACTCTGGTACCGCCGTAGTGACCTGTTGATTTCGATCAATACCAGCAGCGGAGCGGTGGGCCTCGGTGAAATATAACTAGTGATAAGGAGGTTCCGACGAAAAAGCCCCCGCTCCGCGCTGTGATAATCGAAAATAACAGGTCACTACGGCGGTACCAGAGTTTACATATACATTACAAAGTTTCTCGCATACTCAGAGTCTGTGTCGGAACCACAAAGTACTTCTGATCAGAACCCCTCGACGGTTTGTTTTTGCTGCTTAGAAGTGTAGGCCAACAAAATCTTTTTCAGAAATAATTGTTCACTTTTGTAGACTCCTCACTCCACTTTCTTATTGTTCCCTTCTTGTTGGAACGTTTGTGACGCGAACCAACCGCTTTTGCCAGGAAGACCCATTTTTATTAGCATGCTTGCTAGTGTTCAAACAAAAAAAAATTAGGGTTGCGAAACCCACAAAATTTTGCAGTTCACGTAGAGCTGCGCGGCCGCATTCTGTGAGGCACACGAAAAATTGATGCTCTGTTCTTGTTTGAACTCTAACCCTACTATTCTATAAGGATGGATAGCCCTTCCCATCAAATCTTGAACAAACTTCTGGACCCGGGAAAACTATCTTGAGGAGGGCTATCGTTCTAGTCCCTCTAGTATCGTCCATCACTGGATGAGGGATCGCCGCGACGCTGCTTGGCGGGAAAAATTGCGCGCGGGAAAACGAAGGGAGAGTGGCTATTGATCGCGCAATTTTTCCCGCCAAGCAGCGTCGCGGCGATCCCTCATCCAGTGATGGACGATAGGAGGCCGCACTCAGCATAGGGGGGGAGGGGAAGCAGTCGATCAATAGCTTTCCCTCCTATTTGTTTTCTCGCGCGTAAACTCTCCCGCCATGCAGCGTCGGTCCCCCCCCCCCCCATTCAGCGATGGCATGCATGTATGGTTTTCGTTTTCTTTCTAGTCTGACTCATGGACCAGGCGGCTGCCCGTGTGGGTTTGGCGGCCTCAGTGGAGAATGGGGTTTCGATTTGCGCGGGGTGATCTCCCGTCGCAGCCCCGTCCATTCCTCAGACTAAAATGATTGCGCGCACTTTACATGAGTGTTACGAAGGGGATGGTGCAGGGTTTGGGGTGTCGGCGCGTTTGATGATGCCAGTGCGAAGGCTGAAGAGGGGTTGGGGTAACACTGAAAACCGTTCTTTCGCCTACCGTGATGATCAAACGCGCCGACGCTCCAAACACTGCCCCAACCTTTCGTAACACTACGTGCATGCCGCCCCAGAAATGACGATGTGAAAGAAGGGCACCGAAAGTTTGTGCTATATTGATCAAATCCAACGAGTAGTAATGTATCCACAGTCTCTTTCTTTACAGGAAATGTGAGTGTCGCGAAATCGTGTGGGCAACTTTACGATCCTTCGAGTAGATATTTCAGAGATCTTACTGACCCGTTCGATTCTTATGATCGTGCAGATTCCGAACATACAAACAAGTTCATTGAAATCTCAGGCCTTGACCTGGCAAAGAGTCTGTTTCCTCCAGAATTTGGCTTGTCTCGGAGCTATTTACGTGTCTGCATGCGCTCGACTTCCGATTCTTCCTATTTTTTGAAACGGAAAAAGGGCAATTGGTGGATAAAGACTTAGGTTTCAACCCAACTTGGATATCGTCCATCACTGGACGAGGGATCGCCGCGACGCTGCTTGGCGGAAAAAATTGCGTGCGGGAAAACGAAGGGAGAGTGGCTATTGATCGCGGAATTTCTCCCGCCAAGCAGCGTCGCGGCGATCCCTCATCCAGTGATGAACGATACATTCCGACCTTGAACGCGGCACGATGACGCAGACGGATGGTGTGCAGATTCTAAAAGTATCCGCTCAAAATGCGCGGTTCTAGACATGGTTTGACTCGTTCTATGACAAAAGTTATAGCTAGTGCTGCGCACTTGACTTGATGAGACTACAACTCTGAGAGAATCTTTCGCGCTAGTACCGTGATGCTCCCGCGATCCGCGATAGTAACGTGTTCGTTCCCCCTAGTCCCGTGAACCGCGCCCGTCCCGCGATAGTTACTCAGTTGACTCATCCGTTGACTTCTCGTTCTCGTACCGTGATGGTACCGCGATCGTTACCAAATTTACCGCGCTAGTACCGTGGTGCTCTCGCGATCCGCGATGGTACCGTGATCGTCCCCCCCCCCGGTTCCGCGCTCTCACGATGAGCAGATTTGTAAAGCAGCACGAAATACGGCAAGGGCAATGCGTTATAACTTCGTGCTGACCTGATAGGCAACACCCGTTCGGGTGAAACACCGAGAGGGCATGGATGCGGTATAGTCCATCACTGGATGGGAGATCGCCGCGACGCTGCTTGGCGGGAAAAATTGCGCGCGGGAAAACGAAGGGAGAGTGGCTATTAATCGCGCAATTTTTCCCGCCAAGCAGCGTCGCGGCGATCCCTCATCCAGCGATGGACGATACGATCAGGGGTGGAGGCTGGCGGAATCTCGCGACCGTCCCGCGATAGTTCCGGGCTCGGTTCATCGCGGTACCGCGATGTAACATCCTGAAAATATCAATGTATAGACGCGATTTTCCCTCATGTCAAAAGTGGTAGAATCTCGCGATCGTTCCGGAATAGCTTCTGGGTCGACTCCTCGCGGTTCCGCGATGGAGCACCGTGACAGCATCGATGAACGAACTCGGTACGCTCTCGGTTTGAGACTGGCAGAATCTCGCGATTGTTCCGCGATAGCCCCATGCTAGTATTCTCTCGGCCCCTACCAGAAACCGAGGGAATTCTATCCATGAAAGATAGAGGGGGGTTCTCTCAGATAAAGACTTCAGAACGACTAATAGGAGTACACGTGACTGCTCGTCTCCATGTAACGGTAAGCTTCACAGCCTCTATGGGGCGTACAATGAAACATTCTATAGTTTCCGTGTTAAACTGCTGAGTGCGTTCGTATGCCATGTCATAATACTGATCAGTGATATAGGACACAATGATTTCACACACAAGCCGTCTGTGCAGCGCTGAAGAACGTGATAAGTTCCTGGAAGCGCGTAACCAAACTAAGTAATCGCATGAAGACTTGTTTTCATTGATAAGAGTATTGAGTAACTTCATTTAGGTTACTTGCAAATAGTATTCAAAAAATCGCGGGATTAAGAAGTTCTTCCTTTTCTCTTCTATGATCTTCAAACCTTCATCATTCCAGCACTGACTCGACTTTCGATGCCGCAGTTATCGATCCCGCGAATCATGCGGAAATAGCCTGAAATGTTATTGATGTCAAAATCTCATCACATTTTACTGGGGATCTTTTAGTAAGGAATAGAATGAATGCAGTGAATCATTTAGTACAGAAGTTGATATTTTATCGACTCGGGTTCTGTTCATCAACTAATCTTCGCCTTCAAATCTTTTGACTATTATTTAGTTTTTGTGTAGAACCAAGCCGTCGACGCACTCAATTATCGGTTCCAATCATAATTTTATTCTTCCCAGCCTAAATATCGTCCATCACTGGATGAGGGATCGCCGCGACACTGCTTGGCGGGAAAAATTGCGCGATCATTACTCACTCTCCCTTCGTTTTCCCGCGCGCAATTCTTCCCGCCAAGCAGCGTCGCGGCGATCCCTCATCCAGTGATGAATGATACGGACCTGACGAATTTTCTCTTCCAGAGGTATCGTCGATGTCTCGCAGGGAGAAAGCCGCGCTCAGCAGTTGGGCGCGAAATTGTCAGATCATTAGCCACTCTCCCTTCGTTTTCCCGCGCGAATTTTTTTCCCACCAAGCAGAGGCGATCCCCCATCCAGTGATTGACGATACATGTACGATGAATTCAATCATTTCTTAATTGAAGGTATCGTCCATCACTGGATGAGGGATCGCCGCGACGCTGCTTGGCGGGAAAAATTGCGCGCGGGAAAACGAAAGGGAGAGTGGCTATTGATCGCGCAATTTTTCCCGTCAAGCAGCGTCGCGGCGATCCCTCATCCAGTGATGGGCGATAGTGCTTCCAGTTCCCAGCCCTATAATTTAGACATATCGTCCATCCCTGGATGAGGGTTCGCCGCGACGCTGCTTGGCGGGAAAAATTGCGCGCGGGAAAACGACGGGAGATTGGCTATTGATCGCGCAATTTTCCTCGCCAAGCAGCGTCTCGGCGATCCCTCATCCAGTGATGGACGATACTTCTATTAGAGGTGTTCTTCAAATATCGGATGTACTTTTCAATCTCAGCTCCCTCCTCTCGTTATTTTTCTGTTGGAGGTGTTCTTCTAACAGAGGAAGCACTCCTGTTATTCAGCGCAATTTTGGATTTTACAAAGATGAATTGTCTGCATTTCGTGCCTAGAATTCGGTTTAACACCAAGACCCTATATGTATTCAAGTCTCAGACAGCAACATAAAAATGAGACATCCAAGCTGAATCGAATTGTGGCTTTTACAACTATCGTCCATCACTGGATGTGGGATCGCCGCGACGCTGCATGGCGGCAAAAATTGCGCGCTGGAAAACGAAAGGAGAGTAGCTATTGATCGCGCAATTTTTCCCGCCAAGCAGCGGGGTACCTCATCCAGAGACAGATTCGAAATCAGTATTCTAGGCATTTGTCAAATCAATAGCTTTCAAAAACTGTATTAGTGGGCATCGCTTTAGTCTACGCATTCTTAACGAAAAAGGGAGAGAGAAATGGTATGAGGTTTGAAGCAATGAAGCGGATTGTTTTTGAGCAGTCCAGAGCGAATGAAAAATGCGGTTCTGAACGACTTGACAGCTCTTCTAGAGGAGAGTTCCTTGTATACACAGTCCACTGTAGGTAAACGTCCATCATTGGCAGTGCTGTATTTCAATGTTGTGTGAACGATTTCTCTACATGAATCTTGCAACCTTTATAGCGATGGCGAATGCTGGCTCAGGAAAACAGCAGTTTGGGTTTTTCAACTCTGAGCTTATTCTTAATCATTTTGCTTAAAGGCAGTGTTCACGATGATTTTCGTTCCCGAGTTTTTCACTCAAAACAATACGATGGCTACCGAGTGTTACAAAAATTCTGAAGAAACGGCTTGGAACGCACTAAAACGTCATATTTCAGCGACATCAGTCTCAGGCCTTGACAAGTTGTCCGATTGGATGAACATGTTCGTGGTGGTTGTCACCGGTGAAGAATGGGCTTTATCAAAAATGGAAGAATATTTTAGGCACAACAGTATTAGTTAGGGTCCGAAGGAAAGAACAGATCAACAGAGAGTAGCGAATTCCAAAAGACGGGTTCAGCAAACATTTCATTGCAACAACGAATAAATCCAGTGAGAGTAAAGAGATGGGGTGAGAGTAAAGGATTTCGTGCCCTTCTGGGGCCTTTCTCTCAATTTCTTCGTCATTTTGGCTCCACCCGGGGGCCAAACATTCGATTTAGCGATTAGTCTCAGACTCGAAGATCATCGTGAACACTGCCTTTAAGTGGCATCAAAATTTGTCCCATACAAGCAATCTCCGGCTAAAAAAGAGGAGCAGCCTATATTTATCTTGCGTATACTCAAATTTCGCGTATATTCCAAAACGAAATCTTGCACGATCCGGCGTGTCTCAAATCTTGGCACCGGAGATTCAATTCAAAAAGGGGTGTACGTGTGGCAGGGGTCTACTCCAAAAAGCGGTTGCTATTTGAATTTGCAATCCTCTATTTCGGATGCACTTCCAAAAGAGGTGTATTTCGAATAAAGACTGTACTTCTGCTACTGAGCTCTATCTTGTTGATGAACTCCTATTACAGGTCTACGTCAGGTATAGAATCCTCACGAACCTCCTGCATTACTCAGAAAAATGAAAATAAGTTACTCGTAACATAAATGCCCGAAAACAAGTTACTTGTCACATATCTGAGCTGATGTAAGTTACTTGCGACGTATCTCAGGTCATTTAAGTTACATGTAAGATATCGGCGAGCTACTGCATGCGGTGCGCCTTCGATATGTCACATGTATCTTAAATGACCTGAGATAAGTCGCAAGTAACTTAGATTGGCTCAGATATGTTACGAGTAACTTGTTTTTGATTTCTGAGAGGACACTGCGTGCAGTGCGCCTCCAACATGTTACATGTAACTTAAATGGCACAATATAAGTAGTAAGTTACTTAAATCGGCGGAGAAGATATTTCCAGAGGGGATGTACGACGCCCCCGCGGGGTCAGGCTTACGACTGGCGTTGCTGTTGGTTCAATTACCCAAGTTTGAGGTACTTGACCCCACACCAGCAGGGAAGACCCCGCACGACATTTATTGCGTAGTGTGTGGTCTGGGACACACTCTTTTCGTCGCGTGTCGTCTGCGTCACGTGATAGCCACCCATTGTGAAAATATAAATGTAAGTTACATGTAACATAAGTGTAACTTACATGCAATATAAATTTAAGTTACATGTAATATTAATGTATGTTACATGTAATGTGAATGTAGGTTACTTGAGACATTAAAGTATGTTACATTTATATTAAAAGTAACTTGTTTAAATTTTTCTGAGTAGGGCAGAGTGCGCTAAATGTTTTCATAGCGAGATGGATGAATAACTAGAATGAAAAAGAAAACAAACCATTCTCTCCCCAGTCGGTGTTCCACGAGTTGTTGATGAGCCAGTACCTCCTGCCATTTTCGACTCCCCATCCAATGATTTTCACTGCATGCCCACCTTCCCACCAACCAGCTGTGTGCTTAAACAATGAGTGATTCGAATTACTCTGAGAATATCACGCAATCATTTAATGATAGAATCCTCTCGGTTCCTGGTAAGCGCCGAGAGAGTACAAGCACGGAGCAATGGTGGGACAATCGCGTGACTCTGCCACTCCCAACTCGAGGGCGTACCGCGTTCGTTCATTGATGCTCCCTCAATGCTCCATCGTGGAACCGCGAGGAATCGAGCCCGGGGCTGTCGCGGAACGATGGCGAGATTTCACCAGTTTTAAAGGCGGTGTTCACGATAAATTTCACTTCCGTTATCTCCACGGTTTACGAAAGGTCTGTTGCCCTATATAGCAAAGCGTGCTTAAAAAGGACACGAAAGACGCGTTTTTGAGCTAAAATAGGCTCTCTCTTGTTTACGTTGATTTTTGAGCGTGGAAGAATTGACCGCTAGAAGGATGATAACTATCAGTGCAATGAAGCGATCAGCACTTCTTTGACCTGATCGTTCCTGTAATCTGAGTCTTCATTCGTTCATTACGAGGGGGCGGATCTGGAGAACGGGGCGTGTCTGGGACACCAAAACGCTTGTTTGCAGCCGTTATTTTGCCGCTCCTGGCTCGTTTTCTACCGTTCTTTCGAAGCCTAGGATCCATTTCGCCTATCATTTCACTGTGGAATGTCAACGAGGATGATCATCGTGAACGCTGCCTTTAATCTGAGAACGCATCGCGTCCGTAAGTTGATGTATTTTTGTGCTATATCGCGGAACCGCGACGAAGCGAGCCCGGATCTATTGCGAGACGATCGCGGGATTCTGTCAGCCTCCACCCCTGATCAAACCGGATCGTATCATCCATGCTCTCTTGGTGCTTCACCCGAACGAGTCTTGCGTATCAGATCAACACGGAACTATAACGTATTTGCCCGTGCCGTATTTCGCGCTGCTTCCCAAACCTGCACAGCGTGAGCATGCGGGATGTGGGAAACTATCATGTAACATCACGGATCGCAAGTTCACCTCGGTACTAGAGCGGATAACTTGATAACGATACGAGCACGAGAATGTCGACCGATGGGTCCATAGGGTAACTATCGCAGGACTGACGTGGATTACGGGAAGAAAGGAGGGAGACAAGCACGTTACCAGCACGGATCGCGGGATCATCGTGGTACCAGATTCTTTCAGAGCAAAGTAGTTGCCGTCGAATGTTTCTTCGTCAGCTGAACTCCACGATGCTGATCTAGTCGCTTGCGATTTTCTTTCAATCATCATGGTATCGTCAGTCACTGGATGAGGGATCGCCGCAACGCTGCTTGGCGGGAAAAATCGCTCGATCAATAGCCACTCTCCCTTCGTTTTCCCGCGCGCAATTTTTCCCGCCAAGCAGCGTCGCGGCGTTCCCTCATCCAGTGATGGACGATATCTGTGTCGGAACATAATAATAGTATTGAAATATTGCGTTCGATGAGAGGTTATGATTTTTCTTTCTCCAGTGACTGGGATTTGCCGGCTTTTTAGCAAACAATTATAGCTGAGGGCGGAAGAAATTGACCGTAGTCAATCTCATCCATAGAAGTATCGTCCATCACTGGATGAGGGATCGCCGCGACGCTGCTTGGCGGAAAAATTGCGCGCGGAAAACGAAGGGAAGTGGCTATTGATGGCGCAATTTTTCCCGCCAAGCAGCGTCGCAGCGATCCCTCATCCAGTGATGGACGATACTACCTTTTCCGAAATTTTTGCGTGGCAGCAAGACTTTCAAATTCCCCCCATCCACTTTTCGCCGAGTGCAAGCTTGCATTCCAGAACCCTACGAGCACGCAGCTACATGTTCGCTCATACGTGTTGTAGTCGGCATCTTCCAGAACTCTGTGGTGGTAGTTATATGCATGAGGACTGTGATTTAACGCCGCTAAGCGGGTGGCTATCACGTGGTCAGTGAGTAGCAGATCGCCACCCCGCTTGGCAGCAAACAACGTTTGAGAAATATTTTTTCTCCGACAGTACCAACTGTAGCGGCTTACGTATGAGACCGGCAGGGTGGAGGAGAAGACGAAAACTTAGCGAGGAAACTGCTGCTCCTGTTTTGAATTGAAAAATGCGTAGTACCTAAGCAGTTTTTGAATGCAGTTTCATTCTGCGACGAACGTAGGCGACAAAGGGTCCAAGATCTCGTGACAGAAGGTGAGCAACATACCTGCAGTGAAAAGCAGAGGGATGTAAGCGCAAGCAGTACTGAGGAAGACTTTTCGTCTGCGGTTTAAAGGCAGTGTTCGCGATGAAAATTGTTTTTCTGTTTCCCCGCTTATCTTGAAAACGGCCCCACGCTGATTCCAATGATGTCTCTGAAATCGTACAAGACCTTCTGGGAATGGAGTTATGGCCCCTCAAAAATTGAGCTAGGGAAAATGGTGGACGAGTTGTCCGAGGCTTGTAACTTGCGTCTTTTGCAGCCGATCTATGCGAGCTGACCTGAGTAAAGAGAGAAGTTGAGAATGAAGGGAAGAACGGGGCTAATGATTGGAAATCATCGCTCATCTCACGATCTTGAGCATTCATTTGTTTACGTCGGTGGGCGTGTGATGCGCTTTTGAGGTTTGCCTTGCGCTCGAAATGGCAACTTCAGGCTCTTTTGGAGCTTTTCCTGACTCGTTCTCATGCGTTCTTTCGACGTCAACGTTACATTGTGCCCCTCCACTATCCATTCCTAGTGGAAACTGAAACACATTTTTTATCGTGAACACTGCCTTTAAATACCTTGTCTCCTATCTGTGTTTTCTCTAGCACACACACTTTCTGAATTCGTTGCTTTTTCGTCCGATGTAGAAACAAAGGCTACCAAGCTAAACATTGATCATGTGTTACCAAATATGTTGTCCATAACTTAAGAATGTGTGGATAGGCGTAGCTAAGCCTTATTCGATGCCTATTAATCATGTCCTTCGAACAGATAATATTGTACAGAACACAAGCTGCAGTCTACGACTTAATACTCCTTTTCGGCAATATTGCCTCGAAATTGAGAAAATTCTATTGTCCCCTCCGCTTTCGAACTCCTCAGATGCTTCTCTGCTATTATAAATATCCGGAGATTCTTTTCTTTTCGTCTAGAAAACACTCGGCCAATTTCGATGAATTCAAGGTTTGAAAAAAGACTGCGGTAGTGGTTGTGCTGCTTAATCTCTCAGATACTTTACACTACACTTTAGAACTGATCCTTGATAAAGAGGTGGTTACTTTGCGGCTCGGCTGTGGCTGACTCGTGGTTAACCAAAAGTCAAGAGTAGGTGGCCGACGCGCGCTGAAAGACAAGATTACTACCACCCTAGAGGGCCCTAAAGCCTAGTTTTGACTGCAGGTGGTCGCTGCGGTCATGCGAGGGACAACTGTTCCTTTTTCATCGCGCGTAATGGAAAGCCGCTCCAATTGTGATCGCCTCGTGGCAAACGTCCTACATCGCTGGGTCGCGGCGGCGAAATCCTATGTCTTACTGCATCGCTCCTTGAAGAGCGATTCTCAATGGTCGCTGACCGTCGTTCCATCGCGGCCAAAATGGCAGCGATGGAGCGATGGCCAGCGAATGACACGTTTCGTCTAGTGAACGTTGACCCTTTCACATGGCAAGGTCAGTGTTTACGGGTCGAAACGTGTTATTGATAACTACCAGCCATTAATTTCACTGATTGATTGAATTTCTTCGATCATACGTGAGGCTATGCACTATGAACAGAATCGCTGCCGCTGCTACATCGCTGCAGCAGCGTGTGTGAAATCGCTGCGATGAAAAACAGCAGCGATGCAGTCAAAACTAGGCTTAAGTCGAGTGCAGCCGAAGGTTCGATAAACGAAGCTTAAAAAAAGTCTTAAAGCAGAAGAGAATGCTGTGGTGAGTTAACAGAATTCGATAATCACGCGCTGTTTAATTAGTCAGTAACATATGCACGAACATGTCCATCAGTGGTGCACCAGCTGTCAGCTGTGACGAGCGATAGTGCGTGGATCCGACGGCGCTCCGAAACACAGATTATGTGAGTCAATCTTTTCCATGATAACCCAAACATGTTCAGTTGTTTCTCAGATTAGCAAGTGTGGCTCACCACGTAAATCCCGCTCTTGTAGTGCATAAAATCTTCAAAGACTGTGAATCCTGCTTGAACTGGTCCATTGGTCATTATCTCTCTCTGGATAGCCTCCTCATACTGCGGCACACGGTAAGCCGTTCTTCCTGAATTGCGTAGGATACAGAGTTTAACCGCTATTATTCTCGCGATTTTTTTATGATACGCATGAGTTCGTCGACGAGTGCTTAGGAGCAGATCATTTTCGAAAGTTCTACTCCCATTATATTCCATGTACGACTTTCTGTGAATCTTGGCACGGTCGGTCGTCAGTATGAGTGAGATGTTAAAAGTGCCAAATCCAGGACGGTAGTATGGTTTCCGTTTTCTAATTACTCTGACGCATGGACCAGGCGGCTGCACGTGCGGGGTTGGCGGCCTCATTGGAGAATGGGGTTTCGATTCGCGCGGGGTGATCTACTGTAGCAGCCCCGTCCATTCATCAGACTAAAGTTTTCGAGCGAACTCTAGATTTATTCGGTTGACGTTTTGGCTATGTCGCCTTCGACGAAACCTGGAAGAATCAAGAACAAATGCGACATAGCCTCCCAAGCAAACTTTCAGATTTCAAGAAAAAAACCCGAAAGTCTACAAGATCTGTACTCAACAAAGCTCAACACGATAACAGAATACTCACCTTACTCGCGCCGAGCCAAGTTAGTTTTGGGCACCCTAGGTGGCAGATGCAGTGGATGTGTGCATACGTGTGTGGCTTGTGGCTACGTGTGTGGCTTGTGTCAAGACGAATATTTCGGAGAAACCTTTCTATGCTTACCCATTAAAGAACAACTTGCGGGTCTGAGGTTATCCAACCCTGCTCCGCCGTTGGGCACGGACCGGAGACTGCCATGAGAACATGGAGTTCGTGGTTTTCGTGAAAGTTGTAGCGCGGGAGCCACAAACTGCGGCACGCAAGATTCTCGAAGCGTTTTGGATAACCGCCAATAATCCTAAAATGAAAAGGAAGAGGGAATGTCTCGCCATAGCAGCTGAGCTCGCCCCGTGGCCTGACCTCTATAGATTTTGACCTCAACGTCTCCATGTCGAGAACGCCTTATGATCATCTGCCACGTAGGGTGCAGTAAGGTGGGCATTCTGTGATCGTGTTTTTGCTTTGTTCAGTACAGGTCTTGTAGTTTTTTCGAGCTTTTTTTCTTGTATCTTGTAAGTTTGCTTGGGAGGATATGTAGCATTTGCTCTTGATTCTGTCAGGTTCCGACGAATGCGATATAGCTGAAACGTCAAGCGATCAAATCTACTAACGTCTTGGATTTGGCTCTACTAACATCTCACACATCTACTCTCATTAGTTCGTCTTAGAGACACTTGTTTTCGAACGAGTAAATTCGTGTAATGGTAATGCAATGCTGCAGCTTTTTTGCTATCCTCTATTCTAACAACTAGGTAAAAAGCGTTGTTACAGTTCATCTACGCAATCGCGTGCAGTCCGCAAAGTGCATGCTGGTTGCGAGAGCGTGTTGGTGCGCGGTTCCGAGAATCCTCAGACAGGGATGTCGGATCATCGGAGCGGTTTTTGCCTTTTTTCCGCCGGCGCTGACTGAACGCGACGCGTAGATGAACTGTATGTCTGTTCGCAGACTTTTCACTCGGCCACTCGGTCGATCTGTCAGCTAATCTGATTCATTCGGGAATTCACTCAGTCAGCAAGTCAGTCAGTCAAGAAGCTACCTCGAGAACGTCACGAACTATTGGGTGTATGATCCTATAGGGGTCTTCAGAGTTGCAGAGACCGGCGAGTGGTCGCCGAGCGTCAGCCTTGACGCGGCGTCGAAAATGCTTCGGAACATTATTGTCGCGGCGTCGCTTGCTGCTCGCTGGCAGTGACGTAGGGCCGTCGCGGCGTCAATACACTCTATGCTGCCCCCTGGTCGCCCTTCACGCCGCGTCGGTCGCCCTCGTCGCCGATTGTAATGGATATTGCATCACCGAGTGTTGTTCGTCACTGCAAACAACGCCGTGACTTCAACTCTGCGGACCCCTTATCACTGCCGTTTGTCGCTACTACGTCGGCGATTCTGTCAGTGAGTCATTGTCGTCCACCGGAATGCCTCACATGAAGTGCCAGTTCAAGGCTAGAGTTGGAGAGTTTCCAGTTCAGCTTTTTCTTTGGATTAGGGTATGGAAAGAGTGTAACTGCCGAAGCTGACGCGAAAAATTATGCGAGGGATGGCCCGTCGAGGGAAGCAGTGGTTGGATGGTGTTTGACCTGTTATTAGAAAACTTAGATTTGTTTGACAGCGATGAATGAGTCACTTACGTGGCAATTTCATCGTCACTTGTTTGCTGAATTACGTTCCACCCCCTTATAATATTCTATACACCTACAGTACATCTCGTAGGACTTGGTCAGAAGGCACGCGGGTACGCGTTCTAGCGTCTTTGGCGTGTTTTCTGATGATTCCTCCAAAGGCAGTGTTCACGATAATCTTCAAATTTGAGATTATTCGCTATATTGATTAAGTGCCCCCAGGTAAAACTAAAATAACGAAGAAATCAAGAAAAACGCACCAGAAGTACACGGAATCCTTGAGTATCACCCCGCCTCTTGAGTATCACAGGAACTGTTTCATGTGACAATGAAATCTATTTCAAACCGGTCCTTTGCAATTTCCTACTCTCTAATGCTCCGTTCTTTCATTAGGGCCCTAACTAATCCTGCTTCGCATAAAATACTCTTCTGATTTCGATTTACCCAATTTTTCGCCGGTGAAGGACAACTACTTCATGTTATAGAATAACTTTACTAAAGTTTTATTGCGTTTCCCGCCGTTTCTTCGTAATTTTGGTAACACTTGGAGCCCAGCGCATCGTTTTATGTAGAAAACTCGGGGACGAAAATCATCGTTAACACTGCCTTTAGACTGCTTTTTTTCGAATCTGAAAGATTATTCAAGAATCTGATGAGAAAAGCTATCCACTGGTTTCTATGATTGCTGTGGTTTAGGTTCAGAAAAGAGTTTGGCGTGAAAATATTTAGCGTGCTATAGAGTATATAAACACAGCGTGCGGCTGTACTCAGCTCAGCTGCTGTCCTCGAGCCGAATTCCGGTCTGCAGTTGCGGACTACGGCTGTTGCATCATGCGACACCTGATAATCGTGCTAGGGCAAAAACACGTCGTGTTGGGACGAAGTGGTCCCAGCGCGGTTATCATCCAGCTGCGTAACACAACAGCCGCTATCCACAAATGCGGACCGGAATTTGGCTCCGAGACCGCGACAGTACTGTATAACGATTAGGAAACCACAATCTAACCTTTTGCCATTCTAAACCCTATCGAGCACTATATTATTCAACAGCCATCCTCGACTGGATCCTAAATATTTTTTTCAAGTTGAAAAAAAGTTGATATCGGAAAAGGACGCTGAAGAGGTGAAAATGCGTCTACACGCGAAATGTTGCCAAATAGTCTGACATGCATTGAATGTTATTTTTTCTCTACCTCCCCTATAAATGTTCATTTAGGTACGCTCATGAGGGGCATTCAAGGGAAAGACGAGCGCCACACTCATAGCAGGGATAGAAATCAAAAGGACGGCAGCACATTGTCAGGTAGTCGTGCGGAACCTCACATTTGCCACTTTAGAAAATGAATCGGAGTGGGCAAACTTTTTGAAAAATTCCTCCGCTTTAGTTACATTGCGTCGATCACGTATTGAAGACTATCGCGGTAGGATAAAGCATTAAAGGCATCGTACGCTTTGAAAACCATTCACCGTTTTTTTCGGTTCGAATGAATTTCCGGGCCCACCCAAGAACGTAGGAAGAGTTAGTTTGGTTAAAAATGCCTTTTCGTGAAGATAAATGAGGTCGAATGTCTCAAATTCCGTCAAAAGAGGCTGAACCTCCGTCAGTCATCTGGAAAAAATTGCTGTCAGCCATCATATCAGTAAATTATCAACAATTGATACAGTACAGCCGAGGGGAAATCGATGGAATACACCATACGACACGTTTCAACATATGATCTAGTTCCACAATCGCGTTCAGTCCGCAAAGTCTCATAATCACAATCGTAGAAGCGAAGCGGTTGTTTTGAGAATGATTTTAGTTGATTTTTCCAAAAACAACCGCTTCGCTTCTTCGATTGTGATAATGAGGACTGAACGCGATTGTGGAACTGAACTATACATCGATTTGTTTTTTTTTCTCCTCGAATCAATTGATAGAAAGATAAAGTTCATTTGATCGGGAGATCGTTGGTCAAATAGCGATCTCAAACTATCGACTCTTCCTTCGATTGAGATATTTTCGGGCTCAGAAAGGCGTTTTCGGTGATTTTTTCGCGGTTATCTCAACGTTGCGGTTACTAGAGCTCTCATTACATATGGAAAACTGAAAAACGAAATCCATCGTGAACGATGCCTTTAAGAAAATGCAGGTGTAGAGGAGGCTCAAAAAATCTAGATTCCCTCAGTACATATCAAAGTGAACGGCAGCTCCCGGTAGGGACAAAATCGTGGTTGAAAGATATTTGCAGGCGTAGAGGCGTCAGATTCTGGGGTTGAAAAAACATCTTAACAAGTTACGCGAAGGCCTCACGCAAGTTTATCGAAAGTGATTAGCTTTTTACAAACTCGAAGCTTCGGTTTTTGTTGTTTCCCCGTTTTCAAAGCTGCAAGTTCTGAGGGCAGCCACGATAATTTATGAGCTGAGAATTTTTCTGTTTCTGAAGTATTTTCTGCTTACCGTAAACTTTGTCATCCTCATATGCAGTTCCATAGCCAAGTTGGCAGTTTCGCTTACACTCTGGTGTTTTATATGAATCCTCAGGGCATTCGCCGTAGTAGCGCTGACCAGGATGCTCACCACATGGGTGGAATGCGTACGGCTTACAGCTATCCTAAAGAGGAACAACAAAAACTGTACGAAAAAACACTGCGCTGAATCATTTCTTTCAATTGTTATGCTGTCATTCAAATGCACATACAAACTATTTTCTAAGACGTCTTTCACTACATAAAATCTTTCTGTGCACTTTACGAATGCCGTATAAAATCAGCATGCGCGCTCAGGTACTACAGCATGGTCGAGGTAACACAGCATAAATAGGCTCCCACTCTCTCAACAACGTTGTGATCTGAAATGGAAGCACTGAAACTATTCAGAATGACAGCCTCTGAGCTTTCCTGTCTTGCGAGCTTGTTTCTTCCCACCTTCTCGAGTAACAGAACGAAAAGTGAATTTAAGGATAACATGCGACACTCTAGAGTGACAGCACTGTCGAGGGCGAGTTTACGAGAGAAACAGCTTGGTTTACTGAAATATAACATGTCTGTTTATCAAAGAAATCCTCCATTTCAAGAGCCAGCCGGCATAGAGCGACACTCTTGAAAGTAGCTGCTTCTTTTTTAGACTGCTCTTTGATAGCGCCATCACCCCAGATCATCACATTTGTTCTCAAATTCCACTTTCCATTCTTCTACTCGAATCAAAGGCTTGGGAAACTTCAGATTTTGTGTTAGGAATGTTAAAACACTGTCATCCTGGATAGCTTTCAGTGCTTCAAACATAGTTGACAAAGTGGTAGGGATCTTGAGAGACTAACTCTTCTGCTACGTCTAGGGCGTGTAGGCTGCTTTCAAGTAAGCATAGCATTCAGTCAATGTTTTTTTCTTTTATTTACGAAGAAATTCGTTCTCATTGAAAGTCTGATCACTCTCAGAGGGCTAGCTTAGTAGCTGCATTGGAGCAATGATGTTGGTGTCCTATCGATGACAGTTTCTTATTAGCTGTCGTGATCGCTATATGATTTCCGTTTTCAATTTTGTCTGACGCATGAACCAGGCGGCTGGCCGTGCTGGGTTGGCGGCCTCATTGGAGAATGGGGTTTTTATTCGCGCAGGAGGATCTACCGTCGAAGCCCCTCCATCCATCAGACTAAAATTATCACACGACCTCTATCTTCAGTTGAGAAATGTATGAATTTATCGTACCCTAGCCTTATAACGTCCTCCAGTGCATACTCCATGGTCAACTATATATTGCCAGGTCTTTGCTGAGTATCCTCCATCACATCTAAAAAAGTTGCGAAGAACTTAATATACGGTGTTCGTTAGAATAGAAAACTTTCGCTAGCATTCTCATACCCCTCGCTCTTTTTTTCACGCGTTCGAACGGTGAGGGAATTGACGCCTCCAAAAATGGGTGGAGTAAGTCATGATTTATCGTAGGTGTTAACACTCTTGCCGGGATTACCCTTGAATTGTGGAAAAAACCGCTTCGCTGGCGTGGGCGATCGTCTACGTGGTTCACTCGGTGATGGCTTATTGAGTAACAGTGGCAGGCACGTGGAGATGACTCTAACTTCCCGCTTTCGGCGTTCGGAAACCAATATTATGCCTTCCGAATCTCGATAGCGGCAACCTACGTCGCTTCCTGTGAGTGCACGGGCAGGTAATGTCAAGATGTTCTGGGGTCATACTCAGAAAGATGAAAACAGGCTACTTGTAACACAAAAGGCCGAGAACAAGGTACTCGCAACATATCTTAGTCGATGTAAGTTACCTGCGACTTATCCCAGGTCGCTTGAGTCACATGTAACATATTGACAGGATACCGCACCTCCGATACCTTGCTTGTAACTTAAATGGTACAAGATAAGTCGCATATGACTTGAATCGGCCAAGAATTCAACTATCGTCGTTTTTTAATTCCTCAGCGACACAATAGGGGTCTCGGTGAGGATTTTGGATAAGAGAATACATGGAATTGTTGAGCCGAGCCCAAATCAATGTTGTTTCGCCAAAAATGCGGTACCAATGCAGCTATCCCTGCAACTCTGTTACAGGTGGAACGCTTCGAAAAAATAAAGAACAGTCTACCTTGCGTTTCCTGTCATGCAGGAGGCGTTTGACAGCGCTCCATACAGCGTCATATGGCACGTCTGCGTAGATTAATAGTGTCGGAGGGATTAATCCGATGGGTAACGCTTTTGTACTTAGATACCGAGAGTTTAATAGGTAACAGGAACATCGGAGCCATTCTGGATCACATTCTATGTTCATAAAGTCTCCGCTCTTACCATTGCGCTCTTCATCAACGCCATGGATACACTGCGCTGCAAAACTATATGACATACCCCGATTTTCGCTATTCTAGATTTCGCGTGGGCTAAGCAGAAAAACTGCAAATGCCAATCGACGCAGCACCTTTCGAAACCCCTGTGTACAAAATTTTCACGCGAATACGTCAAATTGTGGAAAGCTGGCACCGGAAAGTGTCGAAATTGACCTATATGACATAGCAGAGATTGCAGCTAAAACTTCAATTTTACAGGCAATGAACTGATTGGTTCATTAGAATAACAATCAATAAAATGAATTCAATAGTCAATGGAGTTACCCTGGTGCAGTTTTACGTCGAATAATCTGTTTGGCATACTGTTCACTAAGTTCTTTGAGGCCCCCCTTCAATCGCAATCCACTCGGCAATAACGGCTTCCTTCAGTTGAGCTACGAACTCGTACTGCTTGCCATGAGCGTATGCGCATCGCGTAAGTATTCCCCACAAGTTTTCCATCGGGTTGATGTCTGGCGAACAGGCGGCCCATTCTAGTAAATCGACAGGATTGGCCTGAAACCAATCCAGCATCGTCCTGCTGATATGAATGGACGCATTGTCTTGCTGGAATACAAAGCAATGGTTTCTCGAAAAGAGTGGAAGATGATTTTTTAGCACACTCTGGTAATCTGCAGAGTCCATACTGCATGGTAAGAAGGCAATATCTAGCTCACCATGCCAGTTGAATGCTGCCCAACACATCAAACTTCCTCCTCCTAAGTTCCTCTCAGAGAACATAAGTGGGTCCTCGCGCAGAACTCTTCAGTACAAATTGAATCCACTGGGCTCGTCCAACTTGAACTTTTTTGTCCGAGAAGACGATCTAACAAGGTATTTTCGTACCAGGTCGTCTGACATGACGATTGAAATGAGGAACCACCTTCTTCCAATCGGTTTGCATGTTCATTCGGGCGAATCGGAGCCGCAATTTATTGTGGTTGTCCGTAAGACGTGGAGCATTTCTCATTCGCTCGCGGACGACGTTCCGAGACCCACGAATGTTTAGTGAAATTCTGGATTTGTCCTCGCGCAGGTCCGAGGCTCCCTTGGCCTCGCTGGCGGCCCTCATGGAATTCGATGTCAGCCTCACGACTGCACGTTCCTCTCGGTCGTTCATCTTTCTCTGTGTCCCAGTTCGAGCTTTATGCAGGTACAAAGCAGGATCTTCAACTAATCGAGATATGTGTTCGTCCAATTCGTTGGCTCATAGATCGAATACTAAGGCCCATATGGCTCAAGGGAGCAATCTGAGCTTTTTCGCTTTCCGACAACCTGGTCCAAGTGGCTTTTTAGAGGATAAGGAGCAGGAACATCCTGTTGTTAAATAGATTTAATGAAACCGTAATTTTTCCCATTGTAAGTCTACGAGATTTAGGAATCCCCACATTCAAATGCTATGTCATATTGTTTTGCATCGGTCAATTTCGACACTTTCCGGTGCCAGTCTTGTACAAATAGACGTATTGTTAAGAAAATTTGAATCCGGGGTTTTCGAAAGTGTAGCGTCGATTGGCACTAGCAGTTTTTGTGCTCGGCCCACGCGAAATCCAGAACCGCGGAAACCGGGGTATGTCATATAGATTTGCCGCGCATTGTACTATCATCCGAGATCATCAGTGGTCAGTATACATTGGATCGGACTCACTCATTTTCTGATATCCATCCGAATGAACCGAAATTTTCGTGACTCAAAATCCGATTCACCGAAAAAACGTCAAAATCCGAATGATGCAATGTCCGAATCACCGGAAAAACGTCGGAATCCGAGTGATCAAAAATCCGAATCACCGGAAAAACCCCAAAATCCGTTTGATTCAAAATCTGAATCACCGAAATGTGCTATGAGTCGGATAATGATTCGGATACCGATTTCCGAAATACATCATGATTCGCAACGGATAATGAGTCGGATATCGGTAGATCAGGCTGATTTACTGTTACTCAAAAACGTGTATCTGATGTCACGACTCGATATTTCATTCTACTGTAGCCATGCGGATTTCGTTCTACTGTAGCCCTTTGAGTTGTTGACTGACAACTCAAAACGCGCACATCGTCAGCCGGAGACCTGGACGTTGCCCCCTGTTGTCCTTGTTTTCGGGCTGGTGACATTTCGATTTGTCGCGTTTAGCGGTCTACTTAGCAGCAGTTCACATCCTGCAGGACTATTTCATCTGCTCAGGAACTACTTTACACCGACACGCGTCGCGGTCGGCACACCAACACGCGTCGCGGTAGGCACACCGGCACGCGTCGCGGTCAGCACACTGACACGCGTCGCGGTCAGCACACTGATACGCGTCGCGGCTGGGTCGCCCAGCCTCCACTGCGGCCGCCACGGGATGGGCAGGGCCTCCAGATGCAGGGCGGGGCCTATACCCAAACCTGAGTAATTGAATCGGCTGCCCTGCATCTTATCATTTGAAGCATGCTTGGAAATGCATCGTATAGGTACTTTCCTTTTATTTAGAGCGCGAAAACGCTAGCTGTACAACAGCTGGACCAGACCATAACTAGCGGCCACAGCCCTGCCAAATATCGGCGCGTTGGCCAGCGGAAGCTCATGGTAGGCGGATCAACCTGTTGTCGACACCCCAGTATGCATGAGACACTACACACATACAATTGGCGCACAGTGTGAAATTTCCGGCGCAATTCTACGCATCGTCAGTGTAGATTTTGCGCATATAAGGCATTGATCCTCTTCGTTTGATTTGTTCTTGCGAGCACGGCGCATCGGGGTACGATTGTCTCCCAAAAACCATGTGTATTGATCGAACGGGCAACTCTGTTTGGATAGGTTCAGACAGGAATTCATGGACGTTTACGGAATTGATGAACACATTTTCAAAAATAGAATTGGTTCGCGAATATTTCGATATAAGGATGATTATCAATGAATTGTTCTATCATGGTACGGTAGAAGAACTTTTCTTCTTGAAATTCTTCGCCAGAGTGCATTATACCCACTTGTATCCGACCGGTTATCCGACTCGGATATTAGGATTCCGACTCACCGAAAAGAGGTCAGAATCCGAATGATCCAAAATCCGAATCACCGAAAAAACGTAATCCTCGGATTGAACCGAGATTCAAGTATCCGTTCAGCCTCTCTATCCGAATGACTCGGGTAACCCGATGTTGTTATTTTGACTCTATCCATTTGAGTCGGATATCCAAGACCTTTGATTTTTGAGTTATCCGAAATCCGAATATTTTTACTCGGATCCAATATATAGTGTTCAGCTCCATGAACACTGTTGTACGTGGAAGACGAGATGCTCGCCTCAGATGATAAACACGATCTCCAAGCGCAAGTGCGGGACGGCAGAGTTTGGTCTACGTCTGAATAAGAAGAAAACGGATTACGCATGACTTGTAATGATTCCATCCAAGTCGAAAACACTGTCGAGTCGCGACAATGGATCGACACTTGCAGACGACAACGTTAACGGACAAGGTTGAATAAGTACTGCTTGGGTTGAAATAGCATCTGTGTAAATTAAAGGTTTGCAACAAGCTCAAGTCAACATTTACAGTGTTGTCCAATGTCGAAAAAAGCCTTTTGAGTGTTGTTTAGAGTAGTAAAATTCATATGTTGACTTACCCATCGCCACAGAACGCACCGCAACAAGAGAGTATGTCTGTGTCAGAAAGAATCTTCTGAAAAAATCTGGCCTGACGAATGTGTTTTTTATAGTACATGGAGCAAATAGTAGATGAGAAAACAGTAACACTATTTGATCAAAACCGTACAGCTCTTCCACGCCTGTCTACACCTTTCCAAAAGACCTCGTGGCTGTGACTCACTCAGAGAGTCGGGGGTCCGATTCGGCCACGATAGGCTTTCTAATCGGGTACCTAGTCGAGTTGAAAGAGACTTTCGCAGCAGCACGTGCTGCTTCGAGGAGCAGGTGGCCTTTCGTATAGGACTACGTGGCGCGGAGAGACAAAACCCTCGCCGCAACCCCGTTTCCCACGCAGCAGCACGTGGCTTGTTCGATAGGACTACGTGGCGTAGGCAGGCTTAACTCATGCCCCACCCCGTTTCCCACGCGACAGCATGCCGTCCTATAATGGAAGCACGTGGTGGTGGGGGGCGGGGTCACACCCCTTCCGTGGTTGCGGGTGTCCCCCAATAAGGATACGGCCCAAGTCACTGCCCGCAGCACAGGATCACCCCCACAGCAGTCCGCGACAAAGGACATCACCCTCGCCTGGGTCGACAGCGGGAGAGCTTCCCCCGCTGAGGACCGTTAGGGAGACCCCCTCAGCGGTCTAAAATCGTCCAGAAAGTGACTCATGAAAACCTTCCAGGAGCGGCTTTGGGAGGTCGACGGCGCTCTATGAGATGATGCCCCTTTTGTACTTGCTGTGAGGATGATATGCGGCTGGCCAATTGTGAAGTGATCGATCAACGTGTTCAATCATAAGCATCGTGGCTCGTTCGTCGTCCAATCCACATCGTAGTCGAATCGAAAGCGTGTCGTGACCGAGTGAAACGGCTATGATTATCTTCACGTGCTTCTCTCTTGGACGACGATTAGGCCACGTGGCGCACGGAAAGTACGTGACCTCATCGTCGTCCAACCGCTTTGTAGTCGAATCGAAAGCCTATCGTGACCGAATAGGACCTCCCGACTCTCTGAGTAGCTCTGAGCTCAAAGGCAGTGTCCGCGATCAAAACCGTTTCCGAGTTTCAATTGTATTTTGAAAGACTCGGGCTCACGACAGCAAAGCTGTCCGAAGAGCCCTACACGGCCCCGATCTTGTTAGTAAAACGCAATTCCGGCCTACTCCTCTCAAAGGCTACTGATCAAAGCAAAGAACTGTACAATCGACTTCAACTAAATATACGATTATCAAACGATCAAACCATTCCCCAGTATGCATGGAATAAATTAATTCACCTCAATTAAGCAATTATTTTCTGACAGAGCTTAGCACAGAAGTTCAAGGCCGTGTAAGGCGTTTTTCCCACATTGATGCTGCCGTGAGACTCGCACCTTTCGATTTTCCGGTGAGAACTCCAAGACGGTTTCCATCGTGGACCCTGCCTTTCATTTCATAACCTCCCTTCCTCTTCGGAATGACAGTCTCCACAGACAGGTCGATTGTCCAGTTTTCGTAGAATGCGATTTGAAAATGTGCCGAATCGAAACTAATTGTGTACACTATTGTGGTAATGGTCACTGGAGGTGTATGAGAACACAAATCCCGAAATATTCGAATTTGATTTTCGAGCGACATTCCGAATTTTTTCGCTCGTTTTGATCTCAAAAAGTTTATTTCCATAATCTGTTTGGTCGCTACGAGAACTCGCCCGATTTTCAGGCACCCAAAGACACTGTTCACCATAAAAACGGCCTTCGAGTCTTCAACGGAAATCGATCGCGTGTAAAGGGGTCTATTGCAACAATTATGGCCGACCAACGGCTACAAACGAGCCCTAGATAGTTCTATACAGCCCTCGAACTTAGTGGTGCTTATGCATTCCATCCGATGGCCAAAATCGCGTCGGTTCGGATTTTCGGATATTGCCAATTTTGCAAAACCGACTCATCGAACAAAATGGATACTGGCTCAAACAAGAATTTTGGATAACGGAGCCTATCCGATACGAGAATTTTTGACCGGATCGGTTATCGGATATCCGATCGGATAAAATCGGATCCACTGGATCATTCTGATGGAAAAACGGATAAGAAAAATTTTCGGTAGTACCGAGGATTCAACTCCGTGTATTCAAGCAAATACCATTCTGAAACCAAATGTAATCTTCATATATTACTCGTAGCAACAAGCAAATCACCAGCTTTGGAAAGTTTTAAAGCAATGGTTAGGTATGAGCAGTTGGACCGGTTTCGTCACCCTCCGAGTCAGCTTCATCCTAATCGGATTCGACCTGTTTCCATCGACTACATGTTGGTACAGAGAATTTTCCAAGGTCTGACGCTTGGAAAGTAATGTAGCCTAACGAATCCTGGGCAATTAAATGTTTAGGGCCGCATTTCTTGCGACGGGGTCGGCCGAAGCAGGTCGTTCGCGCAGGAATTTCAACAGCGGAAACCAGAAATCCCTCGTGGTAATCAAAATGAGGCGCAAGCAAAATGCTCTGGCCGTACACAGCACGGAACATAAAAAAGTACGAGCACAAGCGTCAGGGATTATTTTTGCCGCTTTTTTCATTGTTCGCATCCGGAAAAAAACGGAGATACAACGCATAATGGGGCAAGAAAGGAGTTTCCTGAGAACTGGGTTCCGTCAGGCCACGGTGACGTCACTACTCGGTGTTTTACCTTCACAACACCTGGAGCTTCCCTACTCTCTCAAAATATGAATAGTAGGTGACCTAGAGGTTTGCTATCCTATACAAAGCCCTTTTTCTCAGCGGGCTCATTTGACAAATAAAGGACCACCTAGAATCGCGGCAGGGACGAGTGCTCATAGAATCGTGACGAAGAATGAGACGTTCCGGTTCTCCACCACTGGATTGAAGACTGGGATTTCCACAAATACAAGTACAGGTGTAAAGCAACCTTCCTGGATCCCTCTCTACGTTTCTACGAAAACACACTTATACGTGCTGCTGCAGCCAATTCACGCAACAACATTCTGCGTGCCCTGCTAGCGCCGCCCGGGGCAGCGCAATTGAAGTTCTGCGTACAACATATAAAGCCATGGTACCGCCTGTTTTGAAATATGGTGCCCCCATTTGAACTAGGCATCTGTCTGAGACCTCCTGGTACAGCCTTCAGCGAGCGCAGAATACTGCGCTTAGGCCCGTTACAGCCACAAATCGACGCCTATTCACAATCTCCATCTGGGAACCAGCCTGCTTCCCGTCAAGCAGCACGGTTTGTTGCAGTCTCAGGAGTTCCTTATTGGCAATCGAAAAGTGGCAGTAAAAAACTCGACTTTGCCAACCGTTTCCTCCTATCTTTCGGCCCCAAGCTAGCGACATACGCACACCGCTCTATGCTGCCCTGTCCGCTGTTGACCACCAACGCTGGGCTACCTCCTGGCTCTCGCGTAGAGGGCTTCAGATGGCTGAGCATACACGTTTCGTGAGAGAATACTTGTCTGCTGCTCAGCACAATCCGATAATTGGCGGTGTGCCTCCTCGAGCCGATTATAGTGAAGCTGACCTGCTCAGGCGCACTCGAACCATCCTAGCAGGTCTACGATACGGTCTTTCTACCTATGTCAAGGCCTGCGCACACAGGATTGACCAGTCATTCCCCGGTGAATGTCCTGATTTTCAACTCCTGGACATGATTCATGGCATCTATTTCCATGTCCGAACATAAATGTAAACCCCCCTGTCTGCTCAGAATTTATGGTACGAGCCATGTGAGGTTGCCAACTTTCTGTGCCTCTGATGCCATGCTTTCTCATGGCTGAGAAGAAGAATAGTAGATGGAAGAACCTTCTGGATTTCGAAATTTCTAATTTGGCGCCGACATGTGCGCGTTCAAATCACAGAAGCACATCATAGTCATTTGCGTCGTTCACGTCGAAAAAAATTGATTTTAAACATCAAACAAGGGTAAAACTGTGGGCAGTGGGTCAGGAATTACTCTAGGGCGCGATTGTTTTCGACCCGATGGATTATTCGTTTTAACCGTTTTTCTACCCTCTTTTCTATATTTCCAATATCGTCTTTTTCCTCTGATAGGACTCGAAATCGCCATTTTACGTCGTATCGGATAATTATCCGATCGGATTATCCGAGCCGGATATCCGAACCCGACTCCGTCGAATGGAATGTGTAGTTTTGCTATGCCCATTCCGCCCACTTGCTCAATGGCCATAAAGGGAGTCGGCAGGTAGGACATAACCAACAAGTTTAAGGGCCTTATAGGGCTATCTTCCGCTCGTTTTTAGCCATACGGATCTGGGCACATTGAATTTTTGGATCGAATCGAATACCCTTTTCATACTGCAATCTAGAAGTTTAGAAAACTGAGGAAAATGAGCCAGAAATGGTCCCATACGCTCCCAAAATTGATTCCGTCAAGTAGCCTCTTGTCGACTCCAAACGCCCTCCAAAGTCCTAGTTGCGCTGCCTACAGTACATACTACCGTCACGCCCACTACTACTACAGCCTACAGCGTGCGCAAGGCATAGGAGCATAGTACTGTGGAATCAGAGGCAGTGTTCACGATGGAAAAGTAGCCCGTTTTTTGGTGGAAACGTAAGCCTTAGGTTCTTGTGAGAAGAGCAAGAACGGAAGTACGACGAAAAACGGTTGGGAGGTGGGCGAAAATCACGTGGGCTAGTCGACCCATTGAACCACCTCGCCCACGTCCTATACCAGTTGTTCTGCTCAGTGTCGGAACAGTTGGTGTCCGTCTCACGAAAGGAATGGTACCCGCATTTCTAAAACGCTTTATTCCGATAAATTCTAGTTTCCAAGCATGTGCATTAAAATCTCTTATTTTTGAAGTTTTTAGGGCACACGATACAAAAAATAAAGTCACTTACTCAAGAATTGCAAAGCGCGAAAGGATTCCCGTTTGGTTCGATGTATTGTCCGCAGTGAGCAACTCACGCAAACAGGCACAATAAAATATTCAAAAAGTTTTTTTGAACATTTTTTCTCCAATATTTGAGATTATGATGGCAACTTCTCCCTTTTATATTCTACTTTGTGAGCATGCCTTCTCACAAACATCCAAAGCTAGAATGTTTTTTTATAGTTAACACTGCCTTTAGACGAAACCACGAAAGAAAGGAAATTAATTGAATTCTCGTGACATGAACGACGGGTGATTGAAAAGCAGCAGCTGTTACTACTGCTAATATGAGCTCCTTCGATTTCCGTTTCCACAAGGGAACTAGACAACACCCAAGGTTGCGTTCCTTAAAATTTATCTCACTTTAGCCAATTAAAGGCGGTGTTCGCAATGGTAAGGTTGCTCTATTATTGACTAAATCGTAAGGTTTGGGCCCCTCTGAAAAGATTAAATGGGACGAAAAACGGTCTGGAAATGGGCGAAAATCTCGTAGGCCAGCTAACCCATTGGGCCACCCCGCCCACGTCCTATAGCAGTTGCCCTGATTTTGTGCTACCGTAGGAGCAGAAACCGAATCTCCGAATATTTTTCATCGAGGAAGTTTCTTACATCCCAGCATGTACATTGGCCCCTTTTCTTTTCAGAAACATATTGGTACAGGAAACAGAAAGCAAATCCACTTGCCTAAGAATTTTGAAGCGCGAAACCATTTCTCCGACGTCAGTTTCGATGTGTTGTTCGCAGTCTCCCTGCGAACAGCGCATCAAACCTGACACACAAAACCTCTTCTTAATGAACTTACCTACCCAAAAACATCGAAAAGAATAATACGCTTTCTTATCGTGAACACTGCCTTTCAATTGTTTTTTTTCTTCACCAGTACTAAACATAAACCTGAAAGCTTCTATTGCGGCAGAAAACCTAAACAGGCAGCGGCGACCGTTTATCCATATAGTTCGCGCAATCATTTTATTCTGACGAATGGACTGGGCTGCGACGGTAGATCACCCCGTGCGAATCGAAACCCCATTCTCCAGCGAGGCCGCCAACTCCGCATGGCCAGCCACCTAGTCCATGCGTCAGACTAAAATGAAAACGGAGACCATACGTGTTCGGATGTGTTCCACCAGTTTCATCATGTAACCACGTCCCAACCTTGTGCTTAAAAAGCACGCGTTGGGCCAACTGTAAATCATTTGTCTGACAGTCTTCACTTTACGACTGTGCAGAGTCGGGATGGCCGGCAGCACGCCGCCGAGCGAGAGGTCTGTGGCGTGCTCTAAACCTGACGCGGCGTTGGGCGCGAAGGCTTCGCGGAATTGCAGCGCCGAGGTGGCTTGCATCGTTTTTTTACAAATACGTCCGACCTCAATCATTGAACATCACATTTCGCTCTGATTGTGAGTAGCTTTTACTGCTTTGATTTGCTGCAAGAGTCCAGAAAATGCCTGGAGAAATTTTCTCAAAAGTAATACGTTCAGAGCTGTAGAGTAAACTTGGAACTAGCGTTCAGTTAAAGGATTATGCCTTGGATTATAGATTTTCAGGTACCGAAATTAGCAGACGGTTTCCGGTAGTCGCATAAATCACAATTGTCACACGTTGAAACAAAAAACTAGTAAAACCAAAAACTGAAACCAAAGTCGGAACAAAACGGCAAAAGACTTCAGAAGATCGAATTCATGAAGAAATCTCGATTGACTGCAGCGTTCGACGCGGGCGATAGAAATGATTGAGATTATTTTCCTCCGCCGCTCGCTGACAGTATCGCTCAGGGATACGCTGCTGTTGCGGCGATAAAAACACTGCGAGGCATACGCGTCGCTGTCGCACAACACGATGCCGACCTCGTCCGCTGCTCGACGTCCCCCTTTCTCCGTCATTTCCCTGCCGCAGCGAGACTCGCCGCGGCTCTACTCTGCATAGCACTTTAGGGATCGTTTATACTTCCGCCGCGACGCGGCGAGATGCAATACAGCCATATCGATCAAGCTTTTGAAATCATTTTTTCAAAGAGAAATCGTTTTCGAAGACTCTATCCGCTTTCGGGTGCTGTGTTATGGTACCAAAAATTATAGATGTTTCTTTACACAAGAAATCACTCATTACAATCGGCCTTGTGTTATGTCAGAGCTAGTCCAGGCTGTGTTTAACGTCATTCTGCGACGTCGCCGCGTAAATTCGACGCAGCCCGATTATACATCCAGGTGGCGCAATTTTTCAAGCGGCGCGGCGCGTCGCGCCGCTCCGCGGCGGAAGTATAAACGACCCCTTAAGGTTTGAGCAGAGAAAAAGTTGTACTGAATGCCGAAGACGTCACGACCTGTCCACTGGCAGCAAACGTGATGAAACACATATGGATAAACGGCCGCTACTGCCTGCTTAGGAGGCCCCCTATTGCGGCGGAAAACACGGAAAAGATGTGTATCTTGGCCATAGCCATTTAGGATACTCTTTTGATATTCGTTCGATTGGTTCGTTTCCGCGCAAACAATATTGTTTCGTAAAAATAATAAGCGAGTGCCATACCTTAGAAGGTCCCCAAGCAGCTAAAAAAACAGATTTTCTGAACTAGTTCATCCGACCGACACTAATTTCTTCAAAATTTCTCTCGAAGCTCAGGGAACGACAAGTTGAGAAGTTATCTCTAGAGTCATTTCTAGAGTCACCCCAGAACAAACACTTTGCTTTCTGGGGTGCGTTCCAAGAACGTTCCCATGGCAAAACACTTCCAAGGAAACGTTGGCACGACGACGTGGAAGCAATTATCAGCTACAATTCAAGGCCCTGGAGAACAAGTTTGGCCATGTGAAGGCTGTTTGCCCTCCCACGGCACGATGGAAACATTCTTGGAACGCACCCCTGTAGAGCGCGGGCAAAAATTGTTTTATTCATGAAGGACGTGTCTAGACGTGCCTATACGGAATTATCAACAAATATACAGGTGTAAACAGCTCTTAATTTCACCGTATAACTTAGTCGGCTCCTCGGAGTTGTACCTGTAAGGTGGGCTCGAGTCACTTCCAGAGTTCCACCAGATCAGGAAGGATAATTTTGTCACTGAGGGAATTTTCCCTCTTGGGAAGGGGTGGATTCCAGCAGTGTGTTCATCTCCTCACGGTCCACTGTGACGTGCACCCAACTGTGGCCAGGGTAGGCAACATGGATTAGCATCTTAGGCACTCGTGGATGTCGACCGCGAGCCACATGCCGGTGGACCGCAATTTCGTCGAGCTTCGCAAACGCACGGACAGCGCTCGGAGCGCTGTTCGCTGGCGGACGACCTGCTCAGATGTCGAACGCGGGCTATGGGGAAAAACAGACTTCGACCATGGGCCATGTGGTTGTAACGCCCGACGACACTTGCGGTCGACCAGCATTCTGCTCGCGATCGATCCGCATTGAAGGTTCAAACAAGTTGGGTGATATCACCGCCAGAGTCCACAATAGGGTGCACCCAATTGCAGATCGATGGACCCACTGTTGGGAACAATTCCCCCTCAAGGCGTGGGAATATACCTTCGGCGACAGAAATTATCCTCCTTGATCTGGTGGATCTTCTGGAAAGTGACCCAAGACCCCCTTCCAGGTCAGTCGTCCACCGACATAGGCACACGGTGAGATGGGGAGCCTTTTATACCAGTGTCATTGCTAATATTTCCGTCTAAATATTTCAACATCCTGCCATGTCAACTGAAGTCAACAAAAAATTTTTGCCCCGCACTCTACAAAAATTAATGTTTCTGCAGTGGGGTCAAAATTCGCGAGTGCCTGAGATTGTTCACGGGAAAGCACTGAACCTAAATCAGTGCTCGACCTTCAGGTCTGAATCGTAGGCGTTCTACACCTCAACATACTGTTCCCACCGGAAAAAAAGTTCCAGTTCGCAATTCTGGAAAAACGCTGCTGAAGAATGCAGCATGAAGATAATCGTATAAGGATCATGGGCCGCATCATGATTAGCCCTCGTGATACGATTCTCTTTCAGCTGTTTGCAGCCGCAGCGGTTACCTGCAATAACGAACCAGAATTCCATACCGATATGAAAAGTAGACATTATGTGAATCCCTGCGTTGGGTGGTGGAAAACATTACCGTTACTGTTCCGTTCGATTGAATACAAGCTCGATCTGACATGGCTTCCGCTGCCGACACTGCCCAGCACGAACCTAGAGAAGTTCTAGTCGGGAAACACTAATACAGTTGGTAAGAATCTTTCTGATACTTTGCGTTCCTTCTTGTGCGTTAGCGTAAACTAGGTTCGCGAATGTTATGACGTATGTGCACCGTGATTGCGTCACCGCACACTAAGAAACACAAAGCATCAGTACGATCCGTGCCACGTGTCTTAACGTTCTCGCTGCCGTAGTGTAGAAAGATCATTTTCATAGCGTGGCTATTGCGATAATACGCTTGCGAGCAGGGTCAAACAACCCCTTGGACAGAATGGGTTCGTTGTTGCGAATTTCCACCCTCCCCCCTAAGCTTTTCGACACCCTCCCTAAAAATTTCCCCCATGAATTCAAGGCAGACCCGCCCACTTTGCTGAAAATCTGAATGCTCGTCAAAACTGCAACTGTCCAAATAGCGAAAAGTTGGTTTAGAGAGGCTTTCCAGTGTCATGTACAATGCTCTGATAGGCCGCAACTCAGTGGCTCGGTAAAAGTGATCAAGAAATGAAGTAGAGAGAAGCAAAGCCGCTCATGTAGAGTGAGATCAGAAAAAATCGCCCGTTGGCAAAAAGTGGAGTTTGAAGTCCGTTTTTCCCAAATGGCCTTTTCAGCCTTGGTTTTCACATTTAGATGGCCGCAGTCGAAAAGGAGATGTATCTACTGAATAATTATCAAAAACTGCATAAGCTGGATTTTTTCTGAATAAAATTTTTCTCGAGATTTTTCACCTCACCATGTGCTCCTCCCTCCCCCCTTTGCCGCGAGCGCAAATGACAGGATAATGGTTTTTTCACGTCGGCTTGATTAGGCACGAAACCATCTCAGAATCACTTCAAACGGTTGCTCACACAGTTTCGGCTTGCCCAGACCCGCATAACAACCACTGATGACCTGAACGCTCGTCAAAATCGCAACTGTCCAAATAGCGAAAAAATCGTTTTTGGGGGCCTTCCAGTGTCATGAACAACAATGCTCTGATGGACCGCAACTCAGCGGTTCGGTAAAATAGACCCAGTAATAGAGTACAAGACCCACCTCAAAAGACAATAAAAGGTCCAAGCAGCTTATGAAATGGCAGACTGTTCTCAAACAGCCGGTAGGTAGGCCCAGAACGGGATGGAGAGATATTTCTCAGGTCTGGGGCGCATTCTTGTAAAAATAATAAACGGCTGTCAAATAAATGAATAAAGTAGAAAAAAGCAAAGCCGCTCATGTAGAGTGAGAATTAGAAGATACTCGCCTGTTGGAAGGAGTGGTGTGAAAAAGCCTTTTTTTCGAAATGGCTTTTCAGCTTTGTTTTTCATTTGTAGAAAGCCGCAGTGAAGCAGAAGGTGTATCTGCTGAATGATTATCAGAATCTGCATTAACTGGATTTTTTTCTGAGAATTTTTTTTGGCTGAGATTTCTCACCCCACTGCTTTCACTCCACGTTTAGAACAGATACAGCTGTTGTAGTTTTCGATAACCGTTTAGTAGATGCGTCTTTTGCTCGACTGCGGCCTTCTACAACTGGAAGTCAAGGCTGAAAAGACGATTTCGGAAAAAACGGCATTTTACACCACATTTCCAACGGGCGCTTTTCTCTATTTCTACCTCCACATAAATGGGGCTGAGCCTTTTTCTACTTAATTACTGCGTCTATTTTAACGACCCGCTGAGTTACGGCCCATAAGAGTAATGTATCCTGTGTTTCCGAGTAAAATTTCTTTCCTTTCATCGCGTGCGGGTGCGCACATACGCTGCCTCTCCTTCTCCCCACATTTTCTCGCTGTCTCTACCCTCGGTCCGCACAAATGCGCGAGGAAACAGAGTAAATTTGGCTTGGAACCGGATGATATATGACTTTGGAAGGCCCCCAAAAACCATTTTTCGATATTTGGACAATAGCGATTAGACGAGTATTTAATTCATCAACGGTTGACAAACAAGTCTGGACAACTCGTGGTTGCGTAAGAAACATTCAGTGGTGGAATTGAACTAAAACCAAAAAAAACGACGAATCGAGAAAATTCGGCGGTGCGATCCCACCAATTTCTCAAGTTTGGTGTGGGAAATTTCCAGCATTGCTTCACTCTGCTTCCGAGGCGTCTCATAACGATCCAATTAAACCTTGCGAGCTAACATACGAAAGGGTTTCCGTTATGCATCTTGAAACATCGCTCACCACAGTCAGACTGGTCACGAATATAGGGAATAGATGGGCAAAACGGCCACGCCTCCCTCGAATCGAACCTAAACGGGGGGAATACAGCTGTAATTTCCGTAAGTGTTGCAAGATTTGTCTAGCTGCAACAACCTTTCAGGTATCACTATGTTGCTCGAGCCTGCCATGGATTCCTCGCTCAACGGTACGCTTTCCCATGATTGATCTATTTTCTCCATGATATACTTCTTCATCAGACGGTACTTCTTCATTCGCTCTGCTCTTGGCGAGTATTCTGCCTGTATAAAAGATTATGTTTAGCCCAGAGCTTGAGGTCAGTGCTCATGATAATTTCGTTCGTGAATTTCACAAAAATATATGGTGAGCGGGGCATCCCTAGATGAATCAGTTTTATAAATTTCAAACAAAATCCGTTTGTACTTCTCCTTTTAGCTAAGGAAAATGATTAGATTATTCAATTACCTTATAAAACGGCTGCCTCTTGTTGACATAATCGACAAGTGCTTCCCCGGTCAACACTTGGGCCTCTTTCGATATAGGCACGGCAGCAAACTCCTCTAAAAACCAGCAGAATCCAGCATTTGCTTTTAAGTGTATTCCTCAAGTTTATGCTCTAGCAATACTCGTCAAAAAGCCGGTGTAAGCCATTTATCGTTAAACCACAAAATTCTTAATACTTACCAATTGTGGGGAACCGATTTAATGCGCCGGCAACGAAGATCAGTGAACAAGCGTATGGAAGCTGAAATGATTTTCATTTCTGCCGACGTAATTTCATTTGCTTGCAAAAGGTCATTCTAATGGGAAGCCGCGGCGCTGCTTGGCTGCAAAGCGGCACTCAGAAAAACAAGGGAACGATGGCTATTGATCGCACGATTCCACTCCTAATTGCTGAGTGTGGCTTCCTAGTTGAATTGCACAAACGATACACTATTAGTTGTGAAGGATGTTCTTGAGTCATATGCCAATGACAGGGTGTTAACCTTCTTTTGAAGCCTAAAGTTGATAAACGAGAAAACTGGTCTCATTTTCACTAGCCTGTGGAGCGAATAAGCTGAATGTGAGCGATTACGTATGGATTTAGGCCGGGATCATATTTCCCGCGACCAGTGGCAGTGATCGTGTTCATTGGCTTTCAGTCGATATTGGTGGGAAACACTGTGTCGTCAGTGCGTCGCATGTCGCCGGAAGTATGATTCCAGCCTTAGTTGGCTGGACGCGATGCGAAAAGAAATCCGCTACGTTCAAATAGTCGATGGAGCGCCGTACTCGTCGCGTCTAGCAGACTCATTCAAGGCTCCTGTCTCTTCTGTGCTTCGCGATCAATGAAAAGCTCCAAAGAGGAGAAATTTTGCTAGCCAAACGCGACTTTTGATAATTTCGAGAATGCTACGACGAAATTGTCTTATAACATCCACATAGGCGTCATTTGGGTTGCTTAAAGGCAGGGTTCTCGATAAAATCGGTTGTTGTGCTATACCCATGGAATGGTAGATCTGGCCATCAAAAAAGTGAAAATAAGTAAAAAATTGGAGAAAAAACGCTCAGGAGCAACTTATGGCTTGGTGTCCTCCCGCCCCCAATTATCGAGATTTGGGTAAAAGCCTGCTTTGTCAACTTTTATTTTGTTTCTAAAGTAATTTCTGAACATTTCTGGAGACTACTGATTATTTTAACAGCAAAATAAATGCCGTGTAAGCAAGCATTAATGAAAATCGCGTTAATTAGGGGGCCGGCCGACACCGGTAATTAGCCGTTATTCTTTGTTTTTGAGCGTTTTTCCCAATAATTTCTGGGGTTTTTCACTTATTTTTACTTTTGTGATGGCCAAATCTACATTCTTATGAAGAGAGCTCAAAAGTTGTTTTTATCGCGAACCCTGCCTTTAACACGAATCTGTGGTCAGTTTATCGATTTTCCTCGGATTACGGTATGTAACGGTGGGTAGACGGTAGCTCTGCCATAGCCTCAGACTGGTCTGATCAGAATTTTTCTGTGAGTGTTATTTGGGACGCTGAGTACGAATTTGAGGTCCATTTTTCGGTTTTCGAAATTGTAAGGTAATAACGCGAGTTCAAAGGCATTAATTATGCCTACCGGAACCTACACTAACCCTACGTCTGGAGAGGAATAGATCCCAGGTTCGGGTTCAGCGCCGTAAATAGCCCCAGTTGAAAGTTTTCAACCAATTCCGAATTTTTTCCTCAACACCCCTAGAATTCCCTTATTTTCCCTTAATTTTCTTATTTCCCTTACCTTTTTACGGAGCAATTCCCACAATTCTCTCACCTTATTATAAAACAATAAAAATCTCATTAATTGGAATCCCCGCAGCCGTTTAGTGAATTTCAAGCACGAGTCAGTCATGACTGACACAGACCTAAAGCAACAACAACATGGTTTTCCGAATCTCCGCGGGAAGTTTAAAGCAGTCCCTAGTTAGTCGCGCATTGTTTTGAGTGGGAAACTCGGGAAAGAAAATCGTCGTGGGCACTACCTTTAATGCTTACGAGGTTCCAATCATTTTCCGAAATGGTTTTCAAAGAAATAATAGGCTGGAAATGGGGCAAGATTTTCTCATAGGTTGAGTGCATCAAAGGCAATTTTCAGGATACGCACTGCATCAATAGCAAATTGATTTCAGTTACTGTCAAGAGAACTTATGAGAGACATGGGAACACCGCAGACATTACTTACAGAAGTAAGTCTTAATAAAGGAACCTACCAACATGTTCGGTTGGCGACAAGCTACAGTGTGACTTATCACTCTGGAATAAAGTTCACTTTGGCACGCTTTCACAATCCTTTTTTGATATTTTGTTACCAATGAACTCTCATTTATCATGACACACCAGTGGTTTTTTTGCAAGGTTTTAGGCGGTCGTTAAATCACTAGCAAACATGTCCCTTTGCACCCTTGTAATCAACGCAGTGATTATAATAATTCTTGACGCAGATTTTCCTTGAAACGGAGGGCCGCTTCCTACTTCTCGCAAACGTGGTCATAAAATAAGGAGAACAGTTCTCTACGCAGAACCCATTCAAAAAGTCCCAATCTAACTAGCTGTCAGAGAAACTGCTTGTTGTAACGAAGAAGGTACATTTCCCACCACCGCAGTTTAATCCTCCTTGCCCGTATCCTATCTAATTAGACCGAATCTCGTTAGTTCCTAAAGGCATAACGCCCAACCAGTTTTTTGCTGGAGGCAGAAGTTTCGAAACGTCTAACACCCTGGTGTCTTCACCATTTTTCTGGGTTATTGCTGACTACCTAAAATACCAATATTCGTCCGAATTCGTGACCATTAGCCGTTTAATCTTTGCAACATTTTGATGGACTTCTGATGATTGACAACTACATGAGGAGGAGCTCCGAGCTGCGCAGACAGCCCGTGGTTAGCGATGCGGTCGCTTTTACTAGGTCGTCGAAGATCAGCGTCCGTAACAACCAACCCTCTCCCCATTGTCATCACATAAAGGTTGCACCCAGCCTGAGGTACACCGTGCCTAGATGCAATCTGGGCCCGCCAAGTCGGAGAAAGCTGTTTCATAATATGGTCTTCGTTGCAAAATCGGTTACAGCCTCTCATTCCGTCAGGCGAGAATTTACGGGTCAAAACTCGCATATATACTAGCGTCGAAAGCGCAAAGGTGCAAATTCTACGGAGTATCTACGTAGAAAGGAAGGCTAATTTCGCTACATTGATCTCGCTGTCATCAAACCCGTATGTTGCTCCCATAATTGGAGCGATAAATTCCGGATGCGGCCACAGCTTGTTTTGAACAGCTCCATCTGTATTGACTCCATCTGTATTGTATCCCTAAGAGCTTTGGACTATGACATGGAACTTCTGCATTCCATGAGCGTTTTAAAAGGTTATCTTCTCTCTTCACGACCTTTGTCGGTTTTTATTTGCTTTAGAAGCACGTGTTTCACAACGAGGGATTAGATCTTTCTATCTCTGATAGTGTAACGCTGACGTATTTTCTCGTTATTCTTCTCGCCGAAAAATAACTATGGCAGCCATCATTACACATGGGGCGCGATTTTTTCGTTATAGCTTAGCAAGGTAGATGAAAGTTCTTGAAAAGTATGCTAATATATATTCAGAAACAAACTGAAACGGCGCAGGCAAACAACACTATAATTTGAAGTAAAATGTTTACTAACTATCGTCCATCACTGGATGAGGGATCGCCGCGACGCTGCTTGGCGGGAAAAGTTGCGCGCGGGAAAACGAAGGGAGAGTGGCTATTGATCGCGCATTTTTTCCCGCCAAGCAGCGATGCAGCGATCCCTCATCCAGTGATGGACGATACCTGCATTGCTAAGCTACACTCTCCCTCGAGTCCGTTGGCCATATTTATCCAAATTGTTGCTTTGTGAATTACCGTTTTTCCCAAAACCACAGTCATGATGTACTAGCGTAAAATATTTTAGCATGATCAGAGCTTATAATACAGGTAGGCTACATTGCAGTAGCAGAGTACTGTTTTCAAAAGTGTGTATATAAACTCGTTTCCTACTTCCTCCTTGCATCTGTCTTACAAGTTCGCGGGGTGAGCTAGTTTGAACTTTGTTTGCCGTTTGTTCTTGTCAGTGACTCTCGTGACTATGAGCGCTGTTCCCACTCTCTGCCTGAATAAGAGTCACCTGGTGGTGGCGCGGGGCAGCCCTATGTTTCTAACATCAAAGGGTTCGCTACGGGTTCTGAAGACGGGGCAGTTAAGGCAATGTGAAATAAACCCACGTCAAATTTGCAACAGCATGATAATTTTTGAGCATGTCTTGACTACGCTTCTCAGAAGAACTTTTGAATGTTCTTTCCAGGAGCACCGCCAATGCTACACGTACCATTACTGGACCCAAGAAATAAGGAAAATTTACCCAGACATCCGATGTAAAGTGTTGAAGGTGCAGAGGACGCTGCTAAATAAGTGTACCGAAACTGCAAGACGGCGGCCTCATGCAAGAACGAAGTACGCCACCGTGTCGCGTTTTGCAGTCCGAATTTTTTGGGATACCAAATATGGCCAAATATATCAAGGCAAGCTAGCAACTCCAGTCGCTTAATGAAATAAACTCACTCCATCACAAAGCCCGGGTTGCAACCTGTCGGAAACAGCATAGTGGAACACGTGGAGGATTCTGTCGATCCTTGAGCAGCAGTTAGGCCCTAGTTATACACCAGCGGAATGAAAACGTCTCGCGATGGCATTGCCGCCGCTTGCTGCGTGAAACAGGGCTCGTCTGCAATGTTGCGTCTTTGGCGTCTTTGACGCAATACTGCAGACGAAAAATTTCCAGGCATTTCTAATGGTATTTTATCGTTTTTTCACTTCTGACACTTTTCAATCGCAGAATTTCACAAATAATCAATTCCTCTTGTCATTAGAGTGCTCGTTATGTCGTTTTGGTAATGTTTTAACAATTTTAAATCTGAAAAAATGATCAGCTGGTGGAAATTGGCAAATTTTCAATAGGGCAGGTCCCGCAAGGATACAGTATACGGTGCCGCGGCGGGTATAACTGCTCTGTGCGGCCTTCGGGCGCATTTTTCTGCGACCACTGTTCCTTTTGGCATGCCTGAGCACAGTTAGGTCGCATATAAGTGATAGTTGTCTTGCTATTTCCGCAGCGTCCCTCCGGTGTATAACTAGGGCCTTACAGCTCTCCTCCGCACTGCCGTTCAGTCCGCAAAGTGCACGCTGATTGCGAAAGCGTGCTGCGGCGCGGTTGCGAGGATCCTCAGACGGGGATGTGGGCTCACCCGGGCGGTTTTCGCCTTTAGTGCCCGGTTGATCTCCCCTCCCACATCCCTGTCTGAGGATACCCGCAAACGTGCCGCAGCATGCTTCTTGTGGGACAATGACGCCGTGAAAGCAGGGTCAAACCTACACTGGGTGATGATCGCAGGGTGGGATGTGGGCGGCAGTTTGGCCAGTTTTTTTTTTTGGGGGGGGGGCAGAATTTGGTCGTGTGCGAGTAAAATCATTATCTGCTCCGTTCGAAAGAACGCTCTGTTTCCATTATTTTTTTTTAGAATTTCAAGCTTGAATTTGCTTTCATTTTAATTTACTATTGTTTTCATTTTTGGCCCCCGAAATGTGAACACTAAAAGAATTTTCGTTCAAAAAATTGTGTTTAGGTGTAAATAGTCATGCACTTTCCATGTGATTGTTCGAATAATGAAGTGATGTAATACGGATAAATTACAACAACAAGGAGTGCAAACAGGAAAAATCACATAATCTCAGACAAAAGATTTTCCAATGTTTCTGTAGATTTTGCATCGACTGTCGGTAACAAAGCAAACGATTTTTTTGCTTGAAAAAGCAAAAAATAAATAAAATGATCTTTCGTTGTGGAAATCAGGAGGCCAATACCGCTTGTAAACTAGCTATTCATAAAATGGGAAATGTGCTTACCTCTAGAAACTCCTTGAAATTTGTTTACAAGATAATTTGATATGATGACTTCTCGTGAAAGTTTACGTATTTCAACTCACTGGTAGAAAACAAAGCGAGTGTGACAGAAACATGTGCAATTTAGATGAAACCGTTTTCTATCCTTCTATCTGGCTTCCCGTGCTGTGGAGACGCTTCACCCTACCAGGGTCCAGAAATGAACCAAGCCCGGAGGTGGTCACGGTCGGAATAAATCGTTGTCTTGAATATACAGAAATGATTTTTGAAAAATTTCTCAGCATTTCAGGACCCACCTTTGTGGTACCAGAATTTTTTTCATTGTTGATCAGAGTTCAGAGGTGGTGAAGGTCAGAGGAAATATGGTTTATCCACCTATACAGAAATGATTTTCGGAACGGAACTTTTAATTCAACCATTTTGAGACCTACTTTTTTAGTAACAAAATTTTTTTCTCGGGTTTCTCTTTGGACTAGAAGTAATAGCTTCCGCTATTATTTGGAAGTAATAGCGAAGTAGTAGAAAAACTTTTACTCCTAGGTCCTCTCCATAAGGGGTTTATTTTAGAACTTTTCTCTAGTACTATTCCCTGCCCGAGTTTGAGACCCATTGCTTTTATTTAAACCGAGAGCGAGCCACTGGGATACCTAATGCCGTTCAATGGAATCTGGGCACACAAAACCGCTACTAATTCATTTAGGAAAGTTTTCGGTAAACCTTCATGGAAGGGACTGCGCGACATTTTCTAGTACAACTTCTTGTGGAGAACAACTCGCTATCTCACATCAGCCGAGAAGGGGCAGATCAAGTCTCAATTTTCACGTGGAAAAGGCCCGAAATCTCTTCGGGACTTGGAGCTATCAGGTATGAAAAAAGCTTTTTCTCTCAGATCCTGTCCATGTGGGGTTTATTTCCAAGCTTCCCAGTGGTACTATCCACAGCCCGAGTTTTAGACCTCTAGCTCATGTTTGAACCGAGAACGAAAAGAGAAAGCAGAGAATGAAAGGGAAAAATTCGCAAATTCCTTGGGTGGTGGCCATCGTGTATCAACACCCCTGTGGAGGCGGGAGAAACGGAGGAGGAGCGAGGTTCCTGATTGGCCGCAACAGCCGGGGGCCGGGGCTAGCCCGTGTTGCGTCCAATCAGGAACCTCGCTCCTCCCCCGTTTCTCCCGCCTCCTCAGGGGGTTGATACACGATGGCCACCACCCAAATTCCTTAGTGGAGGAGGGGGGGGGGCGCAGCGACAAGCCACACGCTGGGAGTGCGGCCGCACTCTCCACCGAGCGATCCCATTGCCACATCTGACCCTTCGTGAAAGACAGCATACAAGCTCGCTAAAGTGGTTGAGATAGCGAGGACAATCGGGTCATACGGTTCCTTTTAGAACGCTCACGCAGTTGAAGGCGACCAAAAAGAGAGCAATTTATTCCGAAAAATCTGCAGTCTCCTCCCCTCAATACAAACACAAATTTATTGCGCGGACAATGTCATTTGGGCCTGCTTTTGAAGCATCCCAAGTCGCATGCGTTTTGTTGAAGACCGAAAATTGTTATTACCTTTGCCATCTCAACCATTTTGTCGCCTGCTTCGTAACCAAGCTTCCATGGTGCTGTGAATCTCGTCGACTTTTACCACAATACGGGAGCAGATCGTTATTTCTTCACTTGCAGTTCTCGTCGGGTTTTTCTTCAATCTCAATACCTGCTCCGAGCCCTTGATTAACGTCATAAAGTCGATTCCGTTGTTGGTTGTGGTGCCCTTAAGTGCACACACCAAACTCAAGAACTAATTCTGAGATTTCCCCTTCGTTGTGTGGCAGACGAATCAAGGGCAGTGTTTAGAGTGGTAAACGCATCTGCGAAAACGGCCAGTCGTTAGTATCTCTTCCGGCTCAATAGTAAAAATGCGCAGTATCCCGCCCTGAGCTGCAGGTTCGAACAAGTTATGAGTATTTTTTAAGCCTCGCGAAAAGGCAAGGGTACCTACCCATCAGGCATTTTTTTGCGAGTTCAAAAAAATTGTCTCGGATTTAGCCCAAAACTTGTATTTAGGGATAATCTAGGGTGGTGAACACGAATCTGGAGTCCATTTGTCGAAGTTCCGAGGTTTACTGTATGTTACGGTAGGTAACATGTCATTTAGGGGCAAAAGCCACCTTAGTATTTTTGGAATCGACAAACGGACGTTAAATTCGTATTCTCCACCCTGAATAACCCCCGTATACAATTTTTGAGTAAAATCTGAGATTTTGACCAAACTACCGTATACCCACCGTAATCTACCGTAATTAGCAAAAACTCGATAAACGGACTCCACATCCGTGTTCAACACACCAAATAACCCCCAGAGGCACAATTTGAGCAATATATACCTTAGGCATCTTTCATAGTGCTCACCCGCGCGTGACGCGCGGGAGAAGCGGTGGACTATGAAAGTTCTTACCGCGCGGCACGCGCGTGACGCGCAGTAAGAACTTTCGCCAGTCCAGCACCGCCATAGCGGCGCCACCCAAACCGCCGTGGCGGTACTACCGTTTCGATCGATACTCGCTTCTGCTTCTCGATTTGAGTCCTTTCCGACACAAAAACTTCTGAGACTATCCTGCGCTACCGCATACGCAAATGCAAGCCAGAAATTTCTGTGCAGGTCACAGTTGAGGCCCGATTTTAACCACACCGCCCCTTAGCACTCCGAAAATCTCGAAAGTGGCGTTTTTCCCTCGAAATTTACCCCGGTTGGAAAGCTTTGAACGAAATTAGCCGAAAACTTTGGAAAATCGACTAATAAACTACAGATTCGTAATCAGCGCCCCAAAAAACCTACCTGGGAGAATTTCAATTCAAATCTGGAACATTTTTCTAAAACGCTTCCAGAGCCCTATAATCGGTGTAAATATTCGCCCAACCGAAAATCCGTACAAGTCCAAAACGCTGTCAGTCTGGACAAAGTATTGAAAATGCGCCTTCACCCAAATTTTGCTCAGAGGTGTAGTTTTAGGCGCTGAACACATTTAAGGGGTCCGTTTCCGAATTTTCGAAAGATTAATGCCCTTTCTAGAGGGTACAAAAAGCACAAAAAAATACTTTTTAAGCTTGTAACTTCTTGGAACCTGCAGCTCGGGGCTGGATATTGCGCAGTTTACTATTGAGCCACTAGAGATACTAACCATACTAGTCGTTTTGGCGGATGCGTTTACCACCCTAAACACTTCCCTTGTTAGTTGTGTGGTAGACGAATCCTTTATAACACCTGCGAAGTGCGAGCTCTCAATTTCGCCGAATAAGCGAGATATAAGGAGAAGCCACTCTGGGCGTCCACATCACGAAGCCATCTTCCCACTTCCCCTTTGACGACATTTCGAGGTCAACAGTGGCGAGATCAATCAGTAGCTCCGTTATTTCATTCACTCTCAGCCTCTCTCCTCGCTCAATTCCGCTCGCATAAAGCGGCTTTGAATGACGGAAATTACATGCCTCGGCCCACCCGTAAACCATGCTTCCTCCGCTTAATATTGAGCAATTTTTAGGAACCATAACTTCGTCACCAGGAGGTCATGCACGATTCCAGAGACAACAGCGGAATCAGCATGAGACCGCCTTCAAAATAGGCATCCAAACAAACAAAACGTGCGCTCGAACGTGCTCTGTGCTTTCGAAGGCACAGTACGCCCTCGGAAATGAGTTTTGAGATTTTCATTTAGTTGTGTACATAGTAGACCCCTCCTGTATAACACATGCCAAGTGCGATATCCCAATTCCCCCGAGTAAGCGAGATATAAGCGACCACGAGGCCCGACCGCCTTCAGTCACCACCACGGGCCACGCCTCCTTCCTGATTTTGGAACTCAATGGAGGCTAGATGGATAGATGAATTCCAACCGCGTCGTAGTTCTTCACTCCATTGTCGGTCTTTCTCCATATTCTGGTTTGCTCACGTAGGCGACTGTGGATGAAGAGAAATACAGACCTGAGACAACTCATCCACTAAATAATCACCCTCGAAATATAGGCATTTTTGAGGGACCATAGCTCCGTTTGTACAGGGCCTTGAGCGAAAAAAAAAGTTACCTTTGTGACAAGCGTGTAATTTTTTTCCAAGATAAGCAACAATCTTGCGAAACAATTTATCGGGTGTCAGCAACCACAGACATGGGAACACACGCTTCTAACTTCTACGAAGCGCCACTACTATGCATGTAGAAAAATTCAGAAGTATGAACAATTTAGTAACATGCAGACAATATGAACAATATCAGGCATGTTGGCGTACTTCATTCAGCTTATTTTAAAAATACACTCAAATACGTATATATGCGAAATTACGTAATCTATTAGTTTTCTGTTCTTTAAAACTTCATCTTTCCGGCAACAATTCGGTCTTCAATGCCGCAGTTGCTCAGCCCACGAATCATGCGGAAATATCCTTAAACAGCAATGATTAGAAAAACTAATGATGAAGCTGTGACAGAGTTTGAGCATCAAAATATGCTGAACATTGCATAAGTTGTGCTGAATGAAAATGTGTTTGTCGTAAGGTCGCATCGTCTAGGAACAATGCTGCATGCATCAACGTGCCGTGTTGGGGCAGGGGCAGCTCAGTCGGCGCCTTTGCCTATAGCCATAAATCACAAAATCAATCGTGTTCTTGCAGTGTATTAGCTGCACCAACATAGTAGTTCAGGTGGTTGGAAAAGAGAAGGACACTACAAGGGCACAATTGATTTTGCCATCTACGGAGATCTGCAACGGTGCCGACTGCCCTGCTTCTGTCCCAACCCGGCGTGTTGATGCATCCGGCCAATGACATGCTCATGAGAGAACGCTGCGGTGGGGTTTGAAATGCATGAATCAAAGTGCGAATATAACATCGGCATGGATCCTGTAGAGACTTAGCGTGCCCCATTAGAGGTTGGCGCAAACTCGGTGCATCTATGTTATAGCATATGGCACCGAGTTCGCGCCGAACTTCAACAGTGGACACGAAGTCTTTTCCGGATCCATGCCCACGTTATCTGTGGTGCAACGGTGCAGGGCATCGTTGAAAAACGCATCTTCGTGTTTGCACCCGCTAGAGAATCACAACTAATGAAAAACGCCGCTTCCAACGAAATCCAAACCAGCTAAGACAACTTCAAATTTAAATTTACGTTTGCAGCTGCTGATGACATCCCGGAACCGAGTTAGGAAGGCGTGGTTCCTCAACAAGAGAAAAGGGTTGTTTGAGCCTAAACACAAAGCTGGTGTCCGCTTCTCGATATTCTAGAGCCTTTCGTAGGTCACGGTAGATATGGTGCTATTCAACTGGCTTGACCTACCTGGCTATCCTAACATAATGAACATTAGGTTCGTGTTCAACATCCAAAGTTGCCCTAATAGAGCAGCTTTGAAACAAACCCGAGTTTCGACCGAACTACTGTATACCCACCGTAACCTATCGTAATCCATCGGAAATCCATAAGCGGACCTCACATCTGTGTTCAGTACTCCAGATAACCTCTGCAGAGAGGTTTAAACGCAAATGTGTAGTTTTGGAAAAGACGCATTTTGCCACGAAAATTTCCCACTGATGGGAGGCTCCAAATAAACCTGTCTCACCACCTCGCCCAACTGATAAACCTCTCCATAACTCGGTTCAAAAAGCTATAAACATAAATTTGAGTACGTCATCGGTAGTACATTAAAGGCAGTGTTCAAGATAATCTTCAATTTTGAGATTATTCGCTATATTGATTAAGTGGCCCCAGGGCACAGCTTCGTTGGGTGGAGCCATGTACTCCACCAACCTTCACCCCTGGGCAGGTGATGTGGGGAACCTTCACCATTGGGAAAACCGGTGACAACCGGTGAAAACCCCCAAAAAGAATGAAAGTGACCCAACACTCATGCAAGTCATTTTCAAGATTGCGTGGGTGTCGCCGCCGGTTTTTCGTCCATAACTTTTTTATCCTGGAAGATAGCCCTTTGGTGGTGGTCAATTTCGGAAACTTCATTAAATTCTGCATCGAATAGCGTTTTCATTTTTGAAAAATTCGTTCCTCTTCTACCAGCCGATTTCAGTTTATAAAGTGCAGTTTTTTCAATTTTTTTCAACTGAAGTTAACGGTTTTTCGTCCATAACTTTTTCGTGCTCGGAGATAGAGTTTCGTTGAGTCTGTTTTCGAAATCTAGATGGAATTCTGCGTCGACAGGTGTTTCAAGTTCGGAAAAATATTTTCCCGATCCTTCAGCCTAATTCATTTTACGAAACACCGGTTTTTCGCCTATAACTCTTTAACCGTTGAAGATAGGGTTATTGTGAAGGTTGTTTTTGGAATCTACGTAAAATTCTGCGTCGAACGATTTATCGGTTTCCTAACTTCGCTTGCTCCATAAGCCAGCCAGGTGGTGGAGCCGAGCTCCCTAGTTATCTCCATAGTGTGCTCTCGCCTCTACGGTGCAAGTAGGAGACGCAGAGTTCTCCTGGAGCCTAAAAAGGGGCTCGGCTCCACCGACCTGGCTGACTTATGGAGCAAGCAAAGTTAGGAAACCGATGAATCGTTCGACGCAGAATTTTACGTAGATTTTAAAAACAGCCTTCACCGGAACCCTATCTTCAACTGCTAAAGAGTTATAGGCGAAAATCCGGCGTTTTGTAAAATGAATTAGGCTGAAGGATCGAGAAAACATTTATCCAAACTTGAAACACTACACGAAATCCTCAAGTATCACCCCGCCTCTTAAGTATCACAGGAAGTGTTTGTTGTGACAATGGAATCTTTTGTGGGCCCGTCCTTTGCAATTCTCTACTCTCTATTGCTTCGATCTTTCCTTAGGGCCCTTACTAATCCTGCTTTACATAAATTAATCTTCTACTTTCGATCGACCCAATTTTCCACCGGTGACAACCACCATGAACGTGTTCATCCAAACGGACATTTAGTCCAGGCCATAGAATAACGACTCTGAAATACAACGTTTTAATGCGTTCTCGCCGTTTCTTCATAATTTAGGAAACACTTGGAGGCCAACGCATCGGTTCATGTGAAAAAACTCGGGGACGAAAATCATCGTGAACACTGCCATTAACTGGCATGGATTTTGCTGGGAATGACTTTTCGACGAACCATACTTCCCTATTCGGAATGATATGCGCCGAGCTTCGAAAATGGGAATAAAAAGCGTCGTATGTATAAATATAGCTCCACGATGAATATACATACTGTTCCTATCGGAACGCGATTCCGCTCCGCAGTTGCACACTTGCAGCCCTTAGCCCACAGATGATTGCGCTGGAACAGACTCATTGTGTCGGAAACAACACTTGATCCAGGTACTAAAACCTTCAAGCTGCGTGCTGTAGCAGCGGTTATCTGCAGCTGCGGACCAAAATCTCATTGGTATAAGAACTGTACATGTACAGGGTGCTTTTTTAAATAGGGTGACAAAATTTTGTAACCGTGCCACGCCTACATATGTAAGTCACTAATCACCCAGTAGAGACTTTTCTTTTCATCAAGCCTCTCTGTCTGAATGCACAAACTTTCAGCGCGCTGGTTCTTGAAGAAAATCGTGAGAAAGCCTGATGAGTCCCCGATTTCTCGCAGTAGAGCTCGTTGTTGAGTCGGCTTCGGTAATTGTTGCTCCCTCCCGCATGTGATCGTGAAGAACTGCTAGATTGGGGTCATTTTAAAGCAGAGGGTATCTGCTTGAAAACATGTCATAGCTCAAGCCCTTGAACCCTCCATTCAGAGGCACAGTCCATCCTCAGAATCGGTTTTCCGTTTTTTTTTGCCTATTTTCAAAGTGGCCTCACGCTGATTCCAAAGATGTCTCTGAAATCGTTCAAGACCTCCTGGAAATGGAGTTATGGACCCTCAAAAGTTGAGTTACGGAAGCATGGTGGACGAGTTGTCCGAGGCTTGTAACTTCCTTGATTTGCAACCGATGTGTACAAGCCGACCTGAACATAGAGAGAGGTTGAGTATGTAGGGAAGAACGGGGCTAATGATCTGAAACCATCGCTCATCTCGCCACTGTTGAGCTCGAAAAATCGTAAACGGGGCGTGCCAAAGGGGCTTACGGAGGTGGGCGTCCCAGGGTAGCTTCCTCCTATAACTCGCACATTCGGAGGAATTGAGAGCTCGCACTTGTCAAGTGGTATACTGAGTGGGTCTATTTCACAATTATGTGGAAATCTCAAATTTCGTCCCTAAGCTTGGACTGTGCCTTTAAAGGCACAGTCCAAGCTCAGGGACGAAATCTAAGATTCCCACATAATTGAGAAGTACACCCACCCTATATAGTCTTTGCCAAATGCGAGCTCTCAATTCCTCCGAATAAGCGAGATATAGGGGAAGCCAACCTGGGGCGCCCACACCCGGAAGCCACTTTGGCAAGCCCTTTTTACGATCCTTCGAGCTCAACAGCGGCGGTATGAGCGATGGTTCCTGACCAGTGCCCCGTTCTTTCCTTCAATCTCAGCCTTTCTCTCCATTTAAGTCAGCTCGCATCCAGCGGTTGCAAATGACGTAAGTTACAAGCCTCGGACAACTAGTCCACCATACTCCCGTAGCACGATTTTTGTGGGGCCATAACTTCGTTTCTAGAAGGTCTCGTACGGTTCCAGAGACATCATTAAAATCAGCGTGGAACCATTTTAACGATAGATAGAAAAACCGAAAAACGATTCCGAGGTTGGACTGTGCCTTTAAAGAACGCGATGACAAATTGCCAAAAACCATTTTTGGGCCAGGTCAGTGTTCAAGATGTTCATGGTATTTTCTTTTGTAGAAGTACATGTACTTTTAATACTCAGGCCCATATTTAATGTGTACTTCTATTAGAGGTGTACTTTAAATAGAGGCTGTACTCCTAATATTCAGCCTTCTCTTGTAGGTGTACTTCTAATAAAGGGTGTACCTCTAAAATTCGGCGCACTTTTTTGAATTTCCACTGGTGGAATATTCGCATTTCCTGCAGAGATTTCTAGGATAACATCGAAAATTTGTACGTTTTGAAATTTCCAACCGCAACCACGAAAACCTAGCCACATAGGCTCAATCAAAGTGAGACTTCCCACTCACTGATATCATATTTTCAAAACCCTTATTGACACCCTTCCCAAGGTAGTTTCTTCCAAAATTGTATAGTTCGGTATCGCTTTTGTTGACACGTGCTTTATGAGAAAGAGGGAAACCAATAGGAATCGACTCGTTGGGCTTAAAGACAAGAGAACTGATCGCCTTCCAAGCCGTCCAGAGCGATTGAAAAGTGCGGTTTTTAAGCGACCTGACAACAGCTCTTGCAGAGGCGAGTTCTTTGCGTCCACAATCCACTGCAGGTAAAGTCTTTCATTCTTGGTTCCTGACTTCCCCATCGTATAAGCGACTCCTCTACACGAATGATCCAATCTTCATAACTCTGAGGAATCATGGTTTTTCATGGACCATTAAAGTTAGCGTCTTGGGCGAATACAAGTCAACTTTGAGTTGATAAAACCCAATCAAAACCGAAATTTCATAAAATACCTAGATGAGCTCCGTGCATTCGTCATGAATAACAGCAATATCAAGTTTTAGCTCTGTGTTTTTTCTGGGTCATTTGAAGTTCGCTGAAATCTTATGGGTAGTTGTCCCATACAAGCAATTTTTGACCAAGAAAGGGGTGGCCGATAGTTTGTTTTGAGAATATTTAAACCTCAAAATATTGAAAAAGCATTTCGTGCAAATTGGTCTCTCTCAAATGCCACATTCGGGTTGCCAAACACTTCCCGCAGTACCGGAGGTTCATACCGAAAAGAGGTGTGCTTTCAATAGAGGTGTACTTTGAATAGAGGGTGTACTCCTAATACTCAGGCCTGTATTTTATATGTACTTCTAATAGAGGTGTACTTCAAATAGAAGGTGTACTTCTATTAGAGGAAATACGGTAGCTGAATTCGTGACACTTTTTGCGTTGCCTTTACGACGTACAGGCGTCAAACCTGGAGCATAAGAGCCCCTGAAGGTTTTCTATTGTTCTGTAAACATATTACCAACTTCTCCCGAAAATCGAAAGAATCGCCGATCGCCGATTTTTTCGAAAATCAGTGAGAAGTACAAAGCTGATGAAGAATTTTTTTCGCACTTGGCCAACGAGTGAGCCGCCTGTATGTCTTCAGGGAGTACAAAAAATTGTGGTTGCGCTGAAAGTGTCAGAGCCCACGTATGGAATTTAGCAACGTGCCCTCACGTCCTTTTCGTAGAGGGTCTCAAGACTTCAGCTATGATACGATTTCAAGCTGACACCTTCTGCTTCAGCACGACCCCCTTAGAGCAGTTCTCGAGGTTCACATACGGAAAGTGGGAACAATAATCGAAAAGATAATATAAAAATAATAATACAGATTTAGGAACCCCAGGCGTTCGCCCACCTTTGATTTCAAAAACGGTTTCACGCTACGAAACTTTGTTCGTTTTTAGAGAAAGGTTCATAGAAAAAATGAGCACAGAATCCGATTAGGCACGCAAATGAGTCGACGAGACAAGATTTGAATCCTTGTCACCATATTTCAAAATCACTCTGTAGAGCATGCATTTATACATATGTCATTATATGACACAATAAAAAAGTAGAGCATCAAACCGTTCTCTCCCCAGTCAGTGTTGTAGGAGTTGTTGATAATCCAGTACTTCATTTTGTTTTCAACTCCCCATCCGATGATTTTCACTGCATGTCCACCCAGTTGTCTGCCAGCTGTGTGCTGTAAGGGGAAGAATGTTTTAGTTTTGCCGAAATCTTATGTATTCGCGTACCACAAATACAAGGCAGAGTAATGGGTGACGGATGAGCTCGCGGAATTTCTTCGGCGTTGAAGTCGGTCGTTAAAACCACCGACCACTGAACGTACCGGCGCATTTTCAAAACACAGAGTTGAATTAGAACAACATCACAAAGACTGAATCCTTCGGGTTAAATCCATTCACTAAGTCGCCTACGAAGATTGCCGATGTTGTTCGCACACTCTGCCTTTACCTAGTGGAAGCCGCGGTCCACAAAATCAGTGATATATGCTCAAGAAGGAATAGCAGAAGGCAGTGGCATCTTGCGCTATCGCACTGCGCTCTTTTCCGAGCTGGTATTCTGAGGCGGCACAGCACAGCTGAAATGACGCTGCTGACGTTTCGTGAGTTGGGATTCAATATCGACATACCATAGCCACGAGGTTGTAGCAAAGAGGTGCAAGTAGAACTGAAAGCTCTGATGTTTAACCTTCGTTTGCGAAAAGATTGTTTTAATGGAATCACCTCGTATGTGTGATTCTGAAAGGGTGACTGACGGTGACAAATCAACTTTTACGACTCTGGATATCATTTTGAATACCATACTTAGATCTCTCAGTTTAAAAAATGATCCTAAGCAGATCAGCATCAAGAAACTAATTCTCATTCTCGCACAAGGGATTTCTGAATAGGAGGAGCCACGAGTGCAAATTAACAGCCTCCTTGTGAAATTGTTTGAGCTTATTCAACCAAGACGATGCCCCCTTTTGCACGAACAGAAGGCTGTTTTCACAGTCTCAAGTATTGGCCTGACATAAATTTTCTAGGCTTCTAGCAACATTCTCTTATTCTTTGTAGACAGCGCTTTGAATATTCGAGAAGTGCGCGCATGAGCTTTCCTACTTATTATACTCAGGGCCCGTAGTAATTCCAAGTCAGCCGAGCGAAGACGGTTGGCGGCACACGGCTGGCTGTAGCAAGCAATAACGATCGAGGGCTGTGGTTAGTCGTATTGATGCCGGATGAGTACAACGAATTCAGGGTTGGAGTGTTCCGCCAGGGGCTTGATTTTTTAGAGAACTCATCATATTAACCCTTCCCCTTCGCCAGAAAGTATGGCCTGTCTCAGGTCCGATATGTACCAGAACTTCACCAGAAGTTTCCCTGTAATCTCTGGCAGACGTGCAATTATCTTTCTTTTACGAGAATCAACTTGAGAATTTCCAGTAATTTTCGATTTTTGTTTACTCTGTTAAATTATCAGACATATACTGTGCTTATCTGGGCCGAATTCCGGTCCATATTTGCGTCTCGACACGCTTTGCGACCGCACGTGCTCGAGTGAGTCGGGTTTCCAGCGCCAAAGCCGACTCGATGTGGGTTTTATACAACTTTCTCCAATTTAGCTTAGTTTCCGGTTTCCGAAATCCATCTAGAGTCAGTAGATCGGCGGCTGTGGCATTGTAAACTCTTCCGACTCTGGAGCGTGCGGCCGAAAAGCGTGTCGAGACGCAATTGCGGACCGGAATTTGGCCCAGATAAGCACAGTACAAGAAGATTCTCCTTGGACTAGTCACCTCCCAAAATCGATCAAAATGTGACGCCGGAAGCGCATATACGAACGCTTCATCCAACAATTGCGCGCGCGGACCTACTCGCGCTAAGGCCGATTCCCAGCAAAGCGCGACTGGCGACGCTACGTAGTGTTTTTCATCCACTTCTGCGAAAATCGATGAGGCTGATATGCATGGTTACGGTCACGTGTAGCGCAATGTGGCAACGCCGCCGTATCGGTCCACACTTACCCGCATGCGCGCACCACACGCACACTCACGCGCATTCGCGAAAATGCATGCAAGCACCTGCGTGTGTATACGCGCACGGGCACATGTGCTTTTATGTATATATGCGCACACCTGCCTCGTATACGCAAGCACACAAAACTCACGGAGATTTATGCGCGTTTATGGGTGCTCATGCGCGCATGTACAGTGGCTCATACGCGTACACAAAAACGGGCACATCCTTGCGTCCTGACGTGTACACAATTGCATTCATGCGCGCGGTGATTGAATGCACACACACGCACGCATTCACATGAACGCAAACGCAATCATCACTTCCGTTCACGGACGATCATATGCGCACACTCAGTTCTGCGCACGAGAACGCACGCGCATGCTGATGATTGCGCAGACACTGTCTATGCAGTGACACGCCCGCATAATCACATTCGTATTCAGAAACGCGCGCATATTCACGCACACTATTACGTACAGTCAGCAGGGATCGCACTGTTGGTTTGCGTTTTTTACTGTTCGTTGGCGCATGTTTGATGCACATATGTTATAATCGCGCCAGCGCACAATGAAGACACCAAGTATTTATGTATTCCTGGTCAACTTTCAAACACATGCGTGCTTTACCCGTGTTTACGCAAACACATTTCCCCGCATTTGAATAAACACACCCGTGTGAACACACACATAGACACATCTTGCGCACACTTAAGAGCGCAGTTGCGCATAGGCGAAGCGCTCGCAAAACGCGCGGGCAAGCGCGCGCGTACAAGCACACAAAGCAAAGTCGTTCACATATATGCACGCGCACTTACCATCGCATGCGCATGCACACATACGCTAACACGCACGCGTATACACATACCTACGCACGCGAGCGTAGGCATAATTATGTTGATAGTTACGCCAAAAAATCCGGTCGAAAAACAGAAGATGCTTGCGTTTTCCTCAACAGTTCCTGACAGGCCGCGACGCTGCGATGGGCGTCTCTCTAGACGCGATTACTTCAACGACTATCGCAACCAGCGTACGCGTCATCACCTTCGCGAAGTCCTGGATCACGTCATCTGAAGCCCTATCTACTTTCCATTACATTCTGACGACGTCATATGAAGTCCTACGGATTTCCACGATATCCTTCTAACGTCATCTGAAGCCCTATCTATTTTCCACGATGTCCTGCTGACGTCACCTGAAGCCCTATCTATTTTCCACGATGTCCTGATGACGACATCTCAAGCCCTACCTACTTGCCATGACATCCTGACCACGTCATCTGAAGTTCTACAGATTTCCACGGCGTGCTGCTGATGTCATCTGAAGCCGTAACGCCTTTTCACGACGTCCTGACGACACAATCTGAAGTCCTACAGATCTTGCTGACGTCGTGGAAAGGTTTGAATCTCGTGTGTCGCAACTTTACGTCTCTTGCGAAACTTCAGCTCAAGTCGTGAGTTGCTAATTTGTAACTTACGACTTGTGCTGATATTGCAATGCTAATTCGCTTTCCGGCTGATTTCTCTGGTCCATCTGACTTCTGTCAGAATTATCGACCCAGCCAGGTATTGCGCCGGTGCCCTCGCCTGCTATCATTCAACGTGCGTGTCCGCATGCTGACAGCCGGCTGTCAGGTCAACAGTCCGGCTGATTCAATCAGCCGGACTAGGGGTTTACTACGGGCCCAGGTGTTTTGAGAAGTCTATTTTATCAATGTATCTAGTATAATCCTAGATCCTTGAAAGACCGGACCATTGGGATGCACTCCTCATCAATCAAGTATTCACAACATTCGTTAGAATCTTTTAACCTCACGACTGCTTTCTTTTTGAGAGCAAGGGAAGTTCCCACAAAGCCGTACCATGCGACTACTTAGTTGATTGCAAGCTGCAAAGCAGCCCCTTCGTGCTGAATCAGAAGGTGTCAGCTTGAAATCGTATCATAGCTGAAGTCTTGAGACCCTCTACAAAAAGGACGTGAGGGCTCGTTGCTAAATTCCATACGTGGGCTCTGACAGTTTCGGCGCAACCACAATTTTTTGTATTCCCTGAAGACATACAGGCGGCTCACTCGTTGGCCAAATGCGAAAGAAAATTCTTCATCAACTTTGTACTGATTTTCAAGAAAATATTCGTAGATGACCATGTACTACACGGCAAATTTTTTTGCCATCAGCGGATTGTTTCATAGCAACGTTATTTCTCATTGTTTGAGATATATCCTAGGTGTATATCGATAAGAAGAGAGGGGAAAGCACGGAACACCACTTGTGACATTCCTACAAATTTAAAAATCTGGCCTTATTCTAACCTGGAACGTTCTACCGGTCAATTGCAAATTATTGTATGCACTTCCAGTTGGGATCGCTTGTACAATAACTTGACATGGCTAACTCTACGAAATATGTTCGAAAATCAACGTATCCTTCATTTCCGAGCTACTCGCAGTCGTATTATCACTATCGCACGTGCGAAACGGTTCTTTCTCGGAAAAAGCATCTATGAAAATGAAGAAATCATTCTCAAAACCGCACTACTCCTATGATAGTGATGCCCAACCCTGCAGGTACCTGGGAAATGGGGGATATATCAATTCATTTGTCTCTCTCAAATCGAGAATATCGTCCGAGTCATTTATGCCCTTCAGCGTGTTGGTTTCAATCGACCGGCCAGGTACAAACGCATGCTAGCAGTCCGGAATTAGCACATTAATCCGCAGGTAATCGAATAGATGGGCCTTGACGACCTTATCGAAGGTCCTAAATAGGGAAGAAAAATTGGAAACTGAACGATAATCTCCCACATCACTCGCAGGGTTTTTAAGCAAAGGTGTGATGAAGAAATGCTTCCATGGTTTGGCGGTTTGGACCATTTGCCGGCAACGACCAATTGTGGCTTTCGAATGCTTATTAATAATGTTGAATCGAAGGTATGCATTCTTCATATCGGAGGAGTATTCTCATGATTTACTGCGCGTTTGCACACGCACACCGCCTTTCACATCATGTGCTACCTCGCCCTGTCTGACCTCTATTAGCCCACGTCCGATTTGGACCATGCGGATTCCGTTCCGCCGTAAGGATGGCTGGGATATGAGAAAGAAATCCCTGGTGCAGAATCTGGATATTCTTCTCAAAGCACGGGTTTAGGAAGTATGCCATTAAGCCAACAAAGTCCTCTATGTAGAAATTGTAAGTACCAGGTTGTCCAATAATTCTTGTCCGAAAATTTCACCATTTTTTATTTTTTTCAACTTTATTGAAAAACAAGTCTAATCAACAATATAATCACCACAGTTATCCACAACAGTGGCCCATCGATTGGGCAGGTCGCCGATGCCCTTAGCCCAAAACTCCGGGAGCTGCGACGCGAAGAAGTCCGCAATGTCGGATTTGAGGTTGTCGTAGTTGGTGAATTTTCTTCCGGCCAAATGGAGCTTCAGCGGGCGGAGCAAGTATTAGTCGGAGAGGGCGAGGTCCGGGGAATACGGCGCATGGGCAACCGTCTCCCAGCCGAGCGTCGCCAACTTCTGCTGGGCTTCGCCACGTGGGGGCGCGCGTTGTCGTGCAGCAGGTGGACCGAGGCCCGTCGGGGACGCTTTTCTCGGATGGCGGCGGCTAGTTTCTCAAGCTGATCGGTGTAGATGGAGGCGGTGATCGCCCTGCCTTGCGGGAGCAGCTCGAAGCATACCCTTGGTGTCCCACCAGCAGCAGAGCATGATCTTCAGCGGGCGCAGGTCAGCTTTCGGCGTCGTCAGCGGCTCCTCTCCGCGCGGGATCCAGACGGCACGGCGGGCGACGTTGTCGTAGAGGACCCAGCTCTCATCCCCAGTGACCAGATCTTCGAGAAACTCCTTGCGATGCGGACGAAGGAGGAGGGAATGGCAGACGGCCACGCGGCTCTGCTTGTTGTCGTCCGCCAGACGGTGGGGGATCCAACGGGCCAGAACTTTGTGGTAGCCGAGTAAGTTGAGTCGATTGTGGATGGTGGACTAGCTGCAGCCGAGCGTCGTCGCCAGTTCACGGGTGGTGGCTTCCGGCTTCTCCTTGATACAGCGACGGACTTCGTCATCATCCACCGTAGAAGGCCTCCCGTTGTGCTCCCTCTCCTCGAGGCTCGTGTCGCCGCTCTCGAAGCGATTGAACCAGCGGCTGACTGTGCGTTGGGACACTGCATCCTCTTTGCACGCTCTGCAGATGTTGGCAACCGCGGTGCTCGTGTCGTTGCCCAGCAGCCACTCGTAAAACACGAACGTATGAATTCGACCTTGATCCATTTTAGCTTGTACTGGTAGCTAGACGCGGCGACTGCGCCTTATATTCCCCTAACCTAGAACTCTGGAGAACCTTCTAGAAGGTTCTTACACTTGCCTGATATTATAACACTTCTAAGGAAAATTATAGAATTTTGAAAATTTTCGGACAGGAATTATTGGACGGCCTGGTAGAAAGTGACAGTATAGCAGTCTTGGATTTCGTGTACAGTCGGTACTTAAAACGCCCATACTATGGGTTTCTTGTTGTACGTTTGCGCTAGCTCAGTGTGCGTATCTTCTAGCAATACAAGTACCGAGTTAGCGCCAACGCTTGATAAGGAACAAAAAGTGTCGGCACGATCCGTTCCGACTGTACAATGCCTTTGTAAGAATAAACGAACAGGATGGTTCAAGAATTTCGTTGATAGCTCTAACTATCCGGTAACTATAGGTAGACGACCACGCTCATGCTGCGGTTATCGGAGAGAAACTTCGGTTTGCACTCGCAGACAACTGCTGTTGCATTCCACAACACAGTGATAATTGTGCTAAGAATAACGTTCATAGTGCCGGTACCGCGTGCGGGCAAGTGCAAACAGAAATTAGCTCCGATAATGATAGTACTTTTCAACACGGCAAAGTATCAGACGTATTGATTTTGATCGATATGGATAAAGAGACTGAGTCGCATCGTCCGTTTCTGGGAAGATGAATCCGACCTTTTATCTCACGCGCCACAGTGATCACCGGGATGTTGCATCCTAATGATTTAGGATCTATTCTGGAAGAAACGACGGACTTTGTCAACGCATAGTTGAAGCTTTCCGCATAAGTTCTAGGCCCTCTCATGTCTTTCGATAAAACAAGCTCTTCAGTGTCTTTTTTTCACAAAACCGGGAAAAAACGGAACCATGGTGAGAAATTGCGAAGAAGAATTTTTGGCACTTCTTATCTATGTTTTTGGCGGTTGTTATCTACGTTCTAGGGTCCGCATTGTACTTCTTGCGTACGGAAGACAGCCAGGCCATCAGATTTTTCTAGAAGAAAAAAAAAACGAAGACTTTGGCTGCGACTAGCTTGTTCTTCCATGTTCTGCGCTAAAAATTATAGCATACCACGTAAATTCCGCTTTTGTAGTAGAAGAAATCCGAGTAAACTGTAAATCCTGCTTGAACGGGTCCATTTGTCATTATTTCTCTTTGAATCTCTCTCTCGAACGGCGACACGGAATAAGGTGAGTCCACTGAAATGTATGTAATATGTACAGGGCTCGTTTGATGGCCATGATGCCATGAAACTGTCCCCTGTGAGGCTCCTGACAGAGCTGTGGCCGTATTCATGAAACTGCGGAAGCCTCCCGAGAGAGTCCTGAGTCCGTCCGTCGCATACATCGGTTGGTACTAAAAACTTTTCCGGGAGGCTCCCGTAGTTTCATGAATACATGTCGACCAAGACTGACAGAGATCTGACCTCCCCCCCCCCTAAATTTCTGTGCTTTTCTCTGCGTGGGCCCTAGGTGGCCTCTCACAACGCAGAGATAGCGAAATGGCTCAGGCAAACCATCGCTCCGAGCGGGACCGGCTCCTCCCAATTATGACGTTATCGCCCGGACAGCGGCCGAGGGACCAACTGGCACTAAGGTCACTGTCCAGTGCCAGTCCGCGCCTCGGTTGCTCTACGGTCGCTCTCGGGGCCACAGCGGTGCCATCGCCAGAGATAAAGAGACGCGGGATTGGTTGTTCTTTGAGTGATAACGTGCGAGCCACGTTATCACTTAAAGAACAACCAATCCTGCGGGTATAAAAGGCGGCTCGCCTCGTGTAGACGGGTAGTTGGCCTTTCGAGGCCACTCTTGAGAGGTGACCTTGGATCACTCTCAGGATGACAATTTTTGGTGGCCGAGGGGATCCCTCATGGCCCGCGGTGGGGAAGGCTTCCTCATTGCGGACCATGCTGGGATGGTCTCCTTGTTGCGGCCTGTGGCAGGATTAACCTCCTGACCCACAGGCTGTAACAGGTACCTTATCCTCTTAACAGGCTTAATCCTCTCCAGAAGAGGCGGAATAAAGAAAAAGTAGCAACTAGGAAATTTTTGAAAATCGCCCGAACAGAGACCGCAGTGCCAGTTGGGACCGAAGATCGCTCCGAGCGATACTGCTGTGGCCCGGAGAGCGGCTGCTGTGGCCCGAGTAGATGGCTAAGTTTTGCTCGGAGCGGAGAGGCAGCGCCGCTCGAGTAGCTCTCCGGTACCGCTCGGAGCGATGGTTTGCCTGAGTGTGCAGGGATGCGAACGTCTGCTGTAGCGCACTCGGCCAAATGCGGATGGCCTTTGATACGACAATGGAAAGCAGCAGACGCGCTTTTCGAGACATAGTCCAACCTCAGGAGTAATTTTTGGTATTATAGCCTGCCCGCCACCCTGTCGAACACGAAATTTCAGCTCGCTCAAATAAGCGAGAAAAAGCAGGGAGAAAACCGGCCCCGCCCGTCTATACACCCAAAACAAAACTAAGGCTTTCGCTCAGATGATGAGAGCCAAGATCTTTGCAAATGAAAAGATTGTTATGTGAAGCGATGCCCAATGGTACTGTGTAGAAGGAATTCTCAGATTTTTCCCCGAGTAGTTTGCACCGTTTTACTTTGGGGGCGTTGGGGGCGGACCGAGTTATTCCCTGTAGCGTCTTGAGTACATGCTTCATTCAAGAAAAAGTTAGGTGCAACCCAAAGGTAAGAGCGTCCTGCATTGATTTCGAATATCTTGTCAGACTCCCGAAAGCCATACTCCAAACAGAGGTATGAGAACAAAGCGCTCCTTATTTTGTCCGAAACGCAGAAGATATGGTCGGCATTGCTCGTTCAGAAAACTTTAATCTGTTAAACAAACGTCTACGCACCATAAACTTTGTCATCATTGTAGTCCATTCCGTAGCCTGGCTGGCAGTTGCGCTTACAGTCAGGTGTCTTAAAAGAATCTTCTTGACACTCGCCGTAGTAGTGCTGACCAACGTGTTCGCCACATGGGTGAAAGGCGTACGGCTTGCAGCAGTTCTGAACAAAAAAAAATTAGTGATAAATGAACGAAGCATTTTTTTATCAGCTTGGTTTCTGGTCTATACAGATGGCTGAGAAAACTGTGTTGAAGATCTTCAGCCTTCGTGTTAAAGGAGAGTGTGAAAGGGGTGTTCGGAGGTTTCCCTCAATCTGCCCGGGACCGCATGCGCGTACGCGAATGCTACGAAGGAGTTGGGCAGGGTTTGGGGCGTCGGCGTGTTTGGTGATGGCAGTGTGAGGACTGAGAAAGGGTTGGGGTAGCACTGAAAAATCGCTCCCTCGCCAACTCTACCTAGGAGGGTGGGGCAACCGGAACCCCACTGAGATCCCAATTATTGATTATCTTCAACACTCGCACTGCGATCATCCAACGCGCCGACGCCCGAAACCCTGCCCCAACCCCTTCAACGCTCGCGAACGTGCACTCGCTGCTGGAAAGTATAGTTGTACACGAACGAAAGTTTCGAAAGATTTTTCGAAATTTTTTTCGTTCGTTCGAAAATTCGTCGAACGAATTTTTTTCAGATTCCGTTCGTTCGAAATTTCGTCAAACGAAATTATTTCAAATTTCGTTCGTTGAAAATTTTGTCGAACGAAATTTTTTTTTAAATTTTCGTTCGTTCGAAATATTTTCGAACGAAAAATTATCGATTTTCGTTCGTTCGATTAGATTTCGAACGAAAAAAATTCAATTTTCGTTCGTTCGACATTTTTTTCGAAATTGTACAACTATACTGGAAAGCCCCCTGCTCCCACAGTGAAAATCGTTCAGTCATGGAATCCAGATTGTATGTGAGCAGTTACCATCCAACTCGTCCCAGCTACTCTCAAGTCCATCTCGCTGTCATTGGTACTTACATTTGAAGCTCTTTTTGTTCTTCTCTGAACAGCACCTGGTAGCACTGTTTACGGCAAGCTCTGTTCTTGGGTTTTAGATGGGAAGCTATTGTTATAGGGCGAGCACTCCGCGGCGCTCCTTTTTTCGCTGCGCCTAAGCAGCAAGACTCTAATCGGCCCCTAAGACGATCTTCTCAACAGAGCTGGGCCATTTTTAAAGCTTCCTTGCCATAGTCGTCGCAAGCTCTCGAGTGTTCACAAGGTAAGAAATAGTTTGCCGCTGGTAAGATATCTCCACACTCAGCCACCTTTGCAACGGTGTGAGTAGTATAAGCATGTTCTCAGCACTGCAAACAGTTTTTTCAATCTTTGCCAAAACAAAAACAAATATAAAAAAGTGGGCGTCCAATCTAATCGATCACTCTGTGGTCTCTCTTAGATCTCAGCCTTTCTCTGAACACCTCACCAATCCCATATAGAATTCTATCTAAAAGGGGTCTCCCAAGCGAAAAAGTTTGGTTCGCGTCGTAAACGTTCCAACAAGAACAATATCCTCTCGAAGTAGTATTCTTGGTCACCACCTCGGAACAGCGAAAACAAACCGTTGCGGTATTCTACTCGAGAGTACTTTGTGATTCCCGAAATGACTCTGATTATGCGAGAACCGTTGAAAAAATGAGTATGTATACCTAATAGCCATCAATCGGAATCAGTCTGTTATCAATCGTTGGTAAAGTCTTCACGAGGATAATCCAGTCCAGACTTCAACGCCATCGAGAGCATACCAGTCGCGAGGAACAAGCAGGATTTCGTCCTGGTCGAGGCTGCAGCGATCAAATATTCGCACTTCGTCAACTTTTGGAGGAAAGGATCCGCTGTGGAAAGCGGGTTGTTATTACCTTCATCGACTTCAAGTCGGCCTTTGACTGCGTGCACTGGCCTGCCTTGTGGAGAACATTGGAGTGCGAACACGTTCCGGAGAAAATTGTGAAGCTCCTGCAGGAACATACAGCGGTTCAACTAGCTGCATTCGCGTCGGGGACAAGCTGTCCGGAAGAATTTGCGGTCAATGCAGGAGTCCGGCAAGGAGATGTGTTTTCGCCACTGCTCTTCAACGCTGTGGTCGACGCCATTATGAGAAAGGTTTTCAAAGATAGAAGAGGGGTCCAATATGGCGATAACGAGTTCCTCACAGACTCTGATGTTTGCGGACGACAGCGCTGTGTTCACCGATACTGATATGCAAGCTACGAATTTGATGAAGGATATAGCAGATATCGCGGATTCGTACGGTCTACGGATAAATAAGGACAAGACCAAAGTCATGACGTCAGACGGTTCACGTGCTTCTGCGTTCTTCGAAGGAGCTGAGCTCCAGCAAGTTGAGGAGTTCAAGTACTTGGGATCGGTGGTGCAACAGCGCAAGGTAGTGGCCACAACTGAGATACAGTGCAGGATCGGGCAGGCGTGTGCTGCTTTTGCTTCACTAGGCTGGTGTCTGTGGAAAAGGGCAATGTGTCAATCAAGACCAAGATGCGGATCTTCCGATTTCTTATAGTGCCGATTCTCTTGTTCGGCTCAGAGTCGTGGACCTTGCTCAAGTCGGATCTCAGCAAGCTAGAGGTCTTCCAAATGCGGTGTTTGCGGCGAATTCTCGGAACAACGTTAAGAGATCGCATACGCAACGACGTTATACAGGGATTCAGCTGCGACCATCAACCGACAATCGAGGAACAAATCCGAACGAAAAAGGTTGCGCTGGTTTGGACACGTATGCAGAATGGAAGCCAGTCGACTACCGCACACCTTGCTATGGAGAAAACGCCCAAAAGCATGGAAGGTCGAGAGAACTGCCCCGAAGAAGACGTGGAGTGAAGCAAGTCGAAGCTGATCTGAAATCTCAACGGTGCAGTGTCGTTAACGCTAAAATAATTGCGGCTAATCGTTCTGAATGGAAGCGTATCGTTCAGGCCACTGGAGCTCCTATGGCACCTACAGCAGTGTGCTGGTTGAGAGGTCATCCCGCTCCGCCAGCCGCCAGCTAATGGGATGAGTGAGTGAGTGAGAATAGCCATCATTAAAAGAGAAGATGATGTCAAACTGACTTACACACAGATGGGTAGCTAATAGCTCCAGCTGTTAGGAGAAGTGTAACCATAAAAGTACAACATCAAAAAAGAGTATTCTAATACAATTCTGGCAAAAAGAATCAAAGGCCTTTTTTTAACCATCAAAATTTCTCTCATTAAGCATACCCCAATGCACTGCCCTACGCACTTTCCACGATGTCCTGACAACGTCATCAGCTGCCCTGTGTACTTTACACGACATCCCGATGACGTCACCAGGCGCCCTGTGTACTTTATACGACGTCCTGATGAGGCCACCAGAAGCACTACTCGCTTCTCACAACGCCCAGGTGACGTCATATGAATCTGACTCACCTACAAATCGATTGCTCACCAGCTACTAACTCAGGCAAACTCAAATGTCGACAGCAGGTTGAAGCACCTGTTTCTCGAGCAACCGGCGATAGCAGGTTCCTTCGGGAGAACAACATGGACCTGTTATCGACCTGCTATCGACCTGTCGATAGCAGGTTCACAGCAGGTTTACAAGGCAACACATCTTACCGCCGGTGACGATTGATCGTCCAAATCTCCGTCCGAATGCTCAACCAAGTATTCAGTCGGTAGCGCAATTGAAGAACCTGCTTTTGTTTTTTTGTCTTTCGTGAAGCACACCTGTCTTGTGTGATAAATAAGGGCTTGTATTGACTGGAATTGTTACTCAAATAGTGTTCTGGAGATTTTCGTAGTATTCAACTATTTTATCGTCTCTTGGGATTTTACTATGAGTATTTTTTCGAACACCGGGTATATTTGGAGTCTTGAAACATCCTTTTTTGAATATTCGATTTCATCGTGGTTTTTTACTGTTTTGCTTCTTGCTTCATTGGAGGTTTCACATTTTCGCCTCTTGTGTGATCCGTTAATCCGGAGAATCGAAAAATTCTTTGCTTTCGTTTAGACCAAGTGTCCGTTTCGGCTTACATCTTAATTACCCATCAAAAACGTTATTCATTCGTACAAGTATATCACTTGAACACCATTTGGACTTCGAAATCGATTACTTGCTTCAATTTTTTATACCAATGTTCACAAGTAAAACATGTGAATCTAGTATGTGATCTATTTTGAACTTGCTCGTTTATTTAAGAAATTCTAAAGAACTCACACCAGGCTTTCAATTCAATGGGAGACTTTATGAAGACCACAATCGAGAAATTCTCCTCGTTACTCATTAGATTTAGTTTTGATTGTGTGATAACACAATAGGCATGGACAATCGTCGCTAGGTTTTGAATGAAGGAATAATTAAAATATCGCGTTTTTAGAACACCTCAGATGAATGAGTAATATGGATAGCCACTATAGAAAAACGCTGCTCTTTCGCTGTCTCTAACCTCCGCTCCGCACCTGCCCGCTCTGAAACCACGAGATTTTCACTGTTTTACAGCCTATGGGTATATTTTTTATCGAATATGGTATACTTTTCGAAGGCGCAACACTTCCTCTATCTAATAGCGTTACCCGAAATTCCTACTTTTGTATTTTACATTGAAGTGTCAGGGACGGTTCAAGGGACCGAAAATATTTGGATACACCTCGTTCTCTCCTTTAAATATATCGACGCTGTTCAAGATCCAAGAACATTTAAACTTCATGAGGGCTGATCCTTGTACAAAATCGAGTTCGCGGAACTTTTTCTCAATTTAGCAAGTTTTGCATTTCTTGAAATGTTTAGAAGGTACGATTCCCATTATATTTCCATCATCCAACGTCTTCAAGCCAATCAACCTCAAATTTGATAATAATGCACAACGATTTATCTTACTGCCTACACCTAATCATTTTGCCAATTATCAACCATTGTTCAGAGATTAGATTTTAACACTTTTCAAGGGTTTCTGAAAAAAAAATTAACCACAATCAGGAAAATAGTTATAACCATGAAAGACACTGTGAATAATACCTACATCCGCAAATTCGAGGTTTCGTGAGGGAAAATTCTCAGATAATGAAACAATGCCAGGAGTTTCCGTTTCTAAGAAGTACCGGAAACCGCTATTTTCGCCCATTGAAGAAATTTTATTAACCCGTTTTTGTACCATAATCCTGCCCTTACATAGTAAAAAGTTCTATAAATAAATGTTTTGCATAATTCTCTTGGTTTCTGTATCGTTGCTGCATATTTCTGGCTTAGAGTTTCGAAAAACCCGTTAAAGTCGAGTTGGTTTGAAAGAAAATCAATTACTTTTTTTTTTCTTCTGCCGGCCACTGGAAGCTGCGAAATAGCTCATATGTTGAGTCGGCAAGAGTTACACCTCGATAATAATTACGGCAGAAAAAAACCGAAATGCCCATGTTTAAGGGCAGTTGAGTATGGGGACGGCTACAATTACAGCTAGGTAAAGTAAAAATAGAGCAATAGTTTCTGAATCCTGCGATGGTTCAGCTCGTTTAACTGCTCCGAATTTTGAAGGTGGCCACACTCATTAAAAATCCGGCGATAGGATGTCTACAGCAAAATCAATAATTCCGGCGGTAGCAGGTCGACAGCTGAACCTTTCGAGGCTTCATTTAAGTCATGCCGCCGTCTCGAAATCCGGCGCTAGGAGGTCTACACCTGGACCTTTCGGCGTGATACCAGGTTCTCTCGCCCCGAAATCACGCTTTTTTTCGTGTCCTCAGCTGTTGTGCTCTGTGATGACACTCCAGAAACCTGCTGTCGACATTTGAGTTTGCCTGAGAACCTCCTATCAACTTACCTGACTGCCCAATTGATCGCCTGCGACCACTTTCAGTGGCTTTCACAGGGGAATGAAAAGCGTGACGGCTCCCGACTAACGACCCACGGCCCACGGCAAACGGCTTACCGCCCACGGTCTACAGCTTACGGCGCACACTATGAAATTTTCTTAATCTTTCGGGCTCACAGCTTTGTTAATTGTGAACCGATTTGGCTCAAATTTTGTCAGCAGGTGTTTACTGGACTCTCTCACCTGCATCCAGAGAGAAATTTCTAGAAAATTTGTTCTAAAGGTTTTATGAAGTACTTTATAAAATTCTAAGTGATCGCGAGGAGTAGACAAGACTAAACCTCTCCAGCCGCTTCGCGGCTGGAGCGATAGAATGAAAAAAAGTGTGCTTTAGCTGTAACTTGGTTGTACTGAAATTCGCGAAGGAGTACAAATGCTCATCTTGCATGAGGCAGCTGACGACTAATTCTGACATACCTTTGCTTTATACCGTCCTCCACTGCATACTCCAAAGCCCTGTGCATACTGCCATGCTCTTACTGGCCACCCTCCATCACATCTGAAAGATTCTGCATACAACTAGTATAATCTACACATCTTTTGTTCTGGGAAACATTCACAAATTTGTTGAACCACTCAACCTATTTTCTGCCCAATATCGTTTGTCTCCACAGGAGAAATTCGGGTCACGTTTAATTTACCATCGAAATGTCGGAAAAGTGTCGAATGCCAAAAAACTATGAACGCCTTCGTTCTCACTTTAGTGCGGTTTTAGTCCATGGAGCATCTGGACCCTGTGAGGTCCATACCATATTACAAGAGCGGGTTCACAGGTTTGCTTCGATGAGGCTATTGCAATTTTCCGACATTTTGAAAAATCAAAATATTTCCATTCATCTTTATTATCCAACGACTTTGGTGCACGACTTCATAGCTAAGTAGTATGTACCCCCTGTGGAAAAATCCTATTTTCCATCACTCATGGCCCATGCGGCGCGATACTGCTGCCTTCGTCTGCCCTCCGCTTCCTCGCTGACTCTATCTAACCTCCGCCCGCACTCGCGCGCGGTGAAATTGAGGAAATTTTTTTTTGCAGTCAATCAGTTCCTTGACTAATTATAGTAATTGTGCCAATTATCAACGCTTTTCAACACCTAATGATTTTTTTCATCTTTTAGATATGACCGACATTTTCCGAAATGCAAATCAATAGTAAAGACAGGCACTCACGGCGAACCCAAGCCTTGAATTCTAGTGTGCGCCATGTAATAAAGGCGTGAATGGTAAATGAAACAGAAGGCTGCACTAATCAGATACCGTGAACATTGAAATGGATGATACTTGCAGAATGGACTAGCTCACCGGACCCGTTTCTTTGTGCCGTTCCGTCACACCTTTCGAGACCAATTGTGATCTGCACCCCTGAGTAAGGAGGTAATCTCGGAATCAAGGTGGCTGCTAGAAAATTCTGATCTCAGAATCAAAGTGTCTGTTAGAAATTTCTGATCTCGGAAACAAAGTGTTTGTTGGAAATTTCTCTCGGAAGCATCATTTGCGATAAGAACCATATACGGTATTCCGTGTTTGATCGCTTGGTTGAACCCGTCTGAGAACGTGGAGGGAGTTTTAATAGTCAGTAAGAGACTATAATGATGATATAGTTAGGAAGTCAAATGTACAGCATTTCGACAAAACAGGTCGGCTCTCCATCACTCACCTAGCCCGAAGAAGTGTAGCCCCATGCATGTTAGGCGCGGAAGACCAACTGCTTAACACTCTCATCTCGAGAGATTCTTACATACAAGCATGCGCGTTAGCATCACTTAAAAAAAGGATAGATCAACGTACCCATATCCGCAGAAGCGTCCGCAACAAGCCAAAATTTCTGTGTCAGAAAGATGCTTCTTAAAAAAATTATGTACTTCTATCGAATCAAGAAATCTTAGTGATCCGCTTTGTTTGTCTAATCCATAGAGTCGAAAACATGAAATTCGAAAACACATTATCGCCAACTTTGGGAGAGGGGCTCTCCACACAGAGGAAGGAGTTGTCTCGCCTTTTACGGCTCTGATTCCACTCGGGACCCCTTCGCTTGGAATGAATAGCGTGACGTGTCAAACTCCAGAAACGGGACAACTCCTCCCCCAGTGTGTAGAGCGCCCTATGACCCCAGCTTCGGAAAGTTTACCGTTATTGTTCCGTTTGAATGAATGCAAGCTCTATCAGACATGGCTTCGGCGGCCGATACAGCCCAACATGAACCTGAAAAAGTCGAAAGTAGCTTACATCTTGGAGACTAAAAAACTGAGATGCGCAAACGCATCGCTTTAATAATTAATCAACTTTTGTCTCACTTTTTCTATTTTCAGGCAATCGCTGAATAAGAAGTCTACAGAGTTGCGTATAAAGCTTTCACGAGGAGCTTTGCATTTCGTATCTTGTCAATTGTGTTGCAACATGTCCATCAACGCAACTGTCGGCATGGATCCCTGTGGTACTTCGCGTTTTGAAGGTTGACGTCACCTCGGTGCAACTATGTGATCGCATATGGCACCGAGTTCGGGCCAACCTTCGATAATGAACGTAAAGTATCCCTAGGATCCATGCCGACTGTGCACTGTAAGGCACCATAGTAAAGCTGGCGAAAATGTCAGTTTAACTAACTGAATCCATCGTCTGATAAGAAATCAGGCGAACAGCACATACCAGGTTGTTCAATAAGTTTTGTCGTTCGAGAAGAAAAACACAATTTTATGGTTCAAAATACACTTTATTATTCAGTATAATCTCCCTGAACATTAATACACTTTGAAAAAAACTTCGAGTAAAAAAATCCAAGTCTCATCCATAGTGATGAATCTACGCACAAAATCCACTTTACCCTTTTTAAAAAGCTCCAAATGTTGCTGAGAAAGTCGCATTCGAATGTGTTTTGTTCCACTGTAAGCGAATGCGGCACCCATTGTGCACACAGCTTCCTAAAACCCAACTTTCACCTAAAGGCAGCGGCGGACACCCTCGTAAACGTGATTGAGATAACTACGGAAATAGAATGGTATGACCCAGATTACAACGCCTATGCATTTTGAAGTGGCAAAAACGACCCACAATGCCGCTACATGAGTTAAAAGTTGGCCCCGCCCTGTATTTTCACGCCCCCTGTGTTTGCCATATTCCTGCAACGCAAGGTTGCCGGGTCATATTTACCGTCGGCACTGTTGGTAGATTGCCTAACAAGTGAACCACACACGTCACTTACGGCGAAGATGGCCCAGCAACCCTGCGCTGGAGGAAAAGGGCAAATACAGGGGGGGGGGGGGGGTGAAAATACAGGGCGGGGCCAAACTATAGCTCATGTAGCGGCATTTTGGGTCGTTTTTGACACTTCAAATTGCGCAAGCATTATGCTGTGAGCCACACGGTTCGATTCACATAGTTATCTCAACCACGTTTGCGAGCGTGTATGCTGCCTTCAAAAATATGGCTCACACTGCCTAATGAGATGTGTAGAGCGTCTACTAATTACTAATTCTCTCTCAGTCAATCGACGATCTTCCAAAACCATATCCTGTATTTTGGCTATGATTTCTGGTGTTAATGCGCTTTTTGGACGTCCTTCACGTGGATTGCCCTCAAGGCTTGTACGACCACGTTTAATTTCAGCAACCCATATTTCTACTGTTCTAATGGTAGGTGAACAATCACTATACACTTTTAACTTTCTTCGTTGATTTTTTTTGGTGCTACACCTTCCAAAAATAAGAATTTTATCACTGCACGATATTCCTTTTTTTCCATCGCTGTGACACGGCGACACTAAATGGCTTGTAAACAAAGAATGAATTGACAGATTGAAATGAAACTTCACATACGTTCATATGAAGAGTGTACCAACAAAACAAAGAAATTTGGGCTAGTAGCAACGCCCTCTCTTATCGAACGACAAAACTTACTGAACAACCTGATATTTCAGATGTGCGTGTTGCAGAGTTATTGCAGTTCATTGTCAGGAATCAGAGGCGTGTCCAAGATCTTGTGAGGTTGAACTAACTTCTTTAATTATCTACAATTGAACTACAATTTTTCGGATTTCGGGTTAGATGGCCGACTAAATACTAGACGAGGCACACATACGGCATCGCATGCTTTTCGAGATTCGCAAGAGAAGTAACGCAAGAGTTGCTGCCAAAAACATTTGTGATGTTTATTCAAATGCATTCGACATTTCCTAAATGCCAAAGGTATATCTCAAGCTCAGTTCGGGAACTTGGTCTTTCCGACTGGTATCGATCAGGAAGACAATCAACCTTAGACCTTTGCCAACACGTAGCTAGATACCTCCGAGAGTTCCATGTAGCGAGAATTTACGGGCTTTAGATACGATAGTTAAAACCCGCATTTTCTTTTGTCGCAGGTACAAGGGTGCAAAGTCTACGCGTATTTTACGCAAAATGCAATCTCAAACCCGCGCTGGCAGGGATGCCGTTCGAACAGTGTTGGCCCAGTCAACTTGCGGTGTTAAACTTGCCACTCTGCCTCTAGTCGTGGAGGGTGGCGCCGTGCTAAGGATAATTTTGACCGCTTGGATGCTGCAGGCCGTGGGGAAAAAACGGCGATGCGGTCGATCAGAGCTGGGATCGCCTTTCTAGTACGGATCAGGACTGGGTAGCTCGATCGACCGAGTGCCGTAACGAGAGTTCGCGTAGAATATGCGGGTGCCGTAGCGAGAATTTACGTAGAATATGCGGGCGCTGTAGCTAAAAATTCACCAACTGATGCTAAACTTTCCGTAATTTGCGTAAATTCTCGCGTCAAAATTAGACTCTCCGGTTTCCCTGTGAGGCATCTAGCTACGCGCTGGCAGAGAATGCGACGTGTTAAGGCGGCAGTGGAAGTAAATCCGAGTCGTGCGATCAAGAAATTCATGAGATGGTCTTAACTGATCTTGTTCAACATCCAAGAACAATTGAAACAGATTGGCAAAGTGAGCAGAGTGTGTGTTTGCACTTAGTGTAAAAAACTGCATTAGCGGTATGGTATACTTTGCCGCTGTAATGAGCAGCAGGCATGCAATCTAACACAAATCGTGGCGGGACCCGCAACGGCAATGGCCGTCGTGGGAACAGATGTCGCGTGTGGGTCGCAGCGACGTGTCGCGGAGGGCTGACATACTGCAAATGTGCCATAGCCTGTCGCTACCACTGTCGGTGTCGCTGTGCAGTGCACTGCGACAGCGACAAGTTTAAAGGGCGAGAGGCAGTCGCTGTCGCTGTGCAGAGCGGCGCGACTGTGTGTCGCAAAATTATACCATACCCCTTAGTTCTCAATACCCTTATACCTCTTTTGATTCAAAGACTCTTCTTATCAGTCTATCACAAGCGTGTTCGGTTTCCTATAGCACAGAGCCTGTCGTAGTCAGACTTGTTTGTTTATCTTTTTTTTTTGTGAGTAGTTTTTTGATTACCTCTGAGCTACAACTCTCTGTTCTCATATGTGTTGTGTCAGCGCGTTATCCATGACGTACAAATAAATAAGTAAGTGGCAGACGATGATATACGAGACGATGGCCTACTACCATCTGATTATTGAAGGCTGTGTTCACGGTAAACTGTGTTCTTGAGTGTCAATAAAATACAATTCAGATCTTCATCTTCAGAAGATCTTCAGAAGGAGCATGGCATTAAAATGGTTCCAGAATCCTTCACAGAGGCAAAAAACGGTTTTGGTGATTATTCTATGGGCAGGGCCTCAGGGTCTAGCGGTTGCCATCAATACCGACACTGCATTATCCCTGCCACGATCTACGATACACATTGTCTACAGTTTTTTATTGAGATAGGCAAGGATATATCAGCATTTCGCCAGAAGAGGATAGGCACATGTTCTCGACAGCCGTTCCACGAATCCAATGCCTCCTTAAAGGCATCGTACGCGCTGAAAACCATGTTTCGTTTTTAAGCGTTTTAAGTTGTTAGCCCCCTATAGTGACTAAAGGTAGCGAAAAGCCCTCTCAAAAACGTTAACCTTTCAAGAGAAAACGTTTTAAATAATCTTCTGAAAATCATTTAAAATTCGCGCCGGCATCGACTCGGGATAGTTACGCGGAGGGCGCAAGGAACAGTTCTACAATTCGTCCATTGGCACAGCGTTGGAAGCAATCGCTCGTTGTGTGACGAGAAATTTCCAGTTGATAACGCCACTTTCGTCCGACGGTGCGTCAGCGTACAGTGGCATGCCCTGTACTTAGCGACACGACGTTCTGCTCAAATATTCAAATATCGAAAGTGCCAAATGACTGACGGAAGGGCCGGCCCCTTGACGGAATCCTTACTTTCCACTTCCTCTATGCTCACAATGGTACGTTTTTTGAGCAGCCAAGCTCGTTGTACGTTCTCACAGGGGCCCGAGGAAGGGATTGAGCATAAAAAATGGAAAGTGGATTTCAGCGCGTACGATGCCTTTAAATCAGAGGTCACTGCTGGTGACCGCAGGTGAAAGAGTGGAAGTCGTAGAGCCGTATCGGTATTGATGGATAATATCGGATATGGATATGTACTAGTATCTCCTTGAATCCGATATGGTTGCCTCGAATTACCGGAGTAATTCAACGCTAGACACGCAATGACTCACCTTCTAAATGAACAAAATTTCAGAGAAATGCTGAGGATTTCACGATATTGCCTCCCACGACTACATACAAACATTTTCAAAAAATTTCAACAGTTTGGAATGAGCCTTCCCGATTCTTCTTCTTTGTCCAACATCTCGCAATGCCCCCGTACACAAAGGTTGTGGCAGGCCACGAATTGAACTTTAGGATTAGAGGGAACCCCTCGAAATTTCTGTGTGGTGTGGCCCCTAGAAAATTGCCTAAAATTGAGTTGCGAAAGCATGGTGGACAAGTTGGATGAGGCTCGTAATTTCCGTCATTCGCAACCGTTGCATGAGAGCGTACCTGGATGAGGAGAGAGAGAGAGAGAGAGAGAGAGAGACTGAGAGTGAACGGAAGAATGGGGCAACGGGTCAAAAACCATCTTGCCCCAACTGGGCTCGGGAGCAGGGTTGTGCGTTATTAAGACTACCAAATTTAACGACCAACGGGATTTTTGAGTGTTACGTCTAACGCCTGCGACCAACAAAATGAAAAATATTTCTGTAAGCAATCCCAGAATTCGTTGGAAAATCATTACTAATTCACTTCGCGCTCCAACTCAAGAATTACATGGAAAATGATACATAGTTCTCTGCTAGTTGTTCGAGGTGGATTTCGCAAAATGACCGTAGCGTTCATTATTTATCACATATTTCTGCTGGCAGTGCTTCGCAGTTCTGGAACCCCCACATTTCCACAACCCCTCAAGTGAACGTTGCGCAACGTTAAGCACAGCACTTATGCGACTTCGCGGCGGTCGCGCGACTTCATGGTAGGTTCACTGAACCGGCTCCGACACTGGCCTGCTCCATGGGAGATTTTTACACAGGGCTCAATCAGAGGTGATAATATGGGACGGTGCTTGCAGGCCACTAATGCGCACCAACTGGAACTGTGTCCGATTATTGGAATGTAAAGGGCGATTCGATGCTTGGATTGTAGAAGGCGAGATTTGGGATTTCCATAAAGTGGAGCCGGGGCCTTTCGGTGGGTGAAATTTTTCACTTGGTTGCCAATTTTTTCTCCGATCCATCCCATTTTGCTCGAAACGACGTGCGCGCTCGAGAGCGCATGACAGATGGAGGGAGCAGCATCGCACGCGGCGCTCGCGCCGTGAGGGATAAGAATTACAATTTTTACGGGGATAGCGCAGAACAGCAAATTTTGCAAAGAAAAAAGCAAAGAGTCCAAGGTTTTCTCGGCTCACCATATTGCTTTTCTTCTTACCGAAAAAAGGACAAAAATTGGCAAACACACACTCTCGAGTTGTTAGGCTTTCATGCATATTTTTAGTTATGTATATGTACGTTTACAGGTTGAACTAAGATCTCTACATTGAATGTTTTGTGTGTTCGATGGCCATGAATGTTTTGGAAAACGTACATCTCTTCATGCCTTCTTCCTACTTTTTCTATTCATAAGGGCTTTTTTCTACCTAAGCTGTGCTTATTTTCAAAGCCAAGATTTGTACCGACTAACGACTAACGAGGATTTTGGTTGGTTGAACCAAAAACTATTAACGAGGGTTTTAGGCGGTTGAACGAATAACGACTGACGAATTGCAATTTTTCTATTACGCACATCCTTGCTCGAGAGGCCGTCTAAGGGGGTGTGGCCAAGTTTCCTCTTGCTGTGGGTGCGCCAGGGAGGCTTCTTCCTACACCTCGTATATTCGGAGGAATTGAAAACTTGCCCCCGGTATGCCACGAAGCGGGTCTTCTTCACAATTATGTGGAAGCCTAAGATTTTGCCCCTGAGGTTGAGCTGTGCCTTTGATTATGGACACTGTAGAGCGGGCGCCAGTATTCGTCCTTTGATGCGTCATAGTTGGCAAGGTAGTCCTGCTCGCTCTAGGAACACCTACACTCACATGACTTACGTCAAACTTTCTAGTGAGGAAGTCTAGTCATCTTTTCGGCTGTGATCGACGATCACTTGCTCGTCTGAGGATAGGACTGAGACACGCCCACTAGATGGAGCGCTGAATGACGTTTTTTGCTAACTGTTTACACAATTCGTAAGTTTCCGAATCGTAATTTCCTCAGGGAAGAATTGTGGAATCGGCCAGACAGGAGCGGAGGACAATGTTCTGTGCGTTTATAGCTACCTCCTCAACAGTTTTAGAAGAGCACGCGATGATTTTCTTTATTGAACTCTAGTACAACACTCATGTTGAATATAATCGCTCCAGCCGCGAAGCCGCTGGAGAGATTTGGTTTTGCCCGGGACTTGTTATCACTTAGTATTCTGTAAAGTAGTTTACGCTTAGCTTGAACTTTCAGAAAAGGTCGTTCCGATGAGCAAGATTAATGCATTTACCACGAGATTCGCCCCCTCAAATTTTGTGGAAGACCGACCACCTGACATTTTGAAGTCGGTCAGCATTTGTTCGGCTCGGCTGATTTACCGAGGTGTGGAGACAAGCATTTGAATTTTCGAAAAAAAAAAACTCGTGCAACCTCAAAGCCTTCTTCGAGGCGAGGAGCTTTGCTCCGAATGTTTTGTTTTTCCCCGGCCTGTTTTTTCACTACTGATACACTATCGCCTTGACAAACAGCATGTGACCGCTCCACCTATTTTTGGTTTTGATGCAGAATGGAATCTGAGACTGGAATAAATTCTGTCGATAGGTATACTGTACTAAATTTTAATTGGGTACCATGACTTCTTTGCGATAACTGTCAACCACAATTGTTCTATCTTTTTTTCCGAGCTTATCATTTCTTCTGACATTGCAGTCCCCAAAGAAACCACGTTATCTGTTTGCGTGGTACTTATTATTGCATCTGCCCTACAAACAACGTTATTGTCATTCGGCTATCGCACAATAGGAAAAAACTGCGCTCATACGTATTCGAACTCTCGCATCCATCATGTGACAGTTCACAGCTCGACTTCAGCTGTAAACCGATCGGAGTAACACAATGTTCTCCCGAGTGCAGCATACGCGGCTTGTGATAAGGATGGGAATTTGATAACTGTAGCATCGGCGAGCACCTAATCTGCTAGCTGTTCCGTACCCACATTTGACCCCCAACCATTGAGCACATTACAGCTCTGGCAAAGATATTCATCCTCAACGGAAATTCAATTTAGAAAAGGCGCTGAATTTGTTTGCGACGGACTGCGCTGGTGCATTTCGCCGATAAGCCCATGAAGAGCGATTCCTTAAAGGCTCAGTCCAATATCGTGGGTGAACTTTGATATAATGGTCTAGCCGCAGTGTGTAGCAGCCCTGCCAAACGCGGAGTCTTAACTCTTCAGAACAAGCGAGAAAAATCAAGCACTCATTCTCTCTCTCCCCAAAACCAGCACCCACTCCTTCCGCCCCCTTCAGGTTTCCGGTCTCAAAAGAGGTGAGGCGCGCCATGAATTTTGATCAAAGTCTACGTTCAAGTCGTCCACGAGTTTCTCAACTTCCGAAATCACAATTTTTGTGAGGCCATAACTCCGTTTTTAGCTGGTTTTCTGGAGGCACCATTAGGATCAACCCAAAATTCTCTCGAAGGTGAGCAAGAGAATCGAAAAACGATATTGAGGGTGGGAGGTGGTGGCCATCGCGTATTCCGACCACTGAAGAGGCGGGAGAGACGGGGCAGAAGCGAGGTTCCTGATTGGATGCGACACGTGGCTAGCGTTAACCTGCTGGCTGCGTCTCTCCTGTTCCTCCCGCCTCTTCAGGGTTTCGAATACACGATGGCAACCACCCGAGGTTGGGCGTAGCCTCCAACTCAGAAGAATGGAAACAAGCTTCTTGTAGCATAGAATCTCAGAAACAAGTTACTTGTAACATATCTAAGTCAATGTAAGTTACTTGCGACTTATAATGTGCCATGTGAGTTACATGTAACATATCGGAGGCACATATGTTGCATGTAACTTAAATGACGTGAGATAAGTCGCAAGTAACTTACATCAGCCTAGATATGTAACAAGTAACATGTTTCCGTTTTTCTGAGAGGATGCTGCGCGCAGTGCGCCTGTGACATGTTACATGTAACTCAAATGGCACAATTTAAGTCGCGAGTAACTTAAACTGGGCAAGAAGGTGTTTCCAAGGAGAATGTACGACGCACTCGCGGGTCGGGCTTACGGCTGGCGTTGCTGTTGGTTCAATTACCCAAGTTTGAGGTCCTTGTCACCACACCAGCAGGGAGGGCCCAGCACAGAATTTTTCGCGTACTAGTGTGTGGTCTGGCCTGCGTCGCGTGTCGTGTGCGTCACGTGATGGCCACCCATAGTGAAAATATAAATGTAACTTACATGTAACATAAGTGTAACTTACATGTAATATAAAGTTAAGTTACATGTGATATAAATGTTTGTTACATTTTTTATAAATGTAAGTTACTTGAGACATTCAAGTGAGTTACATTTATATTACAAGTAACTTGTTTTCATTTTTCTGAGAAGGGGAGCCACGTAACAACGTAAAGTGGTACCGATAGTCATCACCCTCATTACCCCTTGTTTCCGTACTTGCCGCAAATAAGTCTCGTGGCTTCCTACAATACTTTTTTCACTCTGGACAGGTGAGAATAACAAGCCATATTAAGACGACAAGTATTCGTTAGTTCTGATCCAAAAATGCAGTTTTGCAAATTAGGGAGATTTTTTAGTCGGTGTTTTAGTTTATTCAAAATGTTCATGATAAATGAAAAGGTCGAAAATCATGGAAAAATGTAACTTGAAAAGTTCTTCGAAAGATGAAATATCAAAAACATGGATATATAGGTTTTCAACACCTTGAATATACATCCAGGCCGCCATTGACCACACAGTCGGCATGGATACTAGTGATACTCTGCATTAGTGATATAAATTTCTTTCCGTAGATGCAAGAATTGTATTGTGATGATACTTAGAGCGGAAAGACTATTAAATAAGCAGCTTTCAAAGGCTAGGTGGAGCCGGTGAAGTTTATTCGGTGTCCTATCTCCACACTGTTTTAGACATGAGCAGCAAACTCTGCTATACATCCAGGCCGCCATTGATCACACAGTCGGCATGGATACTAGTGATACTCTGCATTCGCTAAACGTAGGTGCAACGAGTTTTGATCAACCTTCAATGGGAAACGCAAAGTATCACTAGGATCCTAGAATCCATGGCTACTGTAAATAGGAGAAATATATGGTAGCTTCCCTTGGCGGTAGACAACTCAAACGACCTCCGAATTAGAAAGAACAACCTTGATATTGGCTTTACTGAAAGGATTAGGAGTCAGATTGTAAAGTCCATTCCTCAAAGGCAACACATAGGGGCGGAGGAAGACAGGGAAAGGCTAACTTCTCACTCGTGTAGCGGCATTGTGGGCCGTTTTAGACGCTCTAAAATGCGTAGGCATAGTGTTCTGAACCATACCATTCTCATCTACGTTTACGAGCGTGTAAGCTGCCTTAAAGTAAGAGATCTGAGGTTTCAAATATTTAATTATCTAAGTTTCAGTTTCAGTTCCAAGTTTTAGTGATCATTTCTAAAACACCTTGCGGCAGAGCCCTTTTCATAGCTGGTTTTGAGCCATTCCTGGTTGATAAGGTTGGTGCTCCCCATTGTTCGCGCTGTGTAACTGATTGTTTTGTGATAATTTCACTTGGCCTGAAGAAGATATGTCATATCGAAACGTTGCCAATAAACTCATAAAGAGTCTTCATCCTCGCAACAATTAAGCGAGATCTAGGTTTCATACAGCATTACAGAAATTCGGTCAGGAAGCCTAATTACCGCATTTAAAATCTAAGGCACTAAGAGGTAATACTTCTACAAACGTACAAAACTTGTAAGAGCCCTTATTCAAGTGTAGAGTCACAGTTTTTACCACCATAAGGAAGAAGGGCATTGATCTATTGGAATCCTTCCGAAATAGCCACACCCGCAATCTGATGATGGGGTCGCATGGAGCTGCTTGTTCCCAGGTACCCAAGGGTGCCGAAAGAGCTAGTAGTAAGATTTTCAAACTGCCTAACTGTTATAGGAGAATGCAAAAAGTTGATTTCTATAATTATGTACAAATTACTCACTGGAAAGTTGTCTATAGAGCCATTAGAAGTTTTCGAAGCTCCTATTCTAAGAAAAAACACTGAAAAGTCTACACTATTTATTTCGATTGCGAGGTCACAAGCTAGGCCAGATTCTTTCACCGACTATAGCTTGAGAAAGGTCAACTAAATTTTAGGTGAGAATACGATCCTGTTGAGCGTGCCTTTGAGTACTTTCAAGGTTCTTCTAAGAGACATCTCTTTTTATGAATGTCCTGGTGTTGTTTCGCTTTGCGTGCTTGGAAAAAATGAAGTTAAAGAGAATGTCCCAATATCTCGGTTTTGACACAAAGATTCGTGTATCACTCATGACGCGTCGGTGTCGATGTCCTGCAACGACAGCGCTGGACTGTCTTGCAGCACGTGCTCCCGCTATGAAATTTTGCAGCATATGCTGTTGTTTGGAGCACGAGCCCATGAAATAGAGCCTTTCGATGGGCGTGGTCACTAGAGCTGAATGCATACTCGCCACGCATTGAATGCGACGATTTTCTGCGGAAATCCACATTAAGAATTTTTCCGTTGCCATGGACTGTAGTCAAAAGAATTACCCTATATCTCAGGTTAGACACAAGAATTCTTTTATCACTGATGGTCTGTGTTTAGCAGTCATAAACAAGTTTAGGAGTTCAAGGGAGCCTATTGCGCTCAACAAAGGAAACTAGTCTGTATAGGTTTTCGTAAAAAATAGCTCACCGCAATTCGATTGATCACGAATGTAGCTAATGGATGGACAGTTTGGCCACTTCTGTCTGGCATCAAAACTAAATTTGTGCAGGTATAAAAATTTCATTCCATTAGAACTGATCATCAAAGCTGTACCAACCTTTCGGGGATTGGTTCAGAATTTACTTCCGAAAATGGTTCTTCTTTCAAAGGCACGTTTTTCCACATCTCATCCAACTCCTTCATCGCATACGGCTTCATCGGACGATACTTTGCCATTTCCTCTGCTACCCGTGAATAATTAGCCTTAAATGGGCGGCTCTGTTTGAGAGTCCGAAGACAGTTTCATGCTGAATTATGGATGCTGCGTTATACCTAGATTCTGGAATACAACATGCCTAACGTGGCAGCGCAGAATATTCATTAGGTTGATGCGAAATTTCCCGGACTTTTCACGACTTTGAATAAAAAACATTTATTTCAAAAACAAACGAGGCTCACCCAACGAAATAATTTCCATCGCATTTAAGGATCCTTCGCCACCGATTGAGCAGATCATGAATTACCGACGCGTAGAACTCTGTCTGTTTCGAGTCGAAGTATTCTTCTGAGGCCATTTTAACTTCGTCATCGTTAGTGAACTATTTTCCATCCAGGAAGTGTTGCATCAAGCGGAAAGATGTTCGTCGGAAGGAGCTAGATCTGAGCTAATTGGAGGATGAGGAAGAACTTCCCAGCCCAGGTCGAGGTGCTTTAAACTTGCTTTAAACTGCTTTAAGGACTGCTTCAAACTTCCCGTGGAGATTTGGAAAACCATGTCGTTGCTGTAGGTTTGTGACAGTACATAAATGATCCGTGCGTGAAAATCCCTAAATGGCTGCAGGGATTACAAAAAATGGCATTTTCATTGCTTAAAGAAATCAGGGAATTTTCGTGGTGTTCAGAGAAAAAGTTTCAAAACTTGCATCTGGGGATTATTTAGGGCGCTGAACCCGAATCTGGGGTCTATTCCTCGCCAGACTCGGGGTTACGGTAGGTTACGGTGGGCAAATGCCTTTTAACTGGCGCTACTAACCTTAAAATTCGAAAATCGAAAAATAGACCTCAACTTCGTGTTCAGCGTTCCAAATAACACCCACAGTAAAATTTTGAGTCAAATCTGAGACTCTGACCGAGCTACCGTATACCCACCGTAATCCACCGTAATCTAACGAAAATCGATAAACGGGTTGCATATTCGTGTTAGGCAGGTTGCATATGCGTGTTAGGCACGAAAGGTTACGGTGGGCAAATGCCTTTTAACTGGCGTCACTAACCTTAAAGTTTCGAAAATCAAAAAATGGACCTCAAATTCGTGTTCAGCGTTCCAAATAACATCCACAGTAAAATTTTGAGTCAAATCTGAGACTCTGACCGAGCTACCGTATACCCACCGTAATCTACCGTAATCTATCGAAGATCGATAAACGGGTTTCGTATTCGTGTTAGGCAGGCCGAATAACCTCGTAGCATTCTCGAAATTGTCAAAAGTGGCGGTTTTCCGGCAAAAATTTCACCCCCCTTTTGAAGCTTCGGACCGAATCAGATGTAATTTCACAAATATTGACAAATGGGCCTCAGATTCGTGGTCAGCACCCAAAAAAAACATCTAGAAACAAGTTTTCAGCCCAATCCGAGGCAGTTTTTTGAACATTCTGCAAATTGCCATTCGTGTACCCCTTTTATCTACACAAAGCTATGAAAATGTCCACTTTTGGAGATCTCCTGTAAATCTCTGAGGCATTTAGGGGATTTGGAGAACGGATTATCAATGCCATGCCAGATACCTACAACTCTCAACACATGGTTTTATAAAAGCCCGCCGAAAATGTAAGGGAAGCCCTAGTGAGATGAACACTGTTAGCCTTCTTCACGACAATGCTCGGCCACACGTATCTTGGATAACATGACAGAAACTGCTGGACCTGAGCTGGGAAGTTCTTCCGCACCCTCCATATAGCACGGATCTTGCTTCTTCCGACTATCGTCTGTTCTGCTCGATGTAGCACTTCCTGGATGGAGAACAGTTCACTAACGATGACGTAGTCGAAATAGCCTTAGAAGAATATTTCAACTCGGAAGAGCCGGAGTTCTACGCTTCGGGAATCCATGATCTGCCCAATCGGTGGAGAAGGCTCTTTGAATGTGATGGAAATTATTTTGTTGGGTGAGCCTTGTTTGTTTTTGGAATAAATGTTTTTTATTCAAAGTCAATCCGGAAATTTTTGCATCAACCTAATGTTTTAGGCCATAAGCTCAACGAGACAATTCTTTGTAGGTATTTTTCACGACGAGCTTCATTTTTAAATTTTCGATGATGAGTAAATGTGATAATGTGTCTTCGGAAGCTGAATAGCCGGAAGCCTTCTCAAGGACTGTGAACGACCTAGGAGTAAGGTGTCGTGGCCTTGTCGGGCCAGCCTGGATCCTAGTTGCTGTGGTCACCACCGTCACGGCTGTAATACGGCCACCTTTTGACCCTTGTCATTAACATGGGGACGTAGGGGTGAGCTTAAGGTGCCACTCAAATGGCACCTAAAGTTTTTGACACATTTTCGTAGAATTGTTAATTAGGGTGCCAGAAGCTCGAAAATTGAAAAATTACACGAGAGCTCGACATTACGTCGACCTCATGAGGACATTTTGCAGCCATTTCCGGGTGGTCTTCTCGTTCACATGAGGGGCACAAGAGCGTCATCTCGTTCTCTGTGCGAGAGGACGGAGAAATAGTGTGTCGTAGAGGAGAGAGAGACGACGAGGTCACCATCTCCGAAAATCTACTCCCGAGTAGATTTTGGTCGCCCTCAGAGCCAGTGGCTGATGATTGGAGCAAAGTTCACGCGCCAGCCGTGGACACCCGTTTTCCTCTGGGGTATATTTCGTCTTTTGCATTATTTCCTTCATCGAATTCTCCTTTGTTGGAGTATTAGAATCCTTATTTCATTGATTGTTCTTTCTTGTTTAGGTCTTCATGAGTAAACTCTTACTCATTCGATATTTTCTACTTTTTGTGCCGTTTTGTTCCCTAACACGCAATGACACCCTCTTTTTCAGCACTCGGTATTGTAAATATAGCGAACATCGTCAATATGCACCAGGCGTTCCCTTCACAGTGGAAAGGTTAGCCTTATACTAGTTGCTCTCCCCAATTGCGTGTTTTCTTTTTAATCGTGTCTTGTTTTTTTAGTTATTGTTGTTTTACTTTGGTTGACTAGAGCAGAACTGAAAATCGTGAACCGTTATTGTTGACACTATACTTTGGAAAAACTGTTAAAAACCCCAATTTTTCGAATAAATGCGAAAATCCTTTTTTTTCGAATTTTAAATTTTTGAAAATATTCGAAAATCAAAATTTTCAATTAAACTCGAAAATGGTATTTTTCGAAATCTGGATTTTCGAATATATGAATAAACTCGTAAATGGTACTTTTCGAATTTCGGACTCTCGAATATATTCGAAAAACTGATTTTTCGAATTACAAATTTTCGACTATATTCGAAATCCAATTTGAAAATTTTTTTCAAATAATCTTTTCGATTTTTCGAGGAAAAAAATCATATTTTTCGGAAAAATTTTCTCGAGTTTTCAAATGATGAATGTCACATCACGTCACTTTGTTGAATCGCGCCATAAAAATTCGCGCTCGATCGAAAGCTTCAGGAGCACAGTTTCAAAGGATTCAAAATGAATTAGTAGTCGAAGAATCTATGAAAAAGGCCTGAGTTGGCTGCTAAGGCGCTATTCGTACTCCTCAACACCAGCGCGTGATGCGCGGGCATGGCGCTGAAGCATGAATACTTACTGCGCGCATCACGCTGTTTGCGGAGACCGAATGCTCCGGCGGCGACGCAATGGCGGAGCCAAATAAAGTGGGCCTCAACTTATCCAAACAAGCAAAGTTTGTACACGCGTTCGCCATCATGGCAGCGCAGTGTAATTCTAGAGTAAATTATCATGAAACGGAATGAAATTGATGATGGACTACTAATGATGAAAAAGTCGTTAAGGGCCGTCGCCGCCATGGCGGAACGGGCGGCACGTGCCGGTTCGACGTCAGGATACTCATACTCCAACGCCACGCTCGCGCGTCACGGGCTGAGATTGAGGAGTATGAATAGCACCTAAAAGATAAAGATTAATACATATTTCGCTAAACAGTGTACTGGTCATGTGAGAGGAGCATGTTTACAGGTCTGCGAAGCCACGACGATGAATGGGGGATCAGCAGCAGCATGTCTTTGAAGAACACCTCTGTTAATGTTGAATGTTATCTTTGACTCAGAATAAATCAGTTTCAATTTTAAATTCCCTCTGTCCTCAAAAATTTTCTTCCATTGTAGCTGTCGCTTGAATATAGTGAGGCTATCAGAGCAATAATTCTAACGAATTTTTCGACAACTGAGGTAGGCATCATTAAAGGAAGCATACATGCTCGTAAGCGTAATTGAGATAACTACGGAATAAAATGGGATGGCACCGAACACGACGCCCACGCATTTTAAAGCGTCAAAAACAACCCAGAATGACGCTATACGAGTGAGAAGTTGGCCCCGCCCCTGTATCTGCCCGCCCCCTGTATTTGCGTTCTCCTCCAAAACAGGGGCGCTGGACCATTCCCACCGTCGTCGTTGGGTGTGGTTTACCTATTGTACCTATTACACCACCCACAAACGTCGCCGACAGTGATAATGGCCCAGCACCCCTGTTTTTTGGAGAGGACGCAAATACAGGGGCGGGCAGATACAGGGGCGGGGCCAACTTCTCACTCGTATTGCGTCATTGTGGGTTGTTTTTGACGCTAGAAAATGCGTGGGCGTCGTGTTCGGTGCCATCCCATTCTAATTCCGTAGTTATCTCATTTACGCTTACGAGCGTGTATGCTGCCTTTAAATAAGGGGCAGCGCGGCGGCCAGCCTGAGGTGAGCAGTGGTTAAGGAACGGACAAATTCTGATTTTACGGGTGCAAGGATTTCCCGCAAGTGTCAGACTCCTAAGCAGTGTTGGCGGCAACTTTTTTACGGGTCTGTGCTCTATGCTAAAGACCTAAGGTCCATGCATAGTCGGGAGATAAAAGCCGCGCCGCCACAGTGACTGGTAGAGGGCAACTACACAGCCTCGCGCCTGTCATCCATTACTCAACATTTCGGCATTATTTTTGCCGACCGACTATGCGTAACTCTATAGAGAATGTGCACTGCATAAGTGGCCCCGCAGAGAAGCAGCTATTATCGATCGGACGAACTGTTCCGCGTTTACTCTACCGGTGAAGTTTTGGAGACAGGGGCTCTCTTCACAGCGAGGGGGGACTTGTCCCGCCTTTTGCGGCTCTAATTCCACTCGGGACCACTTCGCTCGCGTCGAGGTGAGTGAAGTTTCAAACTGCGAAAACGGGAGAACTCCTCCCTCGGTGTGTAGACAGCCCCTGTCCCAACTTTTGCGAATATTCGGTGTAATCGAAATGTTGAACGCCGGTATAGGGGCTCTTTCTATACACCGAGGAAGGAGTTGTCTTGCCTTCTGCTGCTTTAATTCCACTCGGGACCACTCCGCTTGAATTGAGTAGCGTCACAGGTGATACGGCATAAACCGGACAAATCTTCCTTCTCTGTGCGTGTAGAGAGCCCCTATCCCTTGAACGCCTGAGATGGGACTGCTTCTAAAAGGTTTTTATAAAGCGCAAACATTAGTGGTGGCCATAAGCATATGACGACTGGCCACCTAATAAAAACTATCTAAGGAAGAATAATAATAATAAATCTGATATTAATAAAATGATTATTTTGACATCAGAGGTAATAGTAATAACAATATCGACAATGCCAGCAAAAATAAGAATAATATCGACTATAATAATACTATTAATCATACTAAAAATGATAAAAATATTGTGTTCACTGATTTTTGTTACTGTTACCAATATAATAATGTATTATTAATATTATTAATTATTATTATTATTATTATTATTATTATTATTATTATTATTATTATTATTATTATTATTATTATTATTATTATTATTATTATTATTATTATTATTATTAATATTATTATTGATATTATTATAGGAGTAGCATTAACAATACAATGTTAGTAGTAATGGTAAAATTAGTAGTGGTGCTGATAATGCTATGCCTGAAAGTTTTTTTCGGAACAACGTCACTGCTCCATGGCGATTAAAAAACAACTCATTTAATGCTACTCATCATTGCAAGCGAGCACTCAGTAATTCCTGACACCCCCGCTACGCTCTAATATTTTTCAAGTTCACCTTCGATTCCTGAAAGACGATAAAATGCAATCAAGTCGTACACTCGAAGGCGATTCTGCTGGTCACGGTAGACCTAGCTCGCGAAACCTGTGCACACAGTCAATTTCTTCCACTCGGCAATGCAACTGGCCTCATGATCGCCTACATAGATGGCATTTCACATAGCACAAAAGGTAGTCGACGAAATAGCGCAGTGGCATTGCTCGCCGTCCTGAGAGAAGCGGGAGTGGATCGATCTCGTGCGTTAGCTAGGTTTTGAATGGGGAGCGAAACTCAGCTCACCGTCTTCTCTCCATTATGTCACTCTCTGGAAACTGAAGTTGCACTCAAGTGCCACTTCGACATTCATGTTAATAGGCGATTTCAAGAGGTTTACTACCACCCACGGTCTTTGATTGAAAGAGACGATGAACAAAATAAAATGTGGAATGGCTGCAAAGAACAATCGGAAATCTTTGTCAGGAGAAAAGCTGACAAACCACTCTCTCCTCCAATGAAGTAGCGCGATGAGGTCATACGTCGGAGAGCGATGTTGGTCCAATACTTCAAGAAGCTAGGCGTTTTGCCATCAACTCAGATCCTTGCGTCAGAAATGCATTGTTGCAAAAGAGGGCTTCGATTACTAATTAGATCTATCGAAAGTTGAATTTTTCCTAGTTCTAGCTGAGAATCTGAATGAAAAAAAGAGATTCATCTAGAGAGATGTTGAGGTGTCGGACGTGAATTTTTCTGTTGGCTTCCTATCAAAGCGATTCACCAACTGCTATGAGATTGTAGTCATAAAGTTGAGGGATATTAAGCGGAAAAACCTTGAAAAATGGCTGTCGCTTGTTAACATATTCGACCAATGCCTCTCCTTCTAGTTCTTGAGCCTCTTTCGATATGGGAGCTGCGGCAAACTCTTCTGAAAGTCAGTGAAAGCAGTAATCTAGCATAATGAAACTCGACAATAAAAATGTTGGCGAGGCGGCCGGCTCATGACAGAAGGATGCAAGGAGGGATTTGATGATTGAGAATCTTCTGACAGAAATCGTTTCTCCTGAATAATTGTCGGCGAAAGCGTCTTTGTAACTCACCAATTGTGGGTAATCGCCTGACTGCAACTGCCGCGACAAAGAGAAAAGAAGCGTTGAGCAGCTGAAACAATTCACAACGAGTTGTTATAGTTGGGTTAACCACAAAGGAGATGGCTGGGACACCTCACCCGCTACGTCGGGTGTGCTCATGAAAAATGTGGGGATCGATCGGCGCACGCGAGAGGCGAGCGGATCTGCAGCCATCTGTTTCGCTGCTACACCCACCATACAATGTTGATCAATTTGATTGATAGCTACACGAATGTCATTATTTCACGGGCGAGAAGCATAATACGCGCAGAGAACCACAAGCTGTTCTTTGTGTGGCTGCGTAGCCAAAACTCTACTCTAGTGGAGGAAGCCAACAGAGTACCACAAATTTGAAAAAAGCGTCTGACAATGAGGTCCGCGAAGTAGCCTTTTCTTAATATCTCTACTGTCGCGTGGCTCTGCTCTTTCGTAGCAGTCAAACGAATCAGGAAGGGAAAACCATTTAATGTATATTTAAAATCCCAAGTTTTGATAGAGATCTGAGGCGTGGCTTTTTGTTGTGCTGAACGCAAATAGTTCAAGGCGATTTTCTGCCCGCGTGCAGATGCCGTTGAAGGACCGATTCATTTTTCACTCACGTCAAGGCGACTTCTCACCATGAAAATTGAATCTTGTTTTCAATCCCATAGTACCATACATAGATTGTGTGTTGTAAACGAGGGTCTATCGAATTGGCTCGTGTACAATTACTTGGCCCCGACAACGGGGTTTAGAAAAAAGTCACATTCAACAGGTTTCGCAAAGCAAAAATGAATGAAGGGAACCTACCAGCATGATCTCTTGGTAATTAGCTGTTCTCTCTTATCACTCTCTATTCGGGTTCGCCTGGGAATGTGCACAAGCGTGCGTTTTTCAAGTAGCTTCTCAATAAGATTTTTTCTGTATACGTTAATGAGCGCTCAGTTTTCTTATCATACTTTATTATGGCCTGTCTCATGGCCAGAATTGGTTTTTCTGCTGTTGATAAAGATGTCCTTTCACTGTACACAGCTGATAACAGTTGAACCTGTTCGACTTCGTATTAACTAGAAAAATCGCAGATATTATCACGCAAATTGCGTTAGAACGTCTTCAGCGATAACATTGGGGGGGGGGGTGCCAGCAATACCGGTTACATAACATTTGACCCGGGCGAGCTCCGGTATTCACTGCCCCCTCAGGCGGTTAAAGGCAGTGTTCACGATAACAAATGTGTTTCAGTTTCCACTAGGAATGGGTAGTGGAGGGGCACACTGTAACGCTGACGTCGAAAGAACGCATGAAAACGAGCCAGGAAAGCTACAAAAGAGCCCGAAGTTGCCAATTCGAGCGCAAGGCAAACCCCAAAAGCGCAACACACGCCCACCGACGTGAACAAGTGAATGCTCGAGATCGTCAGATGAGCGATGATTTCCAATCTTTAGCTACGTTTCTCCCTCTATTCTCAGCTTCTCTCTTCACTCAGGTCAGCTCGCATAGATCGGCTGCAAAAGGCGGAAGTTACAAGCCTCGGACAACTCGTCCATCATTTTTCCTTAGCTCAATTATTGAGAGACCATAACTCCGTTCTCAAAAGATCTTAAACGACTTCAGAGACATCACTAGAATCAGCATGGGGTCCTTCTGAAGATAGGTGAAAAAACAAAAAACGATTTTCATCGTGAGCACTGCTTTTAATAGAGTACCGCTCACCCGGCTAAAGGTAGTCCGCTCACTTCGTATGCACTGCTCCTTCGACCGGTAAATGGTGGTCTGCTCAGATCGTATTCAATCATTCTTTACCTGGTAGGTAATGGTCCGCTCATAAGTTATTAGTTGTCTATTATATGAGAGATCTCTATACACAGCTTTCGTCCGCTTGGCCGACGGATCTTCTAGCCAACTCTCCTTTCCAACCGACAAACCCTAGCCTCGACGCCTCGTTCCTGGAGCGACAAGCTTACCTTTGCTTCAAAATTAGTGCGATTTTCCGCAGTAACACCCCCATAAACAAACGTGGGTGGTGAGAACCCAACGATCTGACAATGAGCCGGGCGAATGGATGACTGCCCAGGTGAATGCTATCAACAGAATCATCTCGAAACACATGTTTGCCCGCTCCGTATCTGACTCTTGCTTGCTTTTTATAACGTGAAGTCGGTTGGCTTGTCGTGAACAATTGACACCCGGCTGTCACACTAAGAAAAGTTTGCTCTAAAGCACGATATCTCACAGAAAAAATTAAAAGAGTTGCAAACTTCACTATTGAGTATTGGATATTTCTAGCAGTTTGTTGCTGAAACATTGTCAAATGTATTTACCACAACATAAAAATTTATTGTAAATTTCTTTTGTCAGAAGATTTAGACCAATGTGAAAGTTGATGCTGCTAATCTGAATTTCTTTCTGGAACTCTACCCTAGTCTCCCCCGAAGGTACAGCAAGAGTAATTGAGTGGAAACGGAACATATACTATGGAGGACGTATCTGAAGAGTAGCCATTCTAAACAGAAGAATCACTTCACCCGGGCGATTTCACAACATATTTTCCAAATATAACGCTAATAGGAGCTTCGAAACTGCTGTCACAAATCATAGTAAACCATTTCAACCTCTCTTCAGAACGTGGAGTGATATTCCCAATCAGTTCTCTTCATCGATTCACTCTATTTCTAACCTACAATACCCGCGCTAAGTTTTGCAACAACGGGGAGCATCTGGCAAATTTTTCAAAAAAAAAAAAGGTTCGGTGCATGTAACGTTCTTGAATGAAGACTTTTTCGAATTCTGCAAACGCTATCATATTCACAGATCAAATTGCTGCCTAATTATTCGACTTGTGTGCCGAAGTTCCCTTAAATCGTTTTGTTTTTGGAGGAAATAGTTTTTGAAATCGTTTTCCAATAACGTCGCGCGCGGCGAAGTGCGTCGAAACTTTGAGTAGCATTTGTACAAGTAACGGAAAAGCAATCTATATGCTTTCTCCATAAATTAGGTGCAGGTGTGAGAATCTCAAGGTTTGTGTCGATTGAGTTTTCGAAATCCATCATTAAACAAGCTTGAGAACAATCTGAAAAGCCGGAGTTTTGTTGCCTGGACGCTAAAATGAAGGATTTCAAAAATTCAAGCAACTTGAAGCTTGAGATTCTCTCATCTGCACCTTGTTTATGAAAAAAGCATACAGACCGCTCTTCCATTACTTGTACAAATACTGCTTAAACTTTCGCCGAGCGACGTTTTTGGAAAACGATTACAAAAACTATATCCTTCAAAAATAAGGCGGTTTTAGGGAACTTCCGCACTCAGGTCACATAGTTAGATAGCAATTTGATCCGTGAATATGATAAAGATTTCAGAATTCAAAAAAGTCTCCATTCAAAAAAGTTACATGCATCGGACGCTTTTTTTGCCAAGTTCGCCAAATGCCCCCGTTTTTACAAAACTTAGCGCCGGTATTGTATTTCTCTTACTCATCAATTGATTTGCCAGTATTTCTTACCTTTTCTCAACTCATTCGTTGTTTTCTCTATTCACGAGCAAGACGAGAACAACTGAACACTGGTTCACTCACACCACCCGCTTCTTTCAGATCACTTTTTTAAGAGTTCTGCGCCCTAGTCCGGACCTCTGTCCCTCATTTAGAACATTTGTGCGGGAGTTCAGGAATTTTTCGACTAACCCAGTCTTTGATTGTTACCCATTTGTTACCTTCACTTCGCATCTGGCCCTTCTTTCATCGACTCTTCTCATCAACCAGTCTGGTATTCGCTGAAGAGACTCGGCAGACTTGTTTGATGAAGTGCGTATCAAGCCAAAGCCGAGACGAGCTTCGTTAGATCTTCTTCATCCATTTTCTTTTACATCGCTTCGTTTGTCCTTTTTTTATGTTCAGGCAGGCTGCGGGAAAATGCACCCAACAGGCGAACGATGCTACGTTGTTCGTAGAATTTGCATATAGAAAACAACAAAACCATTTCAAAACTTGATTCAACTCTAGCCGCTTCGCGCCTGGAGCTACCAAACTTTGTTTAATATATTTGGAACAACACATGATGGTACTGCTGGGTAGCGTCGACTCAGGATCAGAACCCTTATTTGGTTGACTTCAAGTTTTCAGCGGTGTATAATTGTGCTTGAGATTATGGGGCAATTGGTATCATAAGAACTGCTGCGAAGGATGTGCCTGAGGACGACATACCCTTAGATCATGACGAGAGCCATCCGCAAGGTCACATTTCCTTTTGTCGTCGCCTGGCGACATTTGAGAACACTTTTCAGGTAATACTTCCCATTCAATCTTTCCAAGGATCCAGGAAATACTGCCGTCACGCAGCAACGTTCGATCGCAGGCCTTGACGATCGTGTAGATCGAGGAACTTTCTAGGTAACAGCGACCGCGTTGCTTTGGCAGGCAGAATGAGAAATGAGGTTTTCACTCTTTGTGTCTACGAAGTACATTTTCCCGTCATACATTAGTGTATTGTCTCATTCTGCATTGCAATATTTCGTAGAAGATCATTGCGTCAAAACGAGTCGACAAGTTTGTTGAACGTCTATGAAGAGCTCCTTAAAGGCACAGAACGCCGCTTATCCTGGAAAAAATCACACGCTGATCACAATGGTGTCCCTGGAATTTCTGCATGTCACCTATGAATGGTCTCCTTGAATGTGCTCGTTTTCTGGGGCGAAAACTTATTGGACGAGTTGTCTCACAAGGGAAGTGTTTAGAGTGGTAAACGCATCTGCTAAAACGACTAGTATCGTTAGTATCTCGTGCGGCTCAATAATAGAATAGCGGAATATTCCGCCCCGAGCTGCAGGTTTCAAGATGTTGCAAGACTAAAAACGTCGTTTTCTGTGCTTTTTGTACCTACCAAAAAGCGCATCTGCCTTCCGAAAATCCGGAAACGGACCTCACAAATGTGTTCGGCTCCCAAAACTATCACCCTGAGAAAATCTTGGGTTAAGGCATATTTTCCATACATTGGCCAGACTGATAGCGTTTTAGACTTGTACGGATTTCCGATTAGGCGTTTATTAATACCGATTACACGGCTCTAGAAGCAGTTTAGAAAAATGTTCCAGATTTGACTTAAAATTCCCCAAAAATGGTTTTTTGAGGCGCTGATCACAAATCTGGAAAAACGCCACTTTCGAGATTTCCGGATTTCTATGAGAGATGTTTCTCAAAATCATTTTCTGAGGGTAATTTGGAGCGCTGAACACGAATCTGGAGTCCGTTTATCAATTTTTTGCAGATTATGGTAGATTAAGGTGGCATACGGTAGTTTGGTCAAAATCTCAGAATTTACTCAAAATTTGTATACGGGGGTTATTCGGGGTATAGAATACGAATTTGCGTCCGTTTGTCGATTTTCAAAATGCTAAGGTGAGTTTTGCTCCCCAACTCACATGTTACCTACCGTAACCTACAGTAAACCTCAAGATTTAGACAAACGAATTCCAGATTGGTGTTCACCACCCTAGATTACCCTTGCATACAAGTTTTGAGCAAAATCCTACACTAATCGTTTTCGGAAATGCGTTTACCACTCTAAACACTTCCCTTGTCAGATCTGTATTTCACTTGAATCGCTGTCGCTGCACGAGAGCGAACCAAGATTATGAGATGGACCGATAATAAACTGAAGAACGTAGACGCGGTTGGAATTCATCCAATCATCAAATGGGTATCGAGTTCGAAAATCTGGTAGGGGGTTGTGGCCCGTGGTGGTCGCTTATATCACACTTATTTAGAGAAATTGAGACCTCACACTAGGTAGGTGTCATACAGGAGAGCTCTACTATACAATCAGACAAAAATCACAGAATTCAGGTCTGAGCCTTTAACCCATTGGATGACCTTCTGATTGCACGCTGGCAAAGAAGTGCAGTTTTAGGTTCATAAATTATTCTTTCGCAAATTTAAATCTGCATGGACTAATTAAAATATAGTAGATAATAGAAAAAGCTCGAGAGCCTACTGTTATCGGGTGACAGTTGACTGTTGACAACATACTGTGCAGGATCTCACCGGGAGTGTGAAGTGCGTCATGGAATGTGTGCGGGACTCCAATGAGAGTGTGCCAGTTCGCGATCTCCCATCTTCTACTATGCTCACGAGGGCACTCAAAAACGTTTCATTTATGTAGTTGAAACCTGGAGCTGTGCGTTGAAGGATTTGCGAGGGGCATAGGACGAGGAGCGGCTTCCTCACTTTCTTCGCAGCGTTCATGCATGCCGCCCCAGTATGCTGCTATAGACATGGCTCAAAAAAGGGAGTTCTTGAGACGGGTCTAGGGTTCGTTTATCAATTTCTGGCAAATTACGGTAGATTGCTGTGAGTATACCAGTGTTCGATCAATTCTTAGATTCGACTGAAAATTTCTATGTGGGGTTTATTCAGTGTGCTGAATACGAATACTTTTCGTCGATTTTCGAAACATTGAGGTACGTCTTCTCCCCTGAATAGCATATCACCTACCGTAACCTACAGTAGTTGACAAGCGGGTCCAGTATTCGTGTTCAGCACCCTAGATTACCCCTACAGGTTTAATGTATCCAGGTCAGGGACCGATGCAAAACCCCCTGCCGCCGGCGCTGGTGGGCGCGCTGCGCAAGAGGGTGGGCGCGCGGCGGAAGGGCATCGATCTACTGCCAGCCACACAGCATTCTCACCCCCGGTCTGATTTATCATTTTTCTCTCTCCATCTGTCGCGTACTTTTTTTGCTTCTCCATTATCCACTAATTCTTCCTATTGCTATTGCTTAAATATTTATTTCACGTGTGTTCGTCAGAGGTCGAACGAACGAATTTCGTAACTGATCGAAATTTTGATTTGTCTCGAAATTTGTTCGAATTTTCGAATTTTTTGCGAAAATCCTTGGAACTTTCGGATTTTTTTGAAATTTGTTCGATGAAATTTCGAACGAAGTAAACGAACGAAAAAAAATTTGAGAAATCCTTCGAAAATTTTGTTCGTGTACAACTATACCACGAAGTCTCCGCATGTAGAAGAAGTCGTGCTGATAAGTGATCCACTGCAGTCTCGTGGATTGTGGAGGATGGACAGAATCTCTGAGGTAATTTGTTCTGAAGACGGTCTCATAAGAAAAGTCGAGTTGCGTGTATCAAGTGGAAACAGGGTAAGGAAACCCCCCCCCCCCCAAACCTACATGCTGCCTTGGAGATAGACGACGATCCAATACAACATGGAGAAGAATCGCAGCCAACGAGTTGATTCAGCAAAAATGATACTGTTCAACCTCCAACACCTTCAACATGTAACTTGCGTGAAGTCAGAAATTCCGAATTCCTAATGATGAGTCCTATTATGGCATTAACCACATTGAGGTGGTCGGTAATGATGAGTATAGGAAAACAAATTTCATCTATATTCAATGTGATTCTGATACTGCTAAATAGTATTCTGTTACTCAAACTGTTAGTATTCCTACATTCGAGTATGTTGATTCTGTTTTCAGAATGACGCTTGAAGGACAGCTGCAGCCAATTTCCGAGAGGGATATGGAAGACCGGTTGGACTTGGATGCCTATCTCAGGCACTCAACGGTTCCGACCCCAGCCTAATAGCAATCTGAACAGCGTTCGAACGCTCAAGGGGCAAAACGCTCGACGTCGGTATAGGTCCCGACAACCTCCGTTCGAACTCCCAGCCGTCAGTTCGAACTCACAATCGCCCCCTACAGATTGCCGCGCGATCGATTAGTTTCTACCCGCTTTGACCTGCTTATCGTCACCGAGCCACGTCGACGATATCGATACCATTTTCTATTTCTCTCTTGTTAAGTCGTCTAAAGTTGTAAATTTCTTGCTTTTTCATTATCTTCGCGATTATTCTCTTCATATTACACCTTCTCATATTCGCTTCTCTTTCTTCTGCCAAATAAGCTGTTGGTAAGGGCGGTTTATTCTGACCAACGCCTCGAGAATATCTTCGATTTCTCCGTTCAAATCAAATATTATCTATCCGTCTCTAACTTTGAAGCACTTGAACTGCCGCGCACAGTCTAAGCTAACTATAAGTAGGGAGGGTAATTTTCATGCGATAAAGAGGACATAGCTATCGTCCATCACTGGATGAGGGATCGCCGCGACGCTGCTTGGCGGGAAAAATTGCGCGCGGGAAAACGAAGGGAGAGTGGCTATTGATCGCGCAATTTTTCCCGCCAAGCAGCGTCACGGCGATCCCTCATCCAGTGATGGACGGTATCGTCCATCACTAGATGAGAGATCGCCGCGACGCTCTTGGCGGGAAAAATTGCGCGCGGGAAAACGAAGGGAGAGTGTCTATTGATCGCGCGATTTTTCCCGCCAAGCAGCGTCGCGGCGATCCCTCATCCAGTGACTGACGATATATGGGAGTATCCGATACATACATTTGGGCTTTATTTTGGGGTATGCAGTGGAGTTAATTAAACTCGAGGTATAAATTACCCCAAATTTCGTTGATGAATCCGGCCCCAGGTGTGGATATCCACAGGGGGGCTGTTTTGTGGAGGGTTAGAGGTGGATATGAGTTCGTGATCTTATTCACTGGTAATGTGTTGTTTATTTTTCAATCGCTCCTCTTCTTTGAAATTTATTTCTTTGGAAATCAACTGCTCATCTTCTTTGAATTTTTTTTGAATTTAGCAACGGAAACAGAACAAATACAGGCTATGAAGCGGCGAAAATCACATGGTTCCTGCGCGTGCTGGTGCTGAGCGGAGGTTAGAGTCAGTGAGAGAGCGGAGGGCAGACGGAGGCCCCAGCATCGGGCGCGCCCCTCGCACCTCTAATGATGAGAATTGCGACGTTTTATTGAGGGTAACGCTCCTGGGGGTCTGGGAAAATTGCCAAACATTTGACCAAACCGTGCTTCTGGAGGCGGGTCTGAGTGAAATTGGTTTTCTCCACACCTCGTGCAGTACCCTTGGCGTGATAGATTCGGTGGTCTCGTGCAATCGCATATTGTTAGATTGAAGTTTGATTAGGCAGATTCATCTTCTTCACTAATCTAGGTCAATTATACTGCCTTTATTCGGGAGTGCACAAGCCCCCCTTTTCACCCGCACACGCTGCTACAGTAATGCACCACGGCGGCGCGGGCTGTGGTGAGCCCGTTCTCTTCACCCCATGCGACAGGCATCGACTTTCACATGACCACCGTCCAGTCGTCCGTATGACCGGCGATCATGCTGAGAAACGGTGAGTTTTTTCAATCTTTTCTTTGCCGTTTTCAGCTATTTCGGTGATAATTCAAATGTCACCGTATTGGCTAAAGGTTAAGGTGTACATGAATGAAGCTTTACTGTTCTCTGTTTTTTACCAAAAAAACCATCTTTTTGAACATTTATCTACCGTTTCAAATCCATGGGTCATTTACCCGCATCCCATTACAATGACGTTTAAGTTATCTTCGAAACAACATAGAACAGCGAAAAAATTTCAAAAACTCACCTTCTCTGTGCATGATCGTCGGTCATGCGGACGAATGAACGGTGGTCATGCAAAAGTCGATGCCTGCCACATGGGGTGGGAGAGAACGGGCTCGCCACAGACCGTGCCGCAGTGATGCATTACTGTAGCAGCGTTGCGAGTGAAAAGGGGGGCTTGTGCACTCCCAAATAAAGGCAGTATACCTGTGCTTTGACTGGCCATGATATTTAATATCATTGCGGAAAATTCCTGGATAGGCTTCTGAAGCTGTTGTATTCTCTACTGTCATATTTGATGCGGTGAGCTGTCATTAATGTTTCTTATTGATCACTCATAATCCAAGTAAAGCGCGTGCTGTTTAGTGAGCATTGCATCAGTTTTATGATCTGGGAAACATCTTGTGCCGTAACACGATGGTTTCACGAGTGCTCCTCGGTTTGATGGTCACAAGATCTTCGAATTACACTATGAATGTAGGGGCTGAGGTGAGTACTAATCCGATTGGCTGTAAATTCGAGATTTGATAGTTCGGCAAAAAAGACTTGATGAATCTGTACGTATTTTCCAGTCCAATTTTCCTGGCCAGATTCTCCGTATGAGTGATTTGCTGTTACAGTAGGTGAGCAATATACATTGGATCCGAGTCCGAAAATTTCGGCTATCCGTCCAAATGATTTGAAATTTTGACGATTCGGTATCTGAATCAACGAAAAAACGCGAAATCCGAACCGAAATCCGAAGTACCGAAAAAACGGCAAAGCCGAATCCAATCGGATCCCGAATCACCGAAAAAAGGCGAAATCCGAATCATCTCGAATTTCGATTATCAGAATTTTCGCCTAGGTCCTCATGTATAGTGAGCATGAGAAGGAAAAGCAGGGATGGCGCATTGAAATTGCAGTGAAATCGCCGCGGGAATTCGTCCAACTTCCAAGCCACTTACCGCTGGTAGCAAAGAATATGACCTGCTGCGATGGAGGCTATCTGTGGCCGTATTCGTGAAACTACGAAAGCCTCCCGGGAGGGTCCCAAGTTCGCGAACCGCTTACATCGTCTGGTTCAAAAAATGTTTCATGAATACGGCCACTGGCTGCAGACCGCGGAGAGATATCCCATGTGATCAGAATTATCTTCAACACCAGGGAGAGGTTTGGAGAGTTCACAGTATTTCGGGAGCTTCCGGAACAAGGGGAAGGAGAAAGCATCCTACCGCGTGTCCCACACGGGATTTCTGAGATCGTTCGACGTATCCTCGATCACCGGTTGAGAGGTACCCGAGACCAACAGTGGCATGCAAGAAAGCGAGGAGGTAATGATAGTCATTAACATCGATCGAATGCTGACACGTTAGTTTCCTGCGCCGCGGCTACCTCCCATCTAGTGATCGACGATATGCAATTATCGGTGGCACTACTTAATCAGCATTTACCATAAGATATTACCTACACTCGGGGCGAAATCACCTACTGCCTCGGCTGATAAGAAGCGGCCCAGCAAATTCACCTCTTGAGCAGAATCCGCATGCATGAACGCGGAGGCAGAGCAGTCGGTATCCTTGAGGATCACAGTGCGTGGGCATGAGATCCCGAAATAGTCGTGCCCCAACATTGCTTTTGCTGCTATCAATCAAACCTGGCTACCCGAGCTAGGAGGATGGGGCAACTAAAAGAACGCTGGTTAATGACTTATTCGTTACCCACAGAGATCTCCCCGAGCACAAGGTTGTAAGTTCATTTCACGAAAATAATGAAGAGTGGCCACGACTCCTGCAGTCCGAATTCCGCTTGGAAACGTTTTGCTCGAATGGAATAGCGTGCTGTTTCGAACCGCAAAAGTTAACAACTCTATTTACGCGACTCGTAAATAGTGTGGTTGTCTCAAGTAGAGATCAAACTGCGAAACACTGGTGAACTCCAATTTTGTGTACTAGGCCTACAAATCAAAAGTGCCGGCTGCCTTGCCCCTATCCGACGAATTCAAGTATACCGTCCGGGGTGATGGTGCTATACATGAGTGAATTTGCTGCCTAAAAATAATAGTGGAAATAACAGACCGTGCCTACTGAAGCATCAAGTCTCGAATTAGTAGAGTAAGTTTACCGTTCAATCTTAGAATGCGTCCTGTAATTTCTCGTTTTTTTTCGTGAGCCCTATAAGATACTTTTTAGGATTTTGATTTTTTGAAGTGCAGAAGATTTTGGCGAGGAATATGCTATTTCCGAGTGATCCAGTTCTTTCCCTCGCTCCTAATTACTCCATATTAGCGAGTCGGTATACATTTAAGACAGCCAGCGTAAAGTGTACTGTAAATCGGGAAAAATATCGCATCCTAAAACAGGGGCTTCCTTGAAATTTGCTATCAGAGACCAAATTTAACTTTTTTTTGCGACTGATCAGCTCGCTGTTTTTTTGGAGCCACGTTGCGAAAAGAGAGTAATGGCTCAGAAGAGATGGGCGCCGCGTCGCAAAAAAATCAGTAACGGCTAAGAAAGAGCGCACTGCGTCGCGAGAAATCAGTAGAGGTTCAGAAGGAGGGAGCGACACGTTGCGTAAGTTTATTGGCGGTTCCAAATAGGTGTGCGCCGGTGGATTTTATCGTAATGTAACAGTGAGAGAGTCGACAAGGCTTGCGCGGGTTGGAGGAACTGATCGAGGTAGAGGGATTGCGAATCTGCAATTCAGGGAGAAGAAATAACAGCGGAGGGAGAGGTTAGCGAGAGAGAAAGAGAGGGAAAGGGAAGGAAAACTTGCCGTATCAAAAAGGTGTGTGGAAGCTGAGAGAAAAGAACCCCTCAGAAGAGGTATTATGAACGAAAAAAGGAGAGCCAGTACAATATAAGAGAGGGTGGGGGAGCTGGGGAAGGGGTGGGAAGAAGCTATAGAGAGGGTAGGATCAAGTAAACTGACCTAAGACTTGGACTTTCAACCCCTCAAAAAACTCAGTGGCTGTTTTCTTTGATATAGGAAATCGTCACCATTTTTGTTTAAAAACTTGATTCCCACGCACAGGCCCACATCTCGCGTGCGTGATCTCCTCCGACCGCCAATCAACGAGCGAGCGAGCCATTGATCTCGCTGTCGAGGCGACTCTGCCGATAGTGGCAACTGCTGCCAGCCGGCTGGCGCGGACGCCTCCCCGTACTCCGTCCTCCTCCTGAACCTAAGCGTTGAAGTAATAGCAACATGGCACAGAAGGGAGAAGAGGAGATTGCGGCTCAAACTGTCCTGGAAAGTGCTCTACATGATAAGAACAGAACGGAGTTTCTGATCAAAGTAGAGCAGGAGTAGGAGCGCTGAAAATCGAGAAAAAAATTAAGAGGCCGGCGTAGAGAAACTACGAGAGTGGGAAGCGCCCTCAATATCAGAAGGATACATGAGGCAAGAAAAAAAGCTAGAGAAAAGAAGAGAGATCTACAAAAAAATCGATAAAGAGAAGTCTCACAACACTGGGGCTGAGGGGGGGAGCGAGAGAAAAAAACAAACTATCGTATCTGTTGTAGGGTAGCTGTAGGATTCAACCGCAATTGCGACCCGCAGAGAGAAATAGGGGAAAGAGAGAGAGAGCGCATCACTAGGAAGCGAGAGAGTTCACAGCACTGAGGAAAGAGGGGATACACACAGAGGAGGGGCAACTTAACAGCGAACTAAAACAACCCTTAAAAAACAAACCTCCAGTCGCGAAGCGGCTGGAGCGATATTAAACAAATAGTGCAAGAGCTACGGAACGCTGCTTTCGAACGGTTCTGAAAAAATAATCGATAAAGACATCCCAGCTTTTTTAGTTTGAAACTCATATAAAACGGCAACGTTTTCGTATCCGTGCAATCTGTTGAAACAGCAATAGTCGATTAGTCGCAAGAGTCTTTTTTTATATCCTAGATAGCAGAACCAGAGCAGATCCCGGCCGTTTACATATGCGGAAGATAACAAAACGTGCGTATTCATAAATTTCAATTCTTCCGATTTACAGTATACTGAAAGCGGCTGCTACAAGTTATTGAGGATACTGCCTGTGCCTCGTGTGGATTTCGATTTAAATACGCTCTGTCTAGCAAGTGCTTTGAGCGCTGCTATGTTTTGTTTGTTATACCTGCTCAATCACGTTTTTTGCTGTGCTTGTACGATTGACTTCAGCTTGTCTTCATTAAGTGATGTTTATATTATGTACATCTGTTGATAAATTTTTCTGTTAATCAATCATTTTTCAAGATAGAAAGAGAGATGGAGTACACAACTGAACAGTTCGATAGGGAAACTGCATAGAAGAGCCCAAGCGAGACGAAGTCCTGAGCGAATTTTAACGGAAATGGCGTAAAAATAATAATAGTTGAGCAGAAAGGAGGGAATGGAAACTGGTAAAAACAGCAAAAACGAGGGACCAGGAAGAAGGAGGAGCAGATATTGAGAAGAAACAGAGGGAGAAATGAAAGTCTTGCACGACAGCAGAAACGGAAACGAAAGGTTTTGTAGATTAGGATAGAGGTAGAAAGGGTGCTATAAAATGCTAGCGTATCATTCGGTTACTGCACATAGTTATTAGGTAGCTAGGGCGGAGCGATCCAAAGCGTGGAATTGCGGGTAGATGACGTCACAGCCTCTGCATTCTCCCCCCACGTCCGGCAAAACCTGCGTTTTCCCCCCACGTCGGGCAAAGTTATTTTCCCCCCACGTCGGGCAACTACGCCGACGTGGAGGGAGAAAGGAAGGGTCCGACCCAACAGAAATCTGGGGTCGGACACCGTTCAGGCTAGGTCGGACCCGGCAAATATCTGAGATAGCGTTCGTGCCCACTCGCAGATATGTACATAGCGAAGTAACAGATATTTTGAGAAGCAGGTATGGCGAAGAAGGGATTTTTGAGGAGCCCAACCTGAGAAGGACATTGTGTGGCAACTCAGCAACTCTGACATCGAAGATGGATGATCACCATGAGGCCACAATGGAGGAACCCAGGAATACGACTAGCGGCTGAACTATTTATCCTTAATGTTTAGTATTCCTATCACTTGCCCATTTACTAATAGTCACTGCATGTACTAGTCGACTTGCTGGTTGAATTACTAAAGCATCAGATGCCACCGGAGCTGCTGCCTGCCTCTCCAGCCGTCTACCCGCCATCGATCTGGCCCATTCCACTGCCTGCCTCGTCGGTCGTCCACCAGCACTCCAGCTTGCCGTTCCGCCGATTCTGCAGCTGCCACCTGCGCCGTCCGCCGAGTGGTATTCTGCCTGTCACGACTTCACGAAGAGGTAGTGTTTTGCCGTACACGGTTAACAGGATATTCATTTTGTGAAATTATTTCTATATTATTTTCTCTATTCATGTGTGCCCTCTATTGTTTCCTCTCCTAACACCCGGCGGGAAGAAAATTCAAACTGAATCTTCCTGTTGATATGGATCGACCCTAAATATTGAGAACCATTAAAATAGGGGGGTGGGGTAATATTGATAAAAGGTGGCCCTTTTGTGATGTGACGCAATAGATAAGACTTTTCTCATAATAATGTTGCACACAGGCAAAAAATATGCAAGCGATGTGAACGTAGTAAAAGGTCTGATTTAGCTCCATTCCGCTTAGTCCCTGTAAACAATTCTGATTGCGCACTCATGTGATGACAGTAACGTAGTCTTCAAATCTTCATCATTCCAGCGACTATATTGCCTTCGATTTCGCAGTTGTTAACACCACGAATCATGCGGAAATAACCTGAAAAAGTTTTATAAGAGAAATATTTGATGCGGCTGTTTTCGAGTTATATGTACCTATTTATATTGAACAACAAATATCCTTTAATGATCTGCCCAATCTGTAAACATCGTCTGTTTCTGATAAAATTGATTCTTTGTTCATTGCTAGCGAAAACCAACTAGACTTGAGGAGAACGCCAGCTACGCTCCTCGGGCCCTGTGAGTTTGGCCACAGTTCATTATTGATCGGCCGCATTGTACGCGCAGAAAACAGTAGTACATTTTTTCGTGTTTTGTGTAGCTTGGCCTGTCTAATGAACGGAAATGTCGAAAGGGTCCATGAAATACCTGTACTTGTAAAGAAAATTCGGTCTGAACACACTGTAAAATCAAACATGAGTTTCACGCCAAAATCTGTTTCAAGTTTTTCAGCGTTTGGAGACCTTGACACCGCCATTTTCAAAGTTCGACATTCTATGAAAAAGTGGTAGAAGACTGGAGAGAACTAGTCACGGATCCTCATCTTTAACCCCCTCCAACCTCATAACCTACGTTTTCGACGCCCCTAAGTTCACCGGTGTGGTCTATTGGGCTCATTCATGAAACTGAGCCTGAAAATGGAAAGTGGTCCTCAGCGGGAACGATGCCGTTAACGATTCCCTCTAATTGTGCCGCTTGGTGGACTTATGCAGCTATGTAATATGCGTAAACCACTCTCTGATATGGGATACGCTCATCAAGTGTAGAAAACTGATAATAGCTTATCTTAGATCAAGACATGGTTTGACAATAATAGGGAAATGAGCGGCGATGTAGTTAATTTCTGATGGAGTTCTCCTAACTAGGGACTGCTTTGCACTTCCTGTGGCGATTCGAAGAACTATATTGTCGTTGTTGTAGGTCTGTGGCAGTACATAAATGACCCGTGTTTGAAATTCCCTAAATGGCTGTGGGGATTCCAACAAATTGCATTTTCTTTGCTTCACGAAAAGGTAAGGGATTCGGCTCGAAACTTTCAACTAGGGGTTACTTAGGGAGCTGAACCCGAAGCTGGGATCTATTCCTCGTCAGACTTAGGGCTACTGTAAGTTACGAGAGGCATAATGCCTTTTAACTGGCGTTGCTGACCTTAGAATTCCAAAAATCGAAAAATGGAATCCAAATTCGTGTTCGGCGTCCAAAATAACGTACACAGAGAAATTTTCAGTCCAATCTGAGACTGACCGTGCTACCGTATACCCACCGTAACCTACCGTAATATGTCGAAAATCGATGAACGGGTTGCAGATTCGTGTTAGGTAGCCCGAATAACCCTTATGTAGAAGTTTTACAGCGAGTTCATCCTAAAATTCTCGAAATCGTCAAAAGTCGCGTTTTGCCAGCAAAATTTCTCCCATTTTGAAGCTTCAGACCAAATCAGACGGAGTTTTTCAAGTATTGGCGAATGAGCCTCAGATTCGTGATCAGCACCCAGAACAACCCCTAGGAAAACGTTTTCAGCTCTACCCGAGACAATGTTTTTGAACGCCTTAAGAATTGCCATTAGTGTACCCATTTTCTCTTCGCAAAGCTATGAAATGCCCATTTTTGAAAATCTTTGAATCTCTGCGGCTTTTAGGGGATTTGGAAAACGGACTATCAATGCTGTGTCCCATACTTACAACAATCAACACATGATTTTATGAAAGCCATCGGGAAACGTAGGACAAGCCCTAGTGAGATGAACACTGTTCGCCTTCTTCACGACAATGCTCGGCCACACGTATAATGGAAAACGCGACAGAAACTGCTGGACCTGGGCTGGGGAGTTCTTCCTCACCCATCATACAGCACGGATCTTGCTTCTTCCGACTATCATCTGCTCTGTTCGATGCAGCACTTCCTGGATTCGTGAACGAAATTATGCATGCATGCAAGACTTTCGTCAATCCCAGATGGAATCAGAAAGCATTTCGCAATTGAAAGAAGATGTTGTGTCTCTTCGCACTCAACGATTTTATTTTTGAGTGCGAAAACTGCTATAGGCTTAGAAACCCGAATTCCGTGTTAAGAAAGCATGTTATAAGTATTCCTCTGGTAGGATATCTAAAAAAGGCTGTAGAACAACAAACCATTCTCTCCCCAGTCAGTGTTGTAGGAGTTGCTGATAATCCAGTATTTCACACCATTTTCAACTCCCCATCCGATGATTTTCACTACATGTCCACCTACATCCATGCCGGCTGTGTGCTGTAAAGAGAAGAGTGTTCTATTTTCGCCGATATCTAATGATTTTAATTACGACAAGTAGATAGAGTACTAGATGAAAACGGTTGTAGTAGTTTTCGCTTTTAGTAGTAACTGGGAAGGAAAAGATGAGCCAGACCTCATATTTAATAAACAATTTCGAGGAAAATCCCGTAGTTTTGATGAAGTTTGAATTGAGGGCCACTAAATGGGGAACTAAAAAGGCTGAAAATCAACACAGTTGACATCTCCGTTTTCGTTGCCCCCAACTTTGCCCTCAAGGCGCTCTACGTGCCATAGTGTTTATCGAGTATTCATTTACTGGAATAATATCAGAATATTCAAATATTTCGATTTCACAGAAAGCGTCATTCGAGAACCGGAAAGGAAACAAATAGAAGAAGCCCTTCTCCTGTTCCAAATATTCTGCAGATTCCCATAGGTCTTGTGCAGTCAACAGCAGATGTCTTATGGCAATACTATTTTACGAAGACGCTATGCCGCTTACAGATGCTCCGCAGATCCTTGCACCGTCGCGCATAGAAGAATCTAAAAACAAGGAAGCTCTTAGCAAGACAAAGGCAAGGTAAGTGTAATATGGTTCGGGTAATCAGAAGAGGGATAGCTGCGAAGACCTCGGCAGACTGCGCTGCGTCGTGTGCGTCCACGAGAAATGTGGTGATCGATCAGCGCACGCGACAGGCGCGCGGCCTGCTGAGTGGTCCGCAGCTATCCCTATTGCGGATACACCCACCATATTGTATCTACCGGAGCAATAAGTGCCAACCAGGCAAGAGTCGAACCCGATCTCAATCGGAAGCCTAGAAGATCATCAACGGCAGTGTAGTAAAAAAGTTGGGAAAGTGAAGCCTTTTTGTTAGAAAGCATAGGTAGCTCCGCTTTGCACGAAGGGGCGTGGGTACGATTGGGCCATGATGACATTGTCGGAAGACACGGTAGCCACAATATGCCACACGGTTCGTGTAAAGATTCCGCAAAAAATTTGTCGACGGCGCTTCGGAAGACAATCGCTGATAGTGTGAAGAGAGTTCTGTGGTGGTAGTGAATCACAACTGGTTTTCGTTCGCTGAAGAATGGATCAGGAAGGAGTTTTCACTTCCGATCTCTTGTCAGAGCGTTCTAACTTTTTATCCCTTGCCATTTCTGAAGCTACGCGGAGGTCCGGGACTTGAACAGGATAATGGCCAACTATGTACTGTGTGCGACATGCATGAGCATGCATGAGTTCTTGAAGAACCAGCGTGCATTTAAAACCTCAAACCAATGGTAGATCTTTGGGGATAGTAGCATGGCTAGAAAAAGGTTGCGTTAGTTTCGAATTTTCCCGCCTTTAAATGAACCTAGTCAGTTTCCTTCGAGGCTTGCTAGAAAACTCCGTTTTTTCTCGATTTCCTTGAGGGTATCTTTCGATGAAACGTTCAAACATTTTTTTCGAAATGTTGAAATGGGCAAATAACGGGAAAAACTGGGAAGTTGGCTACGCATAAGAGTTTAGTTCGAGTGTAGAGAGTTTAACAACACGGGCGAGTTGCTTCTTGACGCAGGTCGCGTTTTTGAGACAACAGTTCTGAACGACTTCAACGAGCATGCCAAACCTACTGCTTGATCTAATTCTCGAACAAGGATCACCTATTCACTACAGATCTTGGTTCAGCAATTCGCTGGTCTAGTGAATAATTAATCAATCAAAGTGGTTGCATACCAGTTACGTAATGCGAAATTCAATAAAGTGTTATATAACTCTGTACAAGAGCGAAGTACCTGGAATTTTCGCTGTTTTAACTTTTCGCATACTAAGTTTGCACACACGCTGCTAGAAACTGGACCTAAGGGTATGACAAGTTTATGGTTTGCCTATGCGAAAATGGTGGGGATGCAAAATGGTGACTACCATACCACGTAAATTCCGCTTTTGTAGTAGGAGAAATCCGAGTAAACTGTGAATCCTGCTTGAACGGGCCCATTGGTCATTATTTCTCTTCGGATCGCTCTCTCATTCGGTGGCACTGTGTATGCTGATTTAGCTGAAATGTACTTGATACGAGGTTCAATTGCCAACTAGTCTGCAGTGTAAGGAACTCTTTGAATTCACGCCCTTTTTTCAAATTCGGAATTTTTTGCCTAGATTCCTGCCGTCTTGTCGTGAAGATGCGAAAATTGTGTCGCAGATGTCGCTTCTCGCGAACCGATCTCTGCTTGTGCGAAGAAACCGATCATTCCACTGAGTTTGAAGTTGAAGTCTCTCGGGCATTTCATCCCTGCGGCCATTTCTTAGCTTTTTCATAGCTTGCCACAGTAAAAAGTTCACTACTCTTTGAAGGCGTCGTACGCGCTGAGAGCCGCTCAAAGTTTTTTTGTGTTTATTACCTTAGTGAGGCTCGCCTGAGAACGCATGTAAATGTTCAGTGGTCACGAACGCCCTGCTATTAGACTGAGTCAACGAATATTCGGAAAACGAATATTCAGCCGAATAAACGAATAATCGAATATTCGAATTATTCGATTATTCGGAAAAGTGAATTTTTCGAATAATTTGTTTATTTGAATATTCGGAAAAGTCAATTTTTCGAATAATTCGTTTATTCGATTATTCGGAAAAGTCAATTTTTCGAATAATTCGTTTATTCGAATATTCGTAAAAATCAATTTTTCGAATAATTCGTTTATTCGAATATTCGGAAAAGTCAATTTTTCGAATAATTCGTTTATTCGAATATTCGGAAAAGTCATTTTTTCGAATAATTCGTTTATTCGGAAGAGTCAATTTTTCGAATTATCCGTTTATTCGAATACTCGAAAATTTTTATTCGTTTGATATACTCTACCTGCTATGAAAGGCTCTCTCGCAGTTTTCATGAAAGGCTCTCTCGCAGTTCTCATGAACTAATGGGACACTAGAGTATATCAAACGAATAAAAACCTTCGAATATTCGAATAAACGAATAATTCGGAAAATTGACTCTTTCGAATTTTCGAATAAACGAATTATTCAAAAAATTGACTTCTCCGAATATTCGAATAAACAAATTATTCGAAAAATTGACTTCTCCGAGTATTCAAATAAACGAATTATTCGAAAAAATGACTTCTCCGAATATTCGAATAAACGAAGTATTCGAAAAATAGACTTCTCCGAATATTCGAATAAACGAATTATTCGAAAATTTGACTCTTTCGAATAATCGAATTATTCGAATGATTCGAACACGAATAATTCGAATATTCGGCTAAAATCGCGAGTACATAAACGATACGATCAAATTCTCTGTATTTTCTCAACAATATCTACCAACAATATTCGAATTTCCTATCAGTTTAGGGTGGTATCTGAGCGGGGGGCCACTGCTGTATCGCACATGACCACGCCCATTTTTCCGTGCCGCAATCACTTCTGATTTGTGCGGGGGAGGGAAAACTCGGGTAGGTGCTCAAATTTAGTGCGGCACGATAAAATGGGCGGGGCCAAGTGCACCCAGACATAGTGCCCCCCCGCTAAGATGGCACCCAGTTTGGTTGGAGACATTTCATCTCTGCAAAAATATAAGGTGAATGTTTAATAAAAACTGGCTCAAAGCTGCAGCGATTGACCTAAATTCATGAAAATCAAGTATTACATAAAACTCTAGCAGCGTACAGTAGCCGTTTCTGGAACATCGCTCGAGTCTGTTTGGGACATACATACTCCATCAGATGAAAAACAGTATCTGTTACGTCTGCCCACAAATTTCGTGGTGAGCGAGATACACCACCATTAGGTTTCTGGCTATCTCATGTTTTATATTGGAGTATTCCGATTATATTCCAACTTTCTACCAGTTTGATCGGGGACATTTCACCTCTGGACCGCAGAAATGGACATGTGCCGGAGACTTTGCTTCTTATTTTTCTGAAATTATTCGTTTATTCGGCCGAATATTCGAATATTGGGCCATTCGAATATTCGAATAAACGAATTATACGGAAAACTGACTTTTCCGAATATTCGAATATACGAATTATTCGAAAAATTGACTTTTCCGAATATTCGAATAGACGAATTATTCGAAAAATTGACTTTTCCGAAAATTCGAATAAACGAATTATTCGAAAAATTGACTATTCCGAATATTCGAATAAACGAATTATTCGAAAAATTGACTTTTCCGAATAATCGAATTATTCGAATATTCGATTATTCGTTTATTCGGCCGAATATTCGTTTTCCGAATATTCGTTGACATAGTCTATGGGACACGCTCACTCAAGGAATGAAGAATATGTAGAGCCTAGTTGTCTGCGTGGACGATGTTTTCAAACTCAGGTAAATAACTGTGGATCTTTCAATGCCAGTTTTTGAGTATAGTGTGAACAGCTTTGAAGACGAGATGCTATGGAACCAGATTATAGTCAACTAGAATCACTGCAAAGTTTTGCGCGAGGAGTAAACTAAAAGCAGCTTATATCTTCACAGACATGCATTAGATAACACAGTGAATAGGGCCCTACCATGTCGTAAACGACATTCGAATCTCTGAATGCCATCCAATATAACAATATTTCGGCAATCCTCTCCTGCAAGCCCGCGCTTTGCCTGTACAAGTAACATTAAAAAAGTGAAACTCAAAGGCACAGTAGACCCTGAGAGACAAAGCTCGCTACAGGAAAAAGTGACTCTGACACTCACACAGCGAGAACTGATTTTGTCAAGTTTTCTTAGACGACATTCCGAGCTTAACAGTGACCAGCTACGTAATGGATTTCTATTGAAAAAACTCGTTATCAAACGTCTTCTCAACCACTGCCTTCATTCATGTTCGCTCACCTTTATGGGTTGCGGGTGGCAAGAGTCACAGGCCTGCGAAATCTCTTTCACTTAACATTACGCTTTTTAAGTAGGGTAATTCTGTAGGGATCAGAAATCTTTCGTAGGAGGCTTCGGAGATTCCAGAGGTATAATTATGACCGGCGCGTCACTGTCTACCAAGATTAACAGTGAATCTGAACATGCATACCCTGAGCCGAAATTCTATATTAACCTTCCAGCGTGTATTTGATCTGTTCGGTTGATACTCCATAGCGATTGATACCTCGCGTGACAACAATCGACACATACCAAATAGTACACGCTGTGGCTCCTGTCAGAGTTGGTTGAGCCGACGTAGCTAGCCCGCTCGATACACACAAGAAGCATTAGAAATGTGGTGCAAAAACACCCGGAGTGGCCTGCCGTCGCCCGCCAACACCCGTCATCACCCGACGACACCCGCCCGGTCGATACGTATGAATAAACTGGTGGAGCGAAGTTGAGAAAATTACCCGGTGTGGCCGACGTGGTTGATGTGCATGCAATATGTGGATGACGGGGGTGAAAAAAACGCCGGGTGGTCGGGCCGTTAATTAAACATTGCGTATTACTAGGAAGCTATCCACACTGCTACCTCCGTTTCTTTTTATTTATTCTCCTTCACTATTTCTCTGAACAGGCGCCCCTGTTGGCCACGTAACCATCGTCATCACTTCCGGTGGGCTCTAGTCGGCCACACCGGGTGATTTTCTCAACCACACCCCACCATTCAATTGATAAGTGTCGACCGAGCTGGTGACGGCGGGATACAGATACAAATAGCACCAACTCTGAACGGGGCCCGTATCTGCTCCACACATACCAACAGGATGCTGACGGGCCAATAGAGATTAAAAACCCTGGCTGTACTATGCTTTTGGGAAACGCGTCATAGTCTAGAATAATAACATTCTCAATAGAGGAACACCTTGATTGACCGGATCATATCATTTCTGCTAAGCGATGGAATTCCCATTCTACACTAAAAGCCAGCTGAAGTGAAGGTGGTGACTATAGCATTCAGGGGCAGAATCATTCCGCGATAAAAGCATTATTCAAGAAAGACCGAGCGGCGATATAGTGGCATGGTTCACTGAGAAAAGCAGGGAGTCCGGGATAAAGTTTACCCTTAGCCCGCGAGTTAATGGCTGCTGACCCGGCTGCTGTGAAGTGGACGAAAATCAGCCGATAGGTATATTGTTTATAAAGGAGAGCACAAATTCATGCTCCGCCACTGGTTTTCTACTGGCTCAGAAGAAGGTGTTGCAAAACTCAATAGCAGGAGCACGTGCTGTGGGGTAGTCTATCGGTATCATAGCAGAACAACGACACGCGACGCGTCCGGCACTCCAACATGGAGCTCGGGCAGCTCACCGAGTACAATCTGGGGCCGCCATCGGTTGGACGACCGGCGACCGACATCTGAGTCTCGCCTCAAGAGTGCGTCGCATGCTTTCCTTATTTGAAGAATCGTTTTGTCATCAAGTTGAATGTGTATAATGCATGCATTGAACGTCTTATTTGCTGTGGCATTTGAAACACAATAGGAGCACGTGCTTCCCTTGTAGCATGTTCCCTGACTTTACTCGACACCGCCTTGTCTTTGAGTTGAATGCTAATCAGACACGCATTGAATGCGTCGATTGTCTGAGTCATTATGCATTGGTGCCCTCGATAAACGATCGAACGTCACCTCCGCACCGCAACCAACCACAGCGCCTTATCAGGATCAATTGCATTAACAGAGGGGCAGTAGAGGAACATTCACGGGCTAGAGATTTTCGGACTCTGTTATAAAAAGAGTGTAGACAAATTCACATACCGTAAACCTTGTCTGCCCGATAGTTTGTTCCGTAACCATATTGGCAGCTATTTTTGCAATTAGGTGCAACATAAGCAAGAAAATGACACTCGCCGTAGTAGCGTTGACCAGAATGTTCACCACAAGGGTGAAAAACGTACGGCTTGCAGCAGTACTAAAAAAGAGATATGAGGAGAGAACCAAAATGTTTTTGTGATTCGTCGGCGTTGTTCCTTCTTTAGTGTTCAAGATACTCTTTCTGATTACGGTACTCAATTTTCGTTCTAATTCTCAGAGGTTCGCTAAGTACCACACTCGTAGGTACCGCCTCTTTTCCGAATTGCAGGGTCATAGTAGCATACGTTTAGTCTACAGCAATGGAAGTAGGACCTGGTGAGGTTGCGGACTCGTCCTAACATACTGTGGTTTGTTAGTGGTATCACTCATTTTTTCCGGAACAGCCTTGATAGATCGGTGAGTTTGTGTTTTCACCGATATGATTACATCTTTGGAAGCAATGAAAACAGGTGAAAATGTGAGAAAGGAAACACAAACTCACCGGCCAATATCAGTTATTTCGAAAAAATGAGTGATAACACAATCAGACTACAGTATGTTAGGAAGAGTCAGCAACCTCACCAGGTCCTACTTCCATTGCCGTAGACAATATACTGCGGGTACGTCCACTCAGTCATGATTGTTCGATGATATGTAGCGAATACAGTATATGGCAGTAAATGCTGCGTAGGTGCTGTAAATGGCAGCATATCCCACGCACACAGCACCATATCCTCTGATGTCCCTGGAGCGCGAACGCATGCATGAACTCGGCGGCGAGTGCCAGGGAGCGCTTGAATTCAAAGTAAGACGCGAGCGTGCGACGTTGCGAGTCCCTGCCCACGCCTACGCATTCATGCACGCCCTCCAGATGTGGTCAGTTGTCATTCCGCTTGCTGGAGTCATCTTTGCCTCTTCTTCATTCTGTGTCCCGTCTCGCCTCTGAAGGTAGGTTTTGGTTTCTCGGTCTTTGATATCTCCTCCTTTTCTGGGGTTTCGTTTTTTTTTGAACTCGCGTCCCCTCATAAGTAGGCGTGGTTTTGGGATATCGCAGACGGGGCTGCGTACGTGCCCGGAATGGCGGTTTTGTATATGCGCCCCCTTAGTGCGGTAGGTTCTTAGAGGCCCCCTTCGCAAAGTCTAAATCGGCTGTAAAAACAGCAAATATGACTTTGAACTCTTGATGTTAATGTAATGCGGAGTAACGTACTCGTTTCTGCCCCAGGGCTTTATATTTTCAATTTTTGGAAGAATATTGATTTGAAAATGCTCTCCGTGTCAATTCTAAAAGAAGCCCGCATTGAGGAATAGAGCCACGATGAAATTTCGAGGTGCCACGAGTGGCCGGAGGAGCACGGATGGTTCTTGGACTGTTAACATTGGTTGATAGAAATTATCCAACTTCTTCTCTTCTGGTGTTTTCCTCAGCTCTTCACCGTATGTGAAGTTTCTTTCCACTGTGCAATCGCGCATAAGTTTTTGGGCAAAAAACACAATCTTTCAGTTCGCCGACATTCAGGCCTAAGCTTGTTGCAGTGTTTTAAGTTACAGTGCTCCAGTCTTGCTATGAGAATCTGCATTAATATTTTTCTGTTGGCTTTTTATAATATAATAAATGTTACAGAAGCTCTCTTGAGCATTCTTGCCTCTTTGATCTAGCAGTGCTGATCACATCTGCTGTCCTATAGCCGCAGCATGACGACAACTACACGTGAACAGAACCTAAGGACGACAGAATTAGCTCCGAGCATTCGCGACATGTGCTGACGTGTGCCTGGGGCGGCATGCATGAACGCAGCGAACGGTGTCAGGGAGCCGCTCCGCGTGCCATGCGCGCAGCGTCGAGCAACGGGGCGGCCCCGAAAATCAGGCACATCGATAGACGCCACGAAATTCGGGGCCGCCCCGTTGCCCGACACTGCGCGCATGGCACGCGGAGCGGCTCCCTGACACCGTTCGCTGCGTTCATGCATGCCGCCCCTGGATGCTAAAAATTCATTGCAGTAGCATATGCTCCGCGGGTCCACAGCATATGCTGTCATGGGCCTGAAATCCAGGAGTCAATCGCAGCAGCATATGGTGCGAGGGTTCGCAACACATGCTGTCATGCGCCCGAAAGCCAAGAATCCACTGCAGCATATGCTGCCCTCAAAGCAGCATATGCTGTGAAGGAGGAGATGAGGATCCAGGAAATGTGTTGCCACACTGCTGTTAGCCACGAATCCATATCGGCAGAATATAGGGCACACAGGGCCGGATATATTGCGAGAACTCCGCTCCCTTTTTTCAATGCCACCCCCGTAGCCAGGCCGGTGATCCTATCTTGATGCGAGAGTGGTAGTCAGCAAAGTGCTGAGTTGTTTTTATGTGAGTGCATGTACCTGTTTTTACATGTTTTGTTGGTTGCCATGTAAAAATTTGGAGCAATATGTGAAACGCATCAAGTTCCTACATGCTTTACTAACAAAATTCGGCTAATCTGTAGAAAAAAATCGGGAGTGGGTCCCATACAATCCCTGCGACTCTGCTGTAATGAGATGAGTAGTTTTCATTCGCTCGCAACTTTGCGTCATACGCGCCGAAATTTCTCGTACAAAAAATTTCTCCACAATGGTCAGAAGAGCATGTGAGAGACTCGCGTTATTGTACGAGAAAACCTAGACTTGCTATTAGCCAGTGATTGATTTTGCCATACCCTTGCTTTATAATGTCCTCCAGTGCATACTCCATTGCTCCGTACATACTCCCATGCTTTAATTGGCCACCCTCCGTCACATCTGAAAGCAGTTACACTCAATCAATGTGACCGAAGGTCCTTTTGCTTTCGGAATAATCAGGTAGTGCTTCACCGTATGATATTTTTCCAAGGAACAGACCATGAAATAATTTGAACTTCACTTACTCGCGCTAAGATTTCTTGGCTACATCCTGCAGCGTTCCGGTGACTACTAGCTGATGTTTGGCACGCTGTTCGCCTGCCCCGTTAACTTGCTAAACAGTCTCCACAGGGTCAAGCAATGTTGGAAATTTTTAGAGTGGGGGATCGTACTGCCTGCTTTTTTTCGGTTCAGACTCAGCTCCACCACAAAATGTTTCTTTCACAACGACGAGTTTTTAAGAATTATTTGTCAACCGCTGGTGACCTAAAAGCTCTTCAAAATCGCAATTGTCCGAATAGCGAAAAAATGCTTTTCGGGGGCATTCTAGTGTCATATGCATTACTCTTATGGGTCATAACTCAGCGGTTCAGTAAAATGGACACACTAGTGAAGTAGAAAAAAGCAAAGCCGCTCATTTAGAGGGAGAAATAGAAAACATCGCCTGTTGGAAAAAAATGATGTGAAAAGGTTTTTTTTGCGAATGGCCTTCTCAGCCTTGGTTTCCACTTTCAGAAGGCGGCAGTCGAGCACAAGATGCATCTACTGAATGGTCATCGAAAACTACATTAGCTGGATTTTTTCTTAAAAAATTGTTTTCGTGATTACTATAGTTTTGCCATTCGAATAGATTTGAATCGATATATTCGAATGATTGCCATTCGAATACGTATTCATTACCGGAATTTCTAAAATCTCACTATTCGAATACTATTCAAAAATCGGACCTCAAAAATAAAGGGGTATTCGAATCTATTCAATAATCGGATCTCTAAAAAAAAGGGGGGATTTGAATCTATTCAATAATCGAAGCCTATTATTCGAATGTTCATTCGAGTAGTTAAAATTTCGAATGGTTTCGATCAAATCCGCCCCGTCGCCGCTATTTGTGGTGTACGGTAGATGACCGTGTGTTCCATTGGCAGGTACAGTTCACCTCCGCACTGCCATTCAGTCCGCAAAGTGCACGCTGATTGCGAAAGCGTGCTGCGGCGCTGTTGCGAGTATCCTCAGATAGAGATGTGGGATCACCCCGGCGGTGGGATCACCCGGGCACCAAAGGCAAAAACCGCTCGGGTGATCCTACATCCCTATCTGAGGATGCTCGCATCCGCGCAGCAGCACGCTTTCGCAATCGGCGTGCATTTCGCGGACAGAACGGCAGTGCGGAGGTGAACCGATGACCACTATGAAGCCTCAGAAATTTGCGACATTTGAATTCACCAGGCCGGGAACCCGCCAGACAGAAGGCGCGGGCACCCGGCCGCGCCTGCCGGCAGTGATGCCCGGCCTGCCACTTCCGCGCTATAGCGGGCAGGCCGGGGCACAATCACAGCACGCCAAGAAATTTCCTCAGCACTATCGATTAATATATTGATTCCTCCCATCACAATGTCTGTGATCCTCTCCCACACCACGGGTGCTACATCAACTTTTCAAAAAATTGCTGCTGGCACAAACCATAGCAGTTGTACCCTTCCGGTCTACTCACTAGACGTGGTATCGATATCAAATGCCGCACGTACGGAGTGCGCGATTGTAGTTTAACTTGGCTACTCATGCCAGCCGCGGAGTTCCCATAAAATCGCTCATCGTATGTTTAGACCTGACGTTCAAAGTCTCGTGCAATTTGTCGAAGCTGACATATTTTCCTTTCAATGCGGCGCGTATATGCGCAGCGGCCGAACTGCTCCGGCCTGCTCTCTCAAATTTCCCGGCCTGCCAATTGCGAGTCTACGCGCTCTGCTACGGTTCTGGCCTGCTGTTTACCACGAAACTTCCCCCGGCCTGGCGATGCCGAGTGCCTGAGAGGATTTCGAAATCACTTGGCACCTCGCTGCGTGCGCCGCGATTCAAAAATTGGCGTCTTCATGGTAGCATGGCGGCTCGATTTCAAAACATCTCATCTCTGTTTAAGATTTTGATCCGATTGATGTCGCTCGGATTTTCTCATGTGGTCATCCTCTGTTTCGGAGTTCTAACCAAAAATCAAGTTCTCACCGTGGTTTGTGCAGAGCGAGGATTGAGGCAGCGGGAAAGTGTGAGGGAAGGGGACCTAGCGTACACACACACGATCAGTGGCAGTAAGTTTCACTTTGAACTAGAAGATCCACTGACAGCTCATCTGGCCTGTTTTCAGTCTGTCGCTTTGAAGTTATTCAAAAAATTATTCGAATAAACTCCAATCGAATTCATTTGAATCTATTCGAAATGCGGACCTCGAAAAATAGGGGTCATTCGAATATATTCAAAAATCGGACCTCAAAAAAAAGAGGCCATTCGAATAAATTCGAAAATCGGAGGTTAAAAAAAGGGGATCATCTGAATCTATTCGATATTCAGTCTTTTCGTCCAGGGCACAACTATAGTGATTATCTGAGGTAAAACAATCTCAGAAAAAATATTTAGGAAAAAATAGAGCTCATGTAGTTCTCCATAACCATTAAGCGGATACACCTTCTATTCGGCTACCGCCTTCTAAAAGTGCTAACCAAGGCTGAAAAGGCCATTTGAAAAAAAAAACGGCTTTTTACAACAATTTTCCCAACGACGATTTTTCTAACTCTCACTCTACATGAGCGGCTTTGCTCTTTTTCTGCTTCATTACTGGGTCTATTTTCCAAACCGCTGAGTTATAGCTCACAAGTACAACGTATATGACACTGGATGGCCCCGAAAACCATTTTTCCGCTATTTCGACAATTGCAATTTTGACGACCATTCAAATCTTCAGCAAAGTGGGCGTGTCTACCTTGAATCCAGTGGGGTCATTATTATGGAGGGGGTCGCAACGTTTTAACACGAATGGAGGAACGCACATTGTCCAATGGGTTCTTTGACCTTGCTCCACAGCATATTTGCGGCATACGACTTAAGTCTGAGGGAAAATCACACACACAGAAATACAAATTTTTTTACATAAAACCTGAGGCAAAAGCACTTTTTCAACAGACCTTTAGACTTTTCGCTTTTTTTATTTCCCATCGAAATTCAGTTTTTCAATTGTGAAGTGAGTTTTGATGTGTAGGCACAAACAACCTCGCAAAACACTGTTTTTGCAAGCGATTAGGAGTAATAGTGAGCCGATCAAAACAGCAAGTTTACTGAGAGAAGACTTCTTTTGCAAGTAGCGACCGTACCATTGGAGCCGTTGCTCAAAGCAAATCAACGCTTGCAGCCGTTTCGTAGCTCATGCAAGCTGGCGGCTCTGTAAGAAGTCTTTCGAAGGACTCTTCTGAAAACTATCCATCCTTTCTTTTTTTGAACGATATTTCGACCCTCTCTGACAGAGGATCTTCATCTGCCAAGGAAAGTATTCGAAGCGTAAGCTGCATCTGCGAGAACGATTTGCATTTCAAGTATCTCTTGGACACTTGTAGTAAAACTGTGCACTATCCCGTCTCGAGTGCTGGCTCAAAGAAGTTATTACGTTTTTAGAGCTTCGCGAAAAGGTACATCAGAGATTTCTTGTGGTGCTTGGATTTTTTCGTATTCTGCTCAAAACTTGTACTGAGGGATAATCTAGGGTGCTGAAAACGAATCTCAGGTCCGCTTGTTGAAATTCTGAGGCCTACTGCAGGTTACGAGATTTACCATGCCCTTCAGTGGGCAAAACCTGCCCTAATATTTCGAAAATAAGGGAATGGACAAGAAATTCTTATTCACTACCCAGAATGACCCGGCGTACAATTTTGGAGTCAAATCTGAGACCATAACTGAACTGCCGTATAACCACCGTAATCTACCGTACTCTGAGAAAGATCGACGGACAGACCTCAGATTCGTGTTAAACACTCCAAACAACTCTCAAATAGACCGGTTGAGCCACATCTATAGCATTCAAAAAATCGTCAAACGTCTTGTTTTGCCCTTAAAATTTACCCCTATGAAAAGATTTGAGCGAATCAAGCTGAAAACTTTGGAAAGTCGACAATTGTGCCTCAGATCAGCATCCCATGTAACCCCCTGGAAGTTTTTCAAAACAAATCCAGATTATTTTTTTTTTAAGGCAGTGTCGCGAACGCGACGGTTCCCCCTCCGAGGGCATCCCTGTGACGGGCCCTCATGCACATATCGGCCTGCCTGCGATCATCGGCGGCGGGTGCTAGGCGCTCTGCGTCTCTGCCCGCCCTTCGCCCCTCTGATCGTCGGGGCCCCGCTCCCGGTTCGGCTGGTGCGGCTGCACTCCGCCGGGTGCCAAGGACAGCCGCTTGTCCGCGCCCCTCTGTACACCGCCGTCCACCCTGGTGCCGGCGGCACGTTGTCCGCCTCCGCGTTCTCCGCGATCGCCAAGCTGCCCCAGCAAACGCTGAGGGCCAGGTGAGAGCAGGTTAATCCCTGCATGTGTTCTCCACACCTGGCACGGACAGCTGCCGATCGCCTCCGATTGCATCAGCAATCGTAGAGGAAGCGGGCCTGACTTCGGTCAGGTCTCAGGCAACGAAACGGCGCCTAAGCTTCCGCAAGGAAGAGCCGCTATTCACCTGCAGATCCGCCAGCCGCCTCTGACATGCAGGATGGATCTCAGGTAGGCTAGGTCTTGATGCCATAAAGGCAAAGCTTACGATAATCTTCAATTCTGAGGTTATGCGCTATATCGATTAATCGACCCCGGGTAGAACCAAAATAACGGAGAAACTGAGAAAAACGGACCAGAAGGGCACCAAATCTTTTACTCTCACCCCTCCACTTTACTCTCACAGGAACTGTTCGTTCTGACGATAAAAAATGTTGTGGACCCGTCCTTTGCCATTTTCTGCAATCTGTTGTTCCGTCCTTTCCTTCGGACCCTAACTAAAACTGTTTTGCATAAAATATTTTCCCATTTTCGGCTGACCCCATTTTTCACCGGTCACAACCACCGGGAACATGTTCATCCAATCGGACAACTAGTCCAGGCCAGAGAATAGTGCCACTGAAATACGGCGTTTTAATGCGTTTCTCGCCGTTTCTTCGTAACTGTGGTAACACTAGGAGGCCAACGCTTTGTTTTATGTGAAAAAATCGGAAATGAAAATCATCGTGAACACTGCCTTTAAGAATGAACCGCTATTTTTATTATTTCGGTTTATGTTTATGATATCGGCTTAAAGGCAGTGTCCACGATGAATTTCTTCCTCGGTTTTCGGCCGGAAATCGAAAGTTCAGGGTCTCATTGGAGCACTGGAGTCGAAAGAGCCAACGAAAACGAGCCCGAAAGATCTCAATACGGCTCCGAAGACCGCTCGCGCTAGGCCTTCCACTCGCGGACGAGTTTTCCGAGGAACAGTTTGGTCCGCTTCTACATTAGCATTGGAGCGCGAGCGCGGCTGAGTTTTAGCATTGGGGCGCATTTGCGCACGCTGTCTGCTTCAGGCCTATTCCCGCGCAACTAACCCTCCGTTTAAAGGTGGCTTTCAAGAAGGAGAGCTAATTTTAGATTTTTCGCAGCGTTTTTCAGGATTCTTTCTTCACTGATGGAACAGTCAGACCCTAAACCTTCGTTTTCTGATGAAAACTCAAAAACGATTCTTATCGTGGACACTGCCTTTAAAGTCGTTTTATACTTGTATATTCGTGTGCGTACCGCTACGCACGAGTTTTTGATTTGAGTGCGTACCGTCATGCACGTGTTGATCAGTGTGCGTATCGCAACGCACGTGTGTATATATGTTTGGTATGCGTACCGCAACGCACGAGTTGGCCTCTGTTAATTATTCGCTTACCCGCGCAGTGCGTAGGCCCACCCCGGGATATCCTCTGTGTGGTCTAGGTTAGGCTCAACCCTGCTTGGGCGATGGTTTGCTACACTGGTTCGTCCGCCGCTCGGGGGACTGGACGCGTTCCACGACGGAAGACCCGCGTGTGGGACTCCAAGCGTTGGGATTCCCGAGGCAGGCGTCACCGGGAACGTGAACACCGCCGATGCGGAGCCGGGTTATGGAACGGCCTGGACACGTACAGGCCTGGCTCCAAGTCTAGTCGTTTTACGCGGCCTCAGTGCGCCCGAGACAGGCAACATACACACTCGTAAATGTCATTGAGATAACTACGGAATTAGAATGGTATGACACAGAAAACAACGCCCACATATTTTGAAGCGTTTAAAAGGACCCACAATGAAGCTACGAGAAGTTGGCCCAGCCCCTGTATCTGCCCGCCCCCTGTATTTGCGCCCTCCTAAACCGGGGGTGCTGGGCCATTCTCACCATCGGCGACGTTTGTGGGTGGTGGAATAGGTAAACTAGGTTAGCCACACACATCGACGACGGTGGAACTGGCCCAGCACCCCTGTTTTGGAGGAGGACACAAATTCAGGGGGCGGCAGATACAAAAGCGGGGCCGCTTCTCACCCGTGCAGCGTCAATGTGGGTCGTTTTTGACGCTTCAAAATGCGAGGGCGTTGTGTTCGGTGTCATACCATTCTAATTCGTAGTTACCTCAATTACGTTCGCGAGAGTGTATGCTGCCTTTAAAGGCAGTGTTCACGACAATCTTCGATTTTGAGAATATTCGCTAAATCGATTGTTTGGCCCTCGGTTAGAAGTGAAGTCACAAAAAACCGAGGAAAGCTCACAAGATTGGCACGAAATCCTTTACTCTCACCCCACTTCTTGACTCTCTCTGGAACCGTTCGTTGTGACAATGAAATCTTTTGTGGACCCGCGTTTTGCAATTCTCTACTCTCTGTTGCTCCGTTCTTTCCTTCGGGCCCTAACTAATACTGTTTATGTACCTGAAATATTCTTCGATGTTTGATTAGCCCCATTTTTTACCGGTGACAACCACCGTGAACATTTTCGTCCAATCGGACAACTAGTCCACGCCAGAGAATAGTGTCACTGAAATAAGACGTTTTATTGCGTTTTCCGCCGTTTCTTCGTAATCTTGGTAACACTTGGTGGCCAACGCCTTGTTTTGAGAGGAAAACTCGGGAACGAAAACCATCGTGAACATTGCCTTCAAAGGCACGGTCTAAGCTCAGGGACGAAATCAGGGGTTTCCACAAAATTGTGAAGTAGACCCACCCCGTATAACACCTGCCAAGTGCGAGCTTTCGACTCCTTCGAACAAGCAAGATATACGAGGAAGCCACCCTGGGTCGCCTTCACCAGGAAGCCACTTCGGCACGTCCCTTTTGCAATCTTTCGAGCCCAACTGTGGCGAGATGAGCGATGGTTTCCGAGATTCGATCCCGTTCTTACCTCCATTCCCTGCCTCTTTCTTTGTTCAGGTGGGCTCGCATAAATTGGTCGGGTGGTGCCCATCGTGTATCAACACCCCTGAGGAGGCGGGAGAAACGGGGGAGGAGCGAGGTTCCTGATTGGACGCAACAGCCGGGGGCCGGGGGCAGCCCGGGTTGCGGCCAATCGGGGACCTCGCTTCTCCCCCCTTTCTCCCCCCTCCTCAGGAGTGTTGATACACGATGCCCACCACCCACATTGGTCACAAATGACGGAAGTTACAAGCCTCGGACAACTGGTCCACCACGCTCCCGCAGCTCAATTTTTAAGGAGCCATAACTCCGTTACTAGGGGGTCTTGTACGATTCCAGTGACATCATTGGAATCAGCGTGGGACCGTTCTTAAGATAAATAGGAAAACGGAAAAGTGATTCTGAGGTTGGGCTGTGCCTTTAAGCACTTCTAGAACCCCCTTACTGATACACTGCGTATCATACTCAGATAAAAACAGCCTACTTCCCGCCGGCCAAGTCGGGCTAGTCGACTTCGCGCGGCCCCAATTTCGTGGGCGTGGCACAGCGCCCCACTTCCCGCAGAGAGAGAGGCTTTCCCGTCTATCCGCGGAGTGTCGGCCGGCAGTCGGCTATTCCTGGGGGTCATCGAACACTCACTCATCGATTCCCACTTTGATATCATCATTGCACCACCCACTAGAGTGGAGCCAATAAACCATGGCTGAGCAGAGAACGCTGTGTTGGGACTCTTTCTAAAACCCGCGCTGTGTGCGACGCTGGTCTTGGGCAGGTGAACCACTGTCCGTCAATGGCACCTGCGAATGCGAAGGCTGCAAAAACCAGTGGGTGCAGGAAGCTTCCCCGTAGAAGCTCACTCCTTACTTGTCGAGAGCAGTTCAATATGAATTCCCCAGGGGCCGATTTTTAAATTTCGTTTAAACAGACCTCCACTTAAAAAATCACTCTCAAATGTGCCGCAAACTGCTTTTGAATTGACTTTTGTCAGTCATCAGATTAGCCGTAAAGCGGTTGCAGAAGGGCCTTCATCAAAAAAACTTGCTTGTTCACTGTGTACGGGCAGTCAACGAAACGGCGCTGCCGACTGCCCGCGACCGAACTATTGGCCTTCCGCAGGAGGGGTTACGGGACGTCGGCTAGTGGTAGCGCGGGAAGTGTGATGTCTCTATCTGAGTAAAAATAGGACACCCTCTGAATTTGTTGGTCTCGTGTTTGTTGAGCCTGGTAGATTTTTTAGTCAATAATACGTGCCCAGGGTGCCAAATAACCCTCCGTATACCTCCTTAGAACAAGATCGTGTTGTTGTGTGCTAATGTGTGCAATGTTTGTGCACTTTTCCAAAATAAATTCATGTTTTACGTCGCGTATCAAAAAGATTGGACACCCCTTGATTATATCGGATTTCACGTTCGAGAAAATAGTGTAATCACAAATCTTATGATCGATTGGCGGATTTCGCTCCATCATCACATCCTATAATCTATTTGGTGTACTATCGACCAAGTTGATCAGCTTTGCGTGTCGATCTTGCTCCATTTCTCGCTTACGGTATGCTAAATCGCCGAAATCGAGAGATATAGCAGGCTGTTCGTTCAGATGCAACGAAACAGAATATCTCAGAGACCCTCCATTGTGTTGAGATCAGAATTGAAGACGAGCCGCTATGGACAAGATAGTTTCGACGAAGAAAGAAGTTTACCTCAGACTTGCTGACGTGAACGTTCGCGTTGTTATGCTAGAATCTGCGACTTTGGCGCACAAAAACGTGGGGAACTGAAGACAAAATTCACTCTTACAAATTCTCGTACACTCCAGAAAACTCTGCGACAGCTGGCGAACGTGAGCTGTAGATTTCCTTCATGCGCGAATTTTCTGACAGATTATGGCAGATCCACCTCCGCGGTTTTGACGGCTAAAGTGGACAGCAATTGCGAGTACATCTGAGTAGGTGATGTTTTGTGTTGAGGGGAAGCTGAGTCTCAATGGGCCTGACGGTCGGAAGTGCTACCAAATAATTCGAGAAGAGGTCCTGTTCAGTTTAACCGTCGGACCTGCGGTGGCAGATCTCCCACGATCTGTCAGAGTATTTGCCCGTAAAGGACATCTACCGCTCGCGTTCATCAGTTGTCGGACGACCTCCAGTGGGTACGAGAGGGTGTGAGAGTAACGTCTACATTCATTACCTCATGTTTTTGCGCGCCAAATTCGCAGTTTCTAGCATGACGACGTGAGCGTTCACAAGACAAGTCTGAGGTTAACTTCTTTCTTCGGCAAAAACTGTCTTGTCCAGAGTGGCTCGCCTGCGATCCTAATTTCAACCTAATGGAGAATATCTGGGGCATTTTGGATCGTTGGGTCTGATCCGATAGTCGACGATATCTCTTGATTTCTGCCCTCCAACAGGCTATCAGCGAAAAATAGAGCAACATCGACTCGCAGCGGCTGATCAACCTGGTCGAAAGTATGCCAGATCTGGTATATGATGCAATAATGGAACAAGGAGGGCCAGTCGACCATTAGATTTGTGATCACACAATTTTATCGAACGAGGATTTTGATATAACCCAGGGTGTCCAATCTTTTTGGTACGCGACGCAAAACACAAATTTTTCCGAGAAAAGTTCACGAGCATATGGTCTAACTCTAAAGAAGTAACCGGGGATCACTTGACAGCCTGATCACTGAACTATTTACGGAAGAGATCTTTCTTGCTAAGCAAACCGAAGACCGACAAATTCAGGGTGTGTCGCATCTTAAATCCGAATTAATCTCAAAATCTGAACCTAGCAATAATTGTGAAGCATTGTCCGTACAATTCTTGTTTATTCAGTATTGAACAGAACTCAATACAAGATGTCTTGTTTAATTTTTGCCTGAATAGGTGCCTTTGAATTTCTAAGAACTCCCAATTGATAGCTCACTGGTGCTGGGCAACTTCAATAGCGGCCCATGTTAAATGATTTTGTAGACCCATAGCATATACAGTGCAATGCTTGCCCCTGCAGGACCGAAGAATTAAGTCAAGTTGGGAATTCGCCTAACAAATTTGGGTGAAGCCATCTCCATGGGCTTCGCCACCGTTGTAATCAATGGTCGAGTAGGAGCCCCAATATTTTTGTGGACATAAAGTTGTAAAAGTGTATAGCTGAATTTTAATTGTTGAGAAATTCGAGAATTGGGTGAGAAGTTTTTGAGAATTGGGCGAGGAGTTGCCGAGAATCGTGGATTTTTCTTCAGTTGCGGAGCAACTCCAGGGTCTGCGAAGTCTGGGCGAAGTTAATAAAGTTGCGCTTTCACGCAAACATTGCTCGGGGGGGTGGGGTGTTTCGGGCGCCGAACACGGTTTGTGGAGTCAGTTTTTGAGTTTCGGAAAGAATTACTCTCAATGAAGCGGTAATCTGTTTTTATTCGCGAACCCTTAAAGGCAGTGTTCACGATGAAAAAAGTGTTCGAAATTCCACTAGGAATAGGTAGTGGAGGGACACTCTGTAACATTAACGTCGAAAAAACGCATGAAAACGAGCCAGGAAGAGCTCCAAAAGAGTCCGAAGTTGCCACTTTGAGCGCAAAGCAAACCCCAAAAGAGCATTGCCCACCCACCGACGTGAACGAATGAAAGCTTGAAATTGTGAGATGAACGATGGTTTCCGATTGTTGGCCCCGTTCTTCCCTTCATTCTCGACTTCTCTCTTTACTCTGGCCTGCTAGCATAGGTCGGCGGCAAAAGGCGGAAGTTACAAGCCTCGGAAAACTCGTCCACCATACTTCTCTAGCTCAATTTTTGAGGGACCATAACTTCGTTCCCAGAAGGTCGTGTACGATTTCAGAGATATCGTTGGAATCAGCATGGGACCGTTTTCAAGATAGGCTGAAGAACAGAAAAACGATTTCTATCGTGGACACTGCCTTTAAAGGCAAGTTCCGGTCAAATTTTGACACTACCGAAATTTGGGTTAAATAGATTGGGCTGGCCTAGCTGAACATCGTCTGAACGTTTCACGAACTCTGGGTCCTCAGTTCTGGAGAAAACAGCCTCAAAGTCAGGGATTTCGGTATTCACAGCATAATAATCATGGTTCATCAAAATCATGCTCATCATAATCATTTGAAGAATGCGTGGACAACCGCTAAAATATGGGCGTTGGCCACACTTTTCTGACTTTTCTGGATCATCGGCTAACGGAAGTGGCTGGAATAGCTAGAAGAAGACCAGTTTTTTACGCAGTTTTCGCATGTTGCTTGGGACTACCTGTAGCAAAGGCATCGATTTAGCGGGAAATCTCAAAATCGAAATTCTGCCCGGACCCTGCCTTTAAATAGTGGCGTATTTTTCATGCTGCTGTTTGTGAACCGACAACGAAAACAAAAATAACTGAACATTTCTCGTCATTTTCTGTCACATAAAGAGATTCCTTAGGCGACTAGAAACTTCGAGAACAGCAAGAGAGTTTTTGAAAGTGACGGAGCAGAGCGAGGGCACCCAATACGGCCGCAATGGCATTGAAGACGTTAGCAGGAGAATACTGAAAGTGCCGGAACAACTCTACAGAAAACCTGCCGCGAACCTCTAACCTCCCGCGAACAACTCGGCACCGCGATCTCCTTCTTCGAGGTCAGCGGCGGCTAGATCCAGGTGCACATATGCTGAAAGTGTTGAACGCTGCGAACAGTCCGCGCTGTATACGATGCACGAATCTGGCAGAACTGGGGCTCCCTCAATAACCCATTGGCAGCGATAACGTGCATCGCTTGGGGAATGCTGACCAACCAATAGAATTTTTTTGGCTGCTAGATGTGGGTTCGAGAAAAAAGGACTCTGTTAAGAGATACAGTTCTGGAGGAATTGAAAAATGTTTTTAATAAGATCTCATGAGAACTAGCGGCACTGTGAACCATCTGTGATCCTGCCATGAACCAATCAGAGGTAAATTATCGGCGGCGAGGATGACTCGCGGGTGGTTTGCGGAGCCGCAAACTTCCTTTGAACCTGCCCGGTTAGTGCCTCAAACCTGCCGGATCGTAGCCTGATAGGCTACGACCCATAGGTTTGCGGTAGGTTCCTGGCGAATTTTATCATAGAAGGACACCGAAGGCGGCAGCAAAATAGGCAATACCGCCCACTTCAGCTATGCGAAGAGGCTTCGGGACTCGGATTATCTAGCAGAACTTTCTCAGTAATGTCTGGTAAACGTGCAACCATCTTAGTTTACGGAAAATTAACACAAGAATTCCCCGTAGTCATCAGTTTGAGGTTACTCTGTTGAATTATCAGACATTTACTAGAAGATTTTTCGGTAATTTACTAGATACCTCTCGTAATCTATCAGAAAGTTTGCGAATTCTGTTAAATTCAGAGACTCAGGCCTTGTGACCCAAAAAAAGTCATTGGGGAGCCCCAAACGACACAGAAAACGCATGTACGCCTACTTCCTACGCCTCTTCAAGCATTTGCGCGCGCGGTCCTATTCGCACTCTGGCCCGTTTCCCGCATCGCTCGACTGGCGACGCTATGGAGTGCTTTCATTCATATCAGCAGAAATTGATATTACTGATACGCATGGTTGCGGTCACGCGTAGCGCAATGTGTTACCGGTATCGGAGAAGTACGCGCGTTCATGAATGTTTATGCGCTCGCATTTACAGTGGCTTCTACTCGTACACAAAAGGGGCGCATACTTGCGTCCTTACGTGTGCACTTTTGCACACATGCGTGTGCGAAGTGATCACATGTACACACACGCACGCATTCATATGTACAAAGACACAGCTGCTCAGTTCTCCACACGAGAACGCACGCGCATACTCAGGTGATTGCGCAACCACCGTATATGCACACACGTACGCACAATCACATTCATATTCGCAAACACATGTGCATGATCACGCGCGTTCTCACGTAAAGTCGGCACGGATCGTGCTGTTACTTTGACTCCTTTCTTGTGCGTTGGCGCAAGCTCGGTGCGCAGATGTTCTAAATGCGCCAGCGCTTATGAAGGACGCGAAGTATCAATGTGATCCTTGTCGACTGTACTTTCAGACACGTTGCACGCAAATATGCACATATACATGCGTATACACATGCGCACACAATTACCTGCGTTCAAACAAACGCTCCCAAGCTAACACGTGCGCACACACGTACGCTTATATCGTGCGCAGTTACGCGCATATCTACGCAAACACACCCGCTCGCACACAATAACAAAGCGAACACTGCCATCTACTTTTCGTAAACTCCAACCATGATCCAACTGCACCAAACTCGTGACAGTTTGCGGTACAATGAGCTATCAAATTTGAATTTTACTACTGTGGGATAGCGGTTTTCTTTTTTTTGACAGCGTTTTATCAGCTCCGTTTCACCGCAACTGTTGTGTTTATGCGCGTCCATAGGACGTAATAAATAAATTGAATTACACGCGCGCGTGTACAAGCGCGCCCACACAAAGCCGTTCACATATGCACACGTTCACTTACCATCGCGTGCACTCGCGCACATTCACAAAAACGTACGCTTGTAGACATATCTACGCGCGAGCCTGGACACAACCATATCTATAAATGCGCGAAAAGTTCCAGTCAATAAACAGAAGATGCTAACGCTTTCCTCGACAGCTCCGGACAGTTCGAGACGCTGTGATTGGCGCCACACGGGGCGCGATTACTTCAGTGTGTATCGCAACCCTTCCCACAGATGTTAGTGATGCCATCGTACGCACATAGCCATATACAGAAGGCCTTCGAGATGAAACTATTTAGAGCTGCACAGTACAACGTTTCCTCGATAGAGCAGTGTACCCTGAGCCCGATTCTCAGCTCAGCAATCAGCCAAAGCCGTTAGCTACTTCTTCTCACTTACGCCGATATGACGTCATCTGAAGCACGATGCATTTTTTTCGACGTCCTGACGACGTCATTGGAAAGACCTTAAAAATTTTCACGATGTCTTGCTGACGTCTTTCAAAGCTCTAACAATTCTACACGACGATCTGATGACGTCATCTGAAGCTACCAATTTATGCGACCTCCCGTTGACGTCGTGGACAGCTTTGAATCCCGTGTGTAAAATTTTGCGTCTCTTCCCAACTTTCATCCCAAGTCGTAAGTTGCTATTTTTAACTTACGACTTGGAATAAAATAGCAGTGCTATTTTGCTTAAGAGGCAGTGTCCACGATGAGTTTCGTACTCGGTTTTTGGCGGTAAATCGAAAGTTCAGGGTCTCATTGGAGCACTGGGGTCGAAAGAACGAACGAAAACGAGCCCGAAAGAGCTGCATACGGCTCCGAAGCCCGCTCGCGCTAGCCCTTCCGCTCACGGTTAAGTTTTCCGTGGAACAGTTTGGTCCGCTTCTACATTAGCATTGAAGTGCCAGCGCGGCTGAGTTTTAGCATTGGGGCGCATTTGCGCGCGCTGTCTACTTCAGGCCCATGCCCGCGCTACTCATCCACCGTTGTAATGTGGCTTTCGAGAAGAAGAGCTATTTCGGATGTTTCGCAGCGTTTTTCATGATTCTTTTTTCACTGATGAAACAGTCAGACTCTAAACCTTCGTTTTCTGGTGGAAACTCAAAAGCGATTTCTATCGTGGACACTGCCTTTAAGGATGATTTGTGAAGTTCATCTGACTTCTGTCCGAATTATCGACTCGGCCAGGGATTGCGCCGCTGCCCTCGTCTGCATGTTGACAACTGGCTGCCAGTTCAACAGTCATCAAGATTTAATCAGGTTAACCAAGTTAACGTACCCTAACCCGCAATCGAATCCGCAACACGTCAGACTGTCCGTGTCGGAAAGATGTTTCTGAAAGATAAGTTTCTCATAATGCCGTTCTTCTCAGGAAGCTAAGAAGGGAGTGAAACAAATATATTCAAAATCAAACACTAAAAAATTCACAAGCTCGATGGGAGAGTACGCTTCACTTTTATGACAACTTTCTCGTAATCTTAGTCTTTTACCAATCCTTCAAATAAAAACATCGACTTTGGAAAACGAAAAAAAAACATCAACTCTAAAGTAGTATGCGTAGTATAGTTAGTTGTACACGAACGAAATTTTCGAAAGATTTTTCGAAATTTTTTTCGTTCGTTTTCGTTCGTTCGAAATTTCGTGGAACAAAATTTTTCCAAATTTCGTTCGTTCGAAAATTCGTCGAACGAAATTTCTTCAAATTTCGTTCGTTAAAAATTTTTTCGAACGAAAGAAAATTCGATTTTCGTTCGTTCGAAATTTTTTCAAACAAATTTCGAAAAAAAGTTCGAAATTTTTGACAAATTTTGAAAAAAATCGAAATTTCGATTTGTTTCGAATTTCGTTCGTTCGACCTCCGAAATTTCGAAAGTTTTTCGAAATTCGTTCGTTCGAAAAAATTTCGAACGAAATTTTTTCAATTTTCGTTCGTTCGAAATTTTTTCGAACGGAAATTTTTCGATTTTCGTTCGCTCGAAATTTTTTCGAACGAATTTTTTTCATTTTTCGTTCGTTCGAAAATTTTCGAACGGAACAATTTCGATTTTCGTTCGTTCGACATTTTTTTCGAAATTGTACAGCTATAATGCGTAGGTTCGTGTTTCAAAAAAACTCCGGAAATTTTACCTTCACTGTTCCGTTTGAATGGATGCAAAGTCTATCAGACATGACTTCCGCAGCAGACACAGCCCAACACGATCCTGGAAAGTTGAGTTAGCTTATACTTCAAAGGTGTTGACTGAACTACGATGCCTGAAAACAATGAATCATGCTTAATTTTGTTTTGGGCAGTTACTATCTTGCCAACAATCAGTCGTTCAGTTCGGTCAGTTCACTCACAAGGAAGGATTGCACACATAAGATGGAAATTTGAGATTCCACTTCAATATGTTCTAGGGGGAAGGTCAGTGCTCGTATATTCCACACTCAAAATCGGCTAAATGCCTCAGAGATTCACAGGAGATTTACGAAAGTGGGCATTTCCATAGCTTAGCCGATAGAAAAGAGGAACACGAATGACAATTCTTAGGGCGCTCATGAAAGTTGTCTCAGATTGAGCTCAAAACTTGTTTCTGGAGATTCCTTTGAGTGCTGATTACGAATCTGAGGCCCAATCGTCAATATTTGGAAAATTCCACCTGATTTGGTCCGAAGCTTCGAAATGGGGAATATTTGCTGCCCAAACGCGACTTTTGAAGATTTCGAGAATTCTACGATCAAGTCGCCTCAAAACTTGTACATAGGGGGTATTCGGGCTGTCGAACACGAATCTGCAACCCGTTTATCGATTTTCGATAAATTACGGTAGGTTACGGTGGGTATAGGGTAGCTCGGTCAAAGCCTCACATTTGACTCAAAATTTCAGTGTGGGTGTTATTTGGGACGTCGAGCACGAATTTGAGGTCCATTTTTCGATTTCCGAATTTTTAAAGCAGGCATTGCCAGTTAAAAGGCATTATGCCTGCCGTAACCTACAGTAGCCCTGAGTCTAGCGAGAAGTAGACCACAGATCCGGGTTCAGCGCCCTAAATAATCCCCAGATGAAAGTTTTGAGCCGAATCCGAAAAAAAAAATCTCTGAACGCCCCAAAAATTCCCTAACGGGTACCCTCAACTTTTTTCGAAGCAATAAAAATGCAATTTTTGGAATCCCCGCAGCCATTTAGCCGATTTTGAGCACGGATCATTTATATACTCTCACAGACCTACAGCAACGACCACATAATATTCCGAATCGCCACCGGAAGGTAACAAGCCTTCCTTGTCAGTTGAAAGAGTTCAGTCAATTCAGTCAACACAGTCAATTCAGAATGCTGAAAGCGGATCTGATGCTACAACAGATTTGGCCTAAAATTCACAGTGAGTGTTTTTTAGTGTTCAAAACGGATCTGGGTTTCTATTAGGTTGATGCAAAAGTTTCCGGACTTTTCACGACTTTGAATAAAATAAATTTATTTCAAAAACAAACAAGGCTCACTCAACAAAATAATTTCCACCACATTCAAGGATCCTTCGCCACCGATTGGACAGATCACGAATTCCCGACGCGTACAACTCTGGGTGTTTCGAGTCGAAAATTTTTTCCAGGCCATTTTGACCTCGTCCTCGTTAGTGAACTGCTTTCCATCCAATAAGTGCTGCATCGAGCGGAACAGATGGTAGTTGGAAGGGGCAAGATCTGGGCCAAATGGAGGGTGAGGAAGAACTTCCCAGCCCGGGTCCAGCTGTTTCTGTCGGGTTATCCGAGATACGTGTGGACGAGCATTGTCGTGAAAAAGGCGAACAGTGTTCCTCCTAGGGCGGCCAATGCGTATCGCGTCGGCCAAATGCCAGCTGTGAGCAGTAGGCCTAGGCGGTCACTGAGGTGTTCTGTGGAAGCAGCTCCCTATGAATTGGTTCACCAATGTCCCACCAAACGCAGAGGATCAGCTTCCGCTGGTGCTTTTCCGGCTTTGGCGTGGTCCGGGCTTCTTGACCAACGTCTGTCCACGTCCTTTTACGCGATATGTTGACGTACAGACACCACTTTTCGTCTCCCGCGACAATGTCATGGAGCCAAGCAAAAGTTTCTAGAGAGCAGTTCAGTGCATGTCTCCACAAGGTGAAGTGTGTCGCCCACGCACAAAGAGTGGGGTACCCAAACGTTGAGCTTGGCAACCTTTCCAATTGCAGCCAAAAGACAGCCCAAGGACATTGATTGAGAGCAGTCAAGACTGCTGCCCATCTTTCGTGTGGATCGCCTTCCAACTGCTCGCGCAGCTCGAGGTTATTGAGCTTCAATGGCCTTCTTCATCGCTACTTGTCTTCGACCTCGTTTTGCCTAACTCTGAACTTGCTGAACCAATCGTGTACTGTACTTCTGGTAACAACACCCTCGCCGAACGATTGCACCATGCGGCGATAGGAATCCTTTGAATCATCCCGGATTGGTGGTCGTAAAGAAGGCAGGTGCGAATTTGGTCTCGTGACAGCGTTGGAAAACCTGACATGTCGACGATTGCGCCGAAGGAATGGAAAAGCTTGTCGGTTTTAAATATAAGATATATATATATATATATATATATATATATATATATATATATATATATATATATATATATATATATATATATATATATATATATATATATATATATATATATATATATATATATATATATATATATATATATATATATATATATATATATATATATATATATATATATATATATATATATATATATATATATATATATATATATATATATATATATATATATATATATATATATATATATATATATATATATATATAGAATGAAACCGCAAATTTTTCTTATTTTGAAGGTAGCTCAGAAACTATCGAAATGCTCTGAAAACTCCGGAAACTTTTGCATCAACCTAATATTATCGTTTTTGACAGATAACGAAGATTCTTGACAGATGTGTTATGGTGGGTATATGATAGTTTCTTACTATCAGATTTGATTCAGTATTTCTTCGGAAAGATTACTTAGACAAGGGAACAGTACTTTGAAGTATACAGCAGTTGACAAAGATCAATTGACATCGTCTTTTTTTGAAATATCGTTTCTCCCATTGAGCTGTCAATTCCATCTTTGAAACGATAGTTTCGGTGATAATGCAGATATAATTATGCTAAAGAACTATAGTGCAAATATTCATCAATGTGGAAGATAATTCTCAACATTCGAAATTTGCGGCTTCCTCGTTTTCGATATTCACCAGGTGAATTTTATATTCTGTAGGATTGGTGGTTCATTAGGAATAAAAAATTGTGTTACATACTGATCGAAGATCTTCCATCTGAGGTTTTAAAATGGGCCCATCAGAAGCGTTCCCTGGAAGTCTGCTAGGGATCACAATACAAGCCATTCAAGAGTGTCTGAAGGTTGGTGTTGGACATCTTTTCAGGCCGGAAGCTCGAGGAAAACATCGTGAGCTGAGAGCAATAGTGTGTGATACCATAACGCGCACCTTGCGCGATATTCCGAGGCCCAATGCAGAGAAAAACTTTAGAAAATTCATGAAACGCAGGCGATCCCGAGGTTTTATTCCTCCGGAGAATTTCTTCACAGGTTTCACACGTATCTGTCAATGCTGCGAAACGTCGACACCGTGGCTGTGGAGTTCTCGGACGTCGCCCCATGATGTCGACTCTGATCAGAAGGAGGTATCAGATGAGAAGACTAGCGTGAGCGACGGAGCAGGTTCACTGCATTCAACAGCAACGGTAAAAATCGTTTTCTCAGCTTTATCTAGAGCTTCAAACGAACGAGACGTAGAATCAACTGAGGGAACAACTTTTTAGACTGCTGTCGAATCTAGTAATGATGCTCCGTCGCCAGCGCTAGTCTTGTCTTGAAATGCAGTGTTCTCATAAAAAGTCATTTGATGAGACGACGTCTGTGGACACCATCGCCATGGTGTTGACGTTCCGCAAAGTTGACGAATACCTGAGGAACCGCCGAATAAACTCACCGGGGCAATAAAGACAAATTCTATGTGTTCTATGGAATTCCTTGAGACATCCTTGGATGTCCTTGGCATTGAGCCTCGGAATGTCGTGCATGCTATGGTACCACCAAGTATTGCCCTTAGCTCACGATGTCTTCCTCGAGCTTTCGGCCTCAGAAGTTCTAATTCCAAACTATAGGAATTTACGAATGGTTTGTACTGTGATCCCGAGCAGACTTCCAAGAACGGTTCCTAATGAATCCATTTTGAAACCTCAGATGATAGATTTTCGATCAATATTTAACAACATTTCACTTCCTCATGAACGACTACTCCTACAAAATAAAAGCTTCACCGAGAGAAAATCGAAAACGACGATAAACTCGAACGAGATGTAGAAGAGACAACAGTCGGAAGTTGCGAATGCTGAGAACTATCTTCCTCATCAATGCGCTATAGTGCTCTAGCAGACTTTGTGTTCCTCATGAATGCGCTATAGTGCTCTAGCAGACTTTGTGATATCTGCATTATTACCGAAACTATCGTGTCAGGAGATGAAATTGATAACCCCAAGGGGAGCGAAGATAGTTAAGAAAAAGATGATGTCAACAGATTTTGATCCACTACTGTATGTGTCAGTTTTCGAAATATCAAGGTACTTAACGTTGGCTTAGCAACAACGTACCCACCGCTTTCGACAGTCTTCTTCTTCTTCTCCCCAGCGTCTGTCTCACGTGTTCGCTGGGTCCGCTTATTCGCACTTTGCTCGCCATTTGTTCCTGTCAGTGGTGTCCCTCACAGTGAATTGCCCTTCAGCCACGTCCGTTTTCACTCGATCAAGCCATCGGGTTTTCGTTCTACAGCGAGGGCTGATCCCTGCGACTTGAGTGTGGTTTTAGCTACTCAGTCTTCGTCCCCTCTTTGAACGTGACCAAAGCACCTGAGGCGGTATTCACTCATCTTCGAAGTAATGGGGCCACTCCAGAGGTAAAAAGCACCAGGACATTCTTTCATCTGTCGTTCGAGGTAACTCCCATTGATCATCTGGGCGTCCGCATCTTCATTACATGCAGCGATTGTGGACGGCCGGCCAGCATTCGGTTGCGCTAAGAGCGACTGGTCTCTCTACCGTTCTAAAGATTGAAGACCTGAGGCACATTGGGATCTTCCTGTATTTTATTACGCCAGTTGTGGCTCTCCATATCGTCCACGCAGCATTGACGCGCCCATGGGCATACAGTGTCACGTCGCCCGCAGATGTTAGGTACTTGAAACTGTGCACCTTCTTGAGGTCGATGTCATTAATGCTGATGGATTCCTCCTCGGCTCTCGGGGCACACTTCATGTACTCGGTTTTGGTGACATTAAGACGTAGTCCAAAGCGCTACAGGCGATCGTTCCATAGTTGTACTTCAACTTGCAGCTCCTCTCGCAACTCGGCAACTAGCATTACGTCGTCAGCGTACAGTGTAGACCATGGATGTGGTCTCTGCAGGTCTCGAGTATTTGTAATCATGCAAAGTATGGACAGCAGCGGCGACAAGGCTGATCCTTGGTGGATCCCGACTTGAATGGGAAAGGGATTACTAGTTCCTGCTGAGCACCTTACAACGCTGCTCGGATCCGCGTGCAGCAACCTTTCCTAGCGCACGTACTCTTTTGGCATTCCATGTGACTTCAATGACATGTATACAAGATCGTGAGGGACGCGATCGAAGGTTTTTTCAAGGTCGACAAACGCGACAGGACTGTTGCGATTCTTCTCCCTGTGTTTCTGTAATAAGAGCCTGACCGCATGAATGGTCCCACAGTCTTTGACACACCCACATTCATTTGCCATCGTTGTCACGATATTCCTAAGTCGACTGTCCAGGTTGCTCTCGAAGATCTCCATGGTGTGGTATAGCAAGCGAATCGGCCTATACAAGGAGCATTTGGCAACATCTCCTTAACCCTTCCACCGCTACCGTCGGTGAACCTCAGATTATAGGCAAACATAACGCAGATTCGTGCTTTGCACACCAAAATAACCGCTTTTTAAAAGATTTGAGCGAATCCAAAAAAAATCGAAAGAAAACCATCTTTGCCTTTTCGCTAGTCTTCCGAAATGCCTATAACTTCTTTCAAAGTGAGGCTAGACAGCCGGAGGGCATATTCAGATTTATAGCATCGTACGCGTTGAAAACCACTAACTATTTGTTGCCTTCATTCCCTTAGCTGAACCCAACTTGGCTCAATGGCAGAGTATGGTGCGCCAAAACCAGGCCAAGCCGAAGTCATGGAAGGTCGGTCTGTGGAGAAGGACTCCACGAAATTTCACCAATAATGTATCACTATTTGCCCGCCTTGGCCCAATACTGAAAAAAATGCTTGCAATCCAGGGCAACCGTAGAAAAATCGATTTGGGAGAAATTCAGCTGAATTTAGTTTTGTTTTTTCATAAGTCAGGGGCTTTGATTGATTGTTTTGCCATTTGCCAACTCAAAAAAAAATAGCGTGTGGTTTTCTGGGCGCACGATGCCCTAACGTTCCAAAGTAGCTTTTTGTCGCCTGCCGACTCCTTCAGACCCATGGGTCCATCAATGATTAACGAATCAAGCAGTACAAAGAAAACTACTGCGTTTCAGAGAAACACATTTATTTTGGAAAAGGTGTTGTGAAAATCTCCAACCACAGTTTGACTGGTCACGGATGTAGGTGATGGATGGACAGTATGGCCACTCCTTCCTGGCATCGAAACTAAATGTGGGTTTATGCTTCAGGTATAATGATCCTGTACTTTCCAAACTGATCAACCAAGCTACAATGACCTTTCGGGTATGAATTCAGTGTTTGAGCCCGGAGCTATTTCATTCTTCATCGGCACGCTTTTCCATATCTCATCCGATTTTTCCATCACATGTGGCTTCATCGGTCGATGCTTCGACATTTCCTCTGCTTTCCGCGAGTATTGCGCCTATAACGGGGAGCAGGAGTGTGCATTTACCGTTTACCGATTCACTGTCCGGCTTCTTTCTCGGTGAATTTCCATTTACTTAGTTTATCGACTTCATCCCAGAATTTTTCAAAACTTTCGCCGATATCATTTGGGCCATATTTCTGTGTGAACCATTCTTTGCTCACGTTCCAGATGTTAACTCTACTAAAACACGATGTAACCGCTGTTTCATGTGTTACGCGATCGTTCAGCTTCTGAGAACAATGTCGATTCGAGCGCTTGCTTTCGGACAGTCATCTGTATCTCACGCACAGCGCAGAATCCTTGAAAGTTCTGGAAAGATTCCACGCTTGAGTTTTGTTGCGCATTTTTTTGCCAGGTTAAAATTTTCATTGCCCCCTCGCGTGGAGGAGCGAAAGGTCGCTGAGCCCGCTCCGCTATGGCACTGCTGCTCACACCAAACACACATTATTTTCCGGGAACTCATTTAATTTCTGATGGTCTTATCGATAATTCGAGCACCATCCTGCACCAATACAGGCATCTATCGAAATCACTTGTACTACACTATTGAACCTTGGCTCTACGGTATTAAGGTGGCCCCACTGGTGGTGCAGAAATCATTCAAACTGCCAAAGCGCGTAGCTCTGATGTAAAACGTTAGAAGTATGAATGAACTCTTATCTTATCCTATTCATAAGAAATTCTAAGATATTCATGGGATAGAGAACGGTGAGTTCTGACCCCCAATAAAGAGAAAATCAGGAAAATTTCTGTGAAAGAGTGCCCTTGCGAACAAGCTAGGTTATGTTGTCAGAGCTGGCGCTCCACCGTGCAATTAGGAGGACTCCTGTGACTGTTAGCTGAATTTCGAGCAAAACGAGTATTAGGCTTGAGATGAATAAGGCAGATCATGTTTCGAAGTGAAACGTTAACCAGGATTCGCATGGACGCACTCGAATTGTTTCATCGGTCTCTTACCGGTTTTTTTTTCTCAACGAGGCTATTATGGAGACTATTTTTTGTTCTCAGGAAAGAAGGAATAATCTGACCTACCAAATTTTCGCGTGTCAGAATGACTTGAGCTGTGTTTGTTTTCTACAGATCGAATCTGGGAAAAGTCCATACGAGCGTCACCGCCATGGCGGAGAGGGCGTCACGCGTGTAACGCGCGGGCGAGGAGTCAAACCATCCATATTTCGAAGCGACGCCCGCGCGTGATGAAAACATGAATAGCGCCTTAGGGCCGCGATCAATGGGAGCGTACGGGTCATAGTTTGCAAGCAATACTAATCGATTTTGCATGCCGTCTTTTATAAACGCAGCTTGAAAGGAATATTGGAAACATCGAGCAGTTCAAAGGCTTTCTGATGTCATGTTTAGAAACTGCATCCTCATAACAATATTGCCGCAAAACTCTATACCCGGTAGGCACCGTAGTTAGAACTCATCTCAAAAAAATTGAGTTTATTTAATTTCATTCATCCGATAGAGAGGAAAAATGAAGTTTTCCGACATTCATTAATTCGAAATAGAGAATCGAGTATCGTCAATCTCTGCATAAGCCGCAATGCTGCTATGGTAGCCTAATCATAAAAGTTTAGCGTTTGTTTTTGAGAAAACACAGTGGTAAAAATAACCAACCACTCCGCTTTTGAAGGCAGTGTCCGCGATAGACTCAGTCTCCGAGTTTTCACCGGAAATCAAGAGGTGCGAGCCCTATTCAACCAGAAACGTTCAAAAAACGGCTAGGAACGAGTACGAACGAGCACTACTGTGCTTATCTGGGTCCGGTCCGCAAATGCGTCTCGGCACGTTTTTCGGCTTTCGAGTCAGAAGAGTTTCCGGCGCCGCAACAGCCGATCTGTTGACTCTAGGTGGGTTTGAGAAACTGGAAACTAAACAAAATTGGAGAAGACTGTATAAAAAAGTCATATCGAGTCGGCTTTGGCGCTGGAAACACGACTTACTCGAGCGCGTGCGACCTCAAAGCGTGTCAGGACGCAATTGCGGACCTGAATTTGGCACAGAGAAGCACATTATACCGCCCTAATTTGAGTGCTCCGCTTACGCAACGCCCACTCCCTCAACGGCTACCGATAAAGTTGTCCTACTCAAATTTCAGTTTGAGAAGGTAATCGATCATCAAAGGGGGCAAGTTTAGTTGAGTGGAGTGGACTACAGCCCCCTGAATTGCAAGCTGTTTCCTTGAAATGGGTTTTCCAGTGATTTAATGATGGGAGGCGGGTGAAAGGGGTGGGCGTTTCGTGATCGGAATACTCAAGTTCAGGGCCGCATAAGGCTCTTCTGCGCTTGTTTCAAGCCGATTTTTCAATATTACTGGTGAAGTTGGACTCGGACCTCTTGATTCCCGGTGAAAACTGAGAGACTGATTTTATCGTGGACACTGCCTTTAAGATAGCGAGGAAATGGCAGCATCGCGGCTTTCTAGAGAAAGTATACCAAATAGCACAAAGTTTATTAGCCTCAAAACTATGAAAAAAATCCATTTTCTTTTCCGATTTCCCACTCCCCATACGTTGCCCTGCTATTATAATGATTCGGGAAGATCAAATTGTTTTCTGTGGTCTAGAAAAGCTCCGGCGATCTGTTTTGAATTCAAGGTTCAAGAAAGACTGAGGATGCATTCATCGCTTTTTCCATGACATAATGTGTAGTGATTTTGCTGCTCTACGTAACAGATACTTCACGTTAAAAAATAAATCTGATCCTTGATACAGAGGTGGTTAGTTCACGGCCAAGCTGTGGCTGATTCGTGGTCTTTGGCTCTCCACCAATTTTCCACTAAGGCTGTGCTGTTGAGTAACCCTCAACGCCACGATCAAGAATATCGCCATAGTTTCGTTTGAGGTTGAATTAAAAAAATCCAAAAACGGGTCCTCGCGCGTTCACGATTAAATCCTACAGCGTATACAAGCGATATTGTGTATCCCTTTTTAATCTCCTGGTGAGATCAGAACCTGGTTAAAAAAAAGCAAATACCTTGAAAAATGGCTGCCGGTTGTTTACATATTGAACCAGTTCTTCTCCTTCCAACTCCTGAGCCTCTTTTGGAATAGGAGCAGCGAGAAATTCTTCTAAATGTCAAAAAATACAGATTTTGATCGAAATTACTTGTCCTTTTGTAAGACGAAAGGAAGAATATGAGCCAAGTTTTGGATGTGAAATGACTTGTTTCTTGGGTTAGCGGTGAAATTTTATTTTTAGGAGTCAACTGCGTGATAACCTGACCAATGTTCTCCGTCAGCATCTTTCTAACTCACCTATTGCAGGAAAACTTTTGAATGCTCCGACAACGAGAAACAGCGAGAAAGGGGAGAGTAGCTGAAAGAAATCGCATTCATTTCTGGCAAGGTTGAAAACGCGATAAATTTTTTAACGTACACGCGTAGATATAACTCTGTACTAGGAAGAGTATCCTCAAAAACAGCAACTTGCGGAGGGAAGCTTTTGCAAATCCTCGAAAGCAGGGTCTGCAGCCATATTCCCAGACACTCTCATCTATCGTTGGGCTTCCTCTTCCGAGGTTTCGTCCAATTCAGACCTTGAAACCATTTTCTTGGAAGCCCTACGCTCCGCTAGCGATCTAATGCGGCCCTCTGTGGGCTGGAAACAAAGAGTTGCACTCGTTATTCTGCGAGCTCAATGTTGCCTTCAAAGAGATAATATACACTTCATTTGAATAACACTGGATGCGATTTTATCAGTTTGCGAGCCCGTTCTTTCTCTTTGGAACTGAGTGTGACTATTGCTAGTATCCTTTAGCAGTTGGTTTGAATCAAGGCTGCGCAAGTTTTCTTTGCAGCCTCGACGAGAGGTTGCAAGGAGAAACTGCTGTCAAAAAAAATTGCAGAGTGAACACGAATGAGAGGAACCTACCGAACCTACCAGCATACAACTCGTTAACTAGCTGCCGTCTTCCTTATCGTGCTCTATGAGAGATTGCTTCAAAATGCACACTATTGAAAGTTGCTTAGCCATAAACGTTTTTATATGAACGTCAATAATCGCTCAATTCTCTTATCACATTTCATCACCTGATGCATGGTTGCGAATGGTGGTTCGGCTGTTGATAAAGTTGTTCTTCTAGAACTTTTGAAAGGCGATTGTCTTGACACTGAATATGCTTTCTGCATCTTACACGTATTTTTAGCAATATCCAAGTCTGAAATTCATGAACGGAAACCGTAGGCTACGATTTGATTTGAGCGTATTTTGTCGTCGAAGAATATCGTCGGCAAAATACGTGTACAAATTCACAAACTCGGCGAAAAATCCTGTCGCAACCAATGGATAGTTGGTCGTGAAACGTAGGCCTACTGAACTTCGCTATGACGACGAGAAGTGATATCTTCAGGCACAATGTATTACAACAACTGAACGATTCCTCGCGAACACAATATTTTCGTCATATCGAATGTTATGAACTGCTAAGTGTCCAATCCCCTCCCTCTGCAATGCTCGCATTCGCGGTAGGTCGATACACATATTCGAGCGGTAATAATATATTTTGGGCGCAAAAGAATCCGACTGTCTGCTTTTCACATTTTCGCTGCAAAAAAAGAATCAGCGGGAAATCTCCACGTCGTTTCCTCGTTATCAATTGAAGGAGAGAAAGAGAGCCTTAGCGACGTTTTTGGTTCTCTCAGAGGTTGAAGGCAGTGGTCACTATGAAAAACGTGATCGAAAAAACTACAAAGTGCAGCTTAGATCAGGAACAGCTGAAAAACTATGAAGGTAGCGCGGTGAAAAACGGGCTAGAATTAGAGTTTCTAGGGGCCAAAGATGCCAGTTCGTGCACATGTGGACAGCGCCGCCCAAAATGATAGTCTCATGCCGAGCAGTCAAAAATCATCGACATTCAGAGGAAGAAATAAATGCAAATTTACCTAATAAAAACAGTTGAACAATGAAAGCAAGCACTTCAGTCAATGCTTTTGACCACATGAGTAACTGTTCATTAATTGAAATTCAATATCAAGCCAGCTGATGTTCTTTATATTAGAGAACATCGATGCCGATGATGTGGAGTGAGGTCGTCCACCATCAAAAGACAAGAAAGTTCAGGCTTCGAATCCGGCCCAAACAGCGTCCTTTCGCGATTTTTTCTCACAGGTCCTACTACTCAAGAAACAGAAAAGTGTTTAGAGAAAAAAAGCGACAAGCATATTTGATCGCGACCACTGCCTTTAAGGACCTTAAAACTCGTCCCGTTTTGTCCCGGTTTCCGGGGTAAAAACGAGACGAGATTTAAGGTTCTTAAGTCACATTAAATCGATCCCATTGAAACTAAAATGTTTGCCAGATCCTCGTCTTTCTCGAGATATTCTTTGCTCTCTTGTTTAATGCTACCTTTGATCAACTACGTTCGTTTGATTGAACCTTGTCACGGCTAAATATTTAAACCCGCTCTAACTTTGTTTATTTACATTAAATTTCTAAAATGGGTACATCCAGAGTAGACTACCTTCACCATCTTCAATTTCCTTCAGTTTCAGTCCTTTTCTCCTCCCCGTTAAGCTTAAAATATATTTTTTCTTGATATTGTGTGCGCGTCCCCTCCCGTGTGCGCTGTGCCCCTACTACTCCGAGCCCAGAAAAGGGTGCAGAGAGGAAAAGAAGGCAAGCATATATGATCGCGACCACTGTCTTTAAGACGAGCAATGATCTCATTATCAGTACTGCTTCTAGCAGACGGCAATTGATGAAAGCTGAGGCTGGCTTTTTAGCTAATTCACATGATCTCACTGACGTCAGTCGCCTCCGATCGACATACTGTTTTGAGAAATGAATAGTTTAGAACATTTCTCCGGAAACAGCAATTTTCTAAAAGCCACTAAGATCACTTCAGTCTGGATTTCGTTCAAGAAGTCTGCAGTCTTAGTCCTTCATGTACAGTAAACCACCCTAGAGAACGGCGATAATGCAGTTGCGGGGGTTCACTCAGAATACTGTAGCCATGGCCGGTTCGATTTCAACTTTTTCATGAATCAACGAGAGACAGCTGACCATGCTGAATACTTCTGCTTGCACATACAAATCTCAGCCGAAAAATTTAAGTGTTCAGGTGTTGTTTGTGGGTGAGCTTACCGTTTTTGACGTTTGCAATGTTTTCTGGAAGATCCTATGAAAATTTAAGAGATTTTTATTTCGATTCGGCTATGGTGTTCGGGTGCTGACCTGCAGATACCCCGTTATTATAGCTGCGCCCGGCAGCTGTAGACTGCGGGAAACCGATGCCATCGAACGGGGAAAAACGTAGGTTTCTCTCTCACACAGGACATCACTGTCAGAAGTCAACGTGAGCAAGGGAGGGTCTATAACAGCACAAGACGCCTCTTTCACGTTGTTTTCGAGCATGCCTCGATATATGGGGAACCATACGTTCCGTAAAAATGAAATCTATCGTAAACACTACCTTTAAAGGCAGTGTTCACGATGAATTTTGTTCCCAAGTTTTCCACTCAAAACCGTGCGTTGGCTACCAAGTGCTACCAAAATTACGAAGAAACGACGGGAAACGCACTAAATCGTCTAATTTTAGAGATATTAATCTCTGGCAGGAACTAGTTGTCCGGTTGGATGAACATGTTCACGATGGTTGTCACCGGTAAAAAATGGGGCTAATCAAAAATTGGAGAATATTTTAAGCTAAACAGTGTTAGTTAGGGCCCGAAGGAAGGAACGGAGCAACACAAAATGAAAAATTGCAAGACGGATCCACGAACGATTTCATTGTCACAACAAACAGTTCCACTGAGAGTAAAGATGCGGGGTGAGAGTAAAGGATTTTGTTCTGGTGCGTTTTTCTCCGTTTCTTCGTCATTGCAGTTCTACTCGGGGGCCAAACAATCGATTTAGCGATTAATCTCAAAATCGAAGATTATCATGAACTCTAAAAAGCAGTGTTGACTATGATTTTCCTTCCCGCGTTTCCGACTTAAAGGCAGGGTTAACAATAAAACAATCAGCTTACTTATCAGAACTTCCTTGACTTGATCATTCCTGTAATCTGAGCGTTCATTTGTTCACATCGAGGGGGCGGAAATGGGGCACAGGGCGGTTCTGGAACTCCAAAACGTTTGTTTGCAGCCATTATTTTGGAACTCATGGCTCGTTTCCTACAGTTCTTTCGGCACTGGAAGGAAGCCTAGAATCATTCTCACCTATCAATGCACTGTTAAAAGTCATCGGGGATGACCATCGTTAGCGCTGCCTTTAAATCAAATCGTGTCGTGTGCTACCATAATCACGAAGAAACTGCGAAAAACGCACCAAAGCACCTTATTTTAGTGAGATAATATCTTGGTCTTTACTATTTGTCTGGTTGTATGAACATGCCATGGTTGATGACCCCGACGAAAAATGGGGTCAACCCGAAGTGGAACAATATTTCAGGCACAATAGTATATAAGCTACGGTACGAAAAAAGAACAGGGCTGAGAGCAGGGAATCCCAGAGGACAGGATCACAAGAGATTTCATTGTCACAACAAACAGTTTCACTGACATGGGAAGTGTTTATAGAGTGGTAAACGGATCCGCGAAAACGACTAGTGGATCTATCTACGGCAGGGACCGATGCACAACCACTGCCACAGGTGGTGGTGGGCGCGCTGTGCAACGGGGTGGGCGCCCGGCGGAAGGGAATCGATCGACTGCCGGCCGCACAGCTGATCAGCACTAACGCTATTTCTTCTTTTCATCACTCTTCCTTTCTTTTCATCCTTCTCATTGCCTGTGCTATATTGTATTCACGTATTTTTGTCAACAAATTGCGTGATGTTCTAACATTTTAATCTAAATTTCTTTTTTTAGGTTAATATTCCATCTGGATATTCGCCCGACTAGTATTCTTTTCTGCTGTACTTTCTTCTTTTCATCACCTGTAATTGATTTTCGTGAAGAATGTACCTTCTATCGTTTTTTTAGTGGATTCCGCCCTATCGTCTTATAATTTTGTGGGTTTTTTGGCCGTTTTTCACTGTTTTCATTGTTTATCATAAAGTTGTTTGATAATGTTTACATTCATCAATGTTGTTTTTATTTTAATTGCTGCTTGTCGTCGTCTGTTGTTATTCCAGACAGGGCATCGTGGAGGAAAGAAGTGGTGTTTTGAATTTCGCATCCGCTTTTTGGGCAGGTCAGCGCTCACTGGGGGATCAGATCAAACGATATTAAAGGTGCGTAGTCGGACCGAGATGGATGGTCCCGCCGCGATAGCTCGGCTTTGCGGCGCGACGCGATGCGACGCAGCCCACGCTATCGGCGTGGGTTGGGGGCATTTCCGCTTCATTCCAACGTGTACGACTTAGCGTGGTTGTCCCTGCGATAAGTTCGCCGCAGGAGGGTTCGCCAGCCGGCGAGGACGTCGTCCAGATATCGAGAGAGCAGCTGGATTTGCTCATGGCACAGGCTGATGGCGTCTTGGGAGAGGGCCTCTCCCAATTTCTTCCCCTATCCTTTCCCAGCCTCGTTTCGCAACTTCACCAGCCCTACTGCATACGGTCGGCAGCCGCGCCACTCAAGGCCCATGTGTCGTGAATGTGGGAAATTCGGTCTCCTGCGAAACGAGTGCAAAGGACGCCACTTCAAGTGAGTTTCCAGCTGGAGGGATCTATTGCCAGTCAAATTTTTGGGCAAAGCTAGATCTTTCTGATTTGGTTCGCAACGTTATTTTTCATGGTTTTATCCAAATTACATTGCTGATCCCCCTATTGATTTCTATAGGCATAACTCGCCTTTAGCCGATTCGCATTCATCTTATGTAGACACGGAGATTGAGAAGCTGATTTGGTCGCGTGCTATAGTCCCGGTTGGTGATCGCTTGGAGATCAGAATCAATCCGCTTCCAGTAGCGACAGGTAAAAAGTTGAGGTTGATCTTAGACCTGTCCGTTTTAAATAGTGGGCTGCCAAGATACAAGGTTAAGTATGAGGACATAGCTAAGGTGCTCCCTTGGCTTCCCAGGGGTGGATTTGTGTAGTTTTGGCTTAACATCGGGCTATCATCATGTTAAGATCCACCAAGAATTTTCAAAATTTCTGGGTTTTGAGTGACGGGGTAAATTCTACAAGTTACTGCTTTTTCCGTTTGGGCTCTCCCCAGCTCCTTATGTTTTTACAAAATTGTTCAAACCGCTTCTGAAGCGGTGGGGAGCCCCTGGCCTCGGAGTAGCCATTTATCTCGATGACGGCTTGATTTGGGCAAGTTCCGCACACCAGTGCGAGGAATCTGTAAAGATAATCAAGTGCGATTTGATTGAAGCCGGCTTCAGTTTGGCCGAGAATAAGTGCTCCTGGATTCAGCTCCAGAGGATTGTGTGGCTAGGTTATCTTATTGACCTCAGGGCTTATTTGCTGAACATAACTTTCGAGAGGAAGGAGAAGACCAGAATTTTGGGAATGAAACTGCTTGAAAATGGCGGCTCTTCGTTATTGGACAGGTTCATTGACTTCTGTATATCTAGTCATTCCTTTAGATCATAGACGTCAGTGAGATCGGTAAGTTTGAAAATGTGGCGAATCAAAGCCAATTCTGGTGAGCGCTTCGCGCTCACACAATGAAGGATTAATTAATCCGTCTTTGTTTGTTCTGGTGTGGAAATCAGAACTATTTTGTGTCGTGGAACAATGCTAGGTTTCATGTGATGCGTAGGGAGTGTAAAACCCCAGTTTTACCCTCCTAGAATGCCGCGATCCCTTAGAGACTCGGCTTGCCGTGTGATACGGTGTTCGTACGCAGCTACACAGCGCACACGGGAGTGGACGCGCACACAATATTAATAAAAAATGTATTTTATATTTTAGCGAGGAGGAGAAAAGGACTGAAACTGAAGGAAATTGAAGATGGTGAGGTAACCTACTCTGGATGTACCCATTTTAGAAATTTAATGTAAATAAACAAAGTTAGAGCGGGTGTAAATATTTAGCCGTGACAAGGTTCAATCAAACGAACGTAGTTGATCAAAAGTAGCATTAAACAAGAGAGCAAAGGATATTTTGAGAAAGACGAGAAGCTGGCAAACATTTTAGTTTCAATAGGATCGATTTTTAATGTGATTTAAGGACCTTAAATCTCGTCCCGGCTTTACCTTGAAAACCGGGACAAAACGGGGACGAGTTTTAAGGTCCTCAAAGGCAGTGGTCGCGATCAAATATGCTTGTCGCCTTTTTCTCTTTCATAGTCCTCACCGCAAGCGCGGCACGCGCGTGACGCGCGTCACGAGCGGTGGACTATGAAACTTTTCACCGCGCGGCACGCCCGGGACGAGCGGAAAGCCACTAGGAAATCTCCAGCGGCACCGCCATGGCGGTGCGAGAAAAAGTTGGGCCTGAACTGGGACTTGTACAGAAATTCCTGGCTTGCATTTGCGTATGCGGTGGCGCAGGATAGTCCCAGAAATATATATGTTGGAGTGGACTCAAATCGAGAAGCAATTATTGATTGAAACGGTAAAACCGCCACAGCTGTTGGGCGGCGCCGCTATGGCGGTGCTGATGGACTCAGAAATTTCTTACCGCGCGTGCCGCGCGGTAAGAACTTTCATAGTCCACCGCCCCTCCCGCGCGTCACGCGCGTGCCGCGCTTGCGGTGAGGACTATGAAAGATGTCTAAACACTTTTCTGTTTCTTGAGTAGTAGGACCTATGAGAGAAAATCGCGAAAAAACCACTGTTTTGAACTAATTCTGAAGCTAGAACTTTCTTGTCTTTTGATGGTGGACGAGCCCACTCCATATCATTGGCATCGATGACCTCTTATATCAAGAGCATCAGCTGGCTTGAAATTAAATTTCAATCAATAAGCATTATACTCCGGACTCACCTAGTCAAAAACATTGACTGAAGTGCGTTTCCATTGCTCAACTCTTTTCATTACGTAAATTGGAATTTATTTCTTCCGCTGAACGTCGATGATTTTTGACTGCTCGGCTTGAGACTGCGATCTTTTTCGTCGGCGCTGTGCACGTGTGCATGAACTGGCATCTTTGGGCCCTAGAAACTCTAATTCTAGCCCGTTTTTCGCCGCGCTACTTTCATTGTTTTCAGCTGTTTTCGATCTAAACTGATTTTTGTAGTTTTTTCGATGTTTTTCATCGTGACCACTGCCTTTAAATCACATTGGATATCGAACCTATTGCTATTGAATTATTTGCCCGATTCTCCTATTTCTCTCTATGCTCTTAGTTCTCATGTTTATTATTGTTTTTAATCAACTAGGTTCATTTGAATGAACCTTATCAAGTCCAAAAAATTCACTCCGCTCCAACTTAGTTTGTTTACATTAAATTTCTATAATGGATACATTAAAAGTATCATATTTCTGCCTTCTTCCGATTACTACAGTTTCAATCATTTTCTTCGCCCCGTTCTGTAATAAAATACATTTTTTTAATTAATATTGTGTGCGCGTCCACTCCAGTGCGCGTTGTGTAGCTGCGAACAGACACCATATCGCACGGCAAGCCTAGTCTATGAGAGATTGCGGCACTCAAGGTAGATCAATTTTGGGTTCTTATGTACAGGGTACTTCTCAATGAGGACGACACAGTCATTCGCTTCTATCATAGGAAGTTGCAGTCTTCAATTTTTACAGTTGGCTCTCTTCATAAATAACATTCTCATGAATTAAAACCTATTGACTAGTTGTGATACTGACTGTGCTATCTGTACTTTTAATCTGTCGAATTGAAGCCTAGCCTGCTCGGATGAGTCTGGGAGGAGTAAGCAGCGCGGCGGTCGGTCATGGCAATTTATAACAGTGATAAGGAGATTTTGACATGATGATCCCGATAAGCCTTGCTTCGAGCAGCTCAAAATGAGCGACCTGCTGTGCTTATCTGGGCCAAATTCCGGTCCGCAATCGCGTCTCGAGACGCTTTGCGGCCGCTCGCTCCCAAGTCAGAAGAGCTTTCAGCGCCGCAGCCGCCGGTCTGCTAACTCTAGGTGGGTTTTGGAAACGGGAAACTAAGAGAAATCGGAGAACGTTGTATAAAAAAGCCACATCGAGTCGGCTTTGGCGCTGGAAACCCGACTGACTCGAGCGCGTGCGGCTGCAAAGCGTGTCGAGACGCAATTGCGGACCGGAATTTAGCCCAGGTAAGCACAGTAGGCTATACATCAGTTCGCTGATCTTTTTTTGAACTTGAACAATAGCTTTCTTGGGCGCTGTCTTTGTATCTTTGCTTTGAATCGGGAGCCACCCGCGTAATCAATGAATGTTGCACTAAAGAAACATGACATCACATCAATCCTTACCTTGTACAAGATAACAGAGTAGTGTTCATCCCTTCACCAAAACAAACTTCGACAGCAACTATCAATTATTGCGAACACAACCTGCATCTATCAATAATTTGAATTCTTTTTGTTCGACTCAAAAACTCAAAAAAAAGTTAGTTTTAAAAAGCGGATAGGAAGATATAGCAAATCAGAAGAATAGTATTTTTTTCCGAAAATTCGACAGAACATGCACTTTGGTTTTTTTTCGAAGTTCAGTTTAGGCACCCCCTTTGCCCTCTGCAACGTCTATATGCACCTCTCTAAGGTTAACCGGGACGCGTGCCCAGCCCTGCTTGGTGATAGAAATGCACTACTTAATCGGTTCTCCAATGAGAAGTCATGGAAGATCCATGTACCGATCTGTTGCAAAGAAAATGAATTTTCGATTCCTCCAAATGACGATGCTGCACCTTGTACGCTGGGCTGCCAGTTTGCAACCATCTGTCCAGAATATTTTCAGCAACTATCCTGTACTACTTGAAAATTTAAGAAGACTTCATTTGAATCCTGATGTCACTACGGAAATGCAAAAAGCACTTTGGGTGATGACAGGTGCTCGAACATTCATCGTGCTGCAACATGTGAACGCTACACTTCATCATTTGGCTTCTGTTTCTGGAGCTGTACAAAACGAAGAGAGCCTGGGCTGGAATTCATGAACGCTAAACCGGGGGTCCCAGCAGGGTTTGTTTGGAAACGTTCGCAAACCAGCGATTCATCATCGCTAGGTTTGGCCAGGACTGGGCTACGCCTGGTTCCCATGTAACCTCACCTCCGAGGTGGTGGTTTGGTCCCAGCTAAGGCAGCTAACCAAACCAGACCCTGCCGGCACCCAAAGTGTTCATGAATCCCAGCCCTGTTTGTGGACTTCGTTTCTCGCTGGCGACGTCTCAATGCTGAATTCGAAGGGAGCAGAATGAGGACAGACGTAAATACCTATTTGATGGAGAGTGGCATTCTAAAGCGACTAAAAGGTAGCGGAAGAGCAGAAAAGCTCATTCCTGACTACTTTCTGAACCATCATCCTCGCTTGGACGCACCTGATACATTGCAGTGCACCCAGCACTACAAGATGGCCTGTTGCGATAATTTACTCTGTTCCCTCGCACGCTTGAGCGGAGCGAGGGCCGAGAGAGCGACAAAGTACGGGGAGAAGGAGGCGCAGCGCACGCGCGCAGACGCACGCGATGAACGGAGATAAATTTTGCTTGTAAACAGAGGATAACCGAAGTTATTATCAAATGTTCATTATCTTCATTAGAACCTGCCCAATTTTCTATGAGATAATTTGGGAATAAATTCAAAGCTTCGCTGTTTTCCTGTTCTACTAAGTCCCAACAGCTTTCGCATGGCGACCAGCCGAGGGCCTGCGCTCCCCCCCCTCCCGGAGCCCAGAGCTGCCCCCCCCCCTGGTTACCGAAACCGAGGATACTTTACCCTTGTTCAGACAGAATTTGTTTGGGTACCTAAGGCTCTGAACCAGGGGGCTGATCCAGCTTCTAGATTCTTTTTATTTGGACCACTGGAGCGTCTCAGACACTATCTCTGGAGAGCTGGATAGGAACTGGGGTCCACGTGATGTGGATATGAGCATACGAGTAAATGCGATTTTTTCATCTCCAGGACGCACAAAGGGCGGGTTGACTCTAAAAGGTAAAGCGGTCGTTCCGCCTAGACGAGAATCGGACTTATCGCGAGTATCCTAGGAAGCCTCAGCCGTATTAATCCCTGGGGTCGTATGCATGAACGCACTCGACGAGATTAGGAAACGTGCGGGGAAAGGCACTGACCAATGACGGAGCGCCGCTGATCAATCACCCTTGATCAGAGGCGCTCCGTCACTGGTAAATGCCTTCCCCGCACGTTACCTAATCTCGTCGCGTGCGTTCATGCATACGGTCCCTGCCCGCGTTGAACGAGATGGGGACACCCATGCATGCACGCTTGACCACGAGTAATCTTCAACACAAAAAAGAAGCCCCGGATTTCTACTTCAATTCTCAGCTTTCACATATAAATAACAACACTTTTATTACCTCACGCTCGCATTTGAAACAAAGACCACAAATTCATCACATGTACGCTTGATAACATATCATAATATTTACTCAGCACGAACAAATGTACGGGAATTTGTTAAACAACATGGCAGATCGTATGCAGGGATAAGCGGATATTAGACTTGCCGATACCAAATAACGGTGAAATTTCCTTGTTACTATTCAGGTCTTCGTTAATCGTTATCCGTTTATACGTTATGCAACCATTTTGGGGGAAATTTACCGTGATTTGTTATCGGAAACACCTCACATGAAATAAAAACAAACAGGGAGCATAAAAAACATGAATGAGCAGCTGTAAAAGAGCGTACTACAAAACAGAGGCAAACTTCATATCCAGCTGGACCCTTTATGGGATCACCGGATGGGACAGACAACGAGCCTTTGGAAACGCTGAAGAAGAATGGGTTAATTTTTCTAAGTTTACCAATTAGTTGGGATTCGAGAATATCTGATTCCGGAATGAGAGAACAAAATGGTTCAGTCAGTTTTTACTCTTCGATTAGGACGTTAATCGTGTTCTCAGTTCCGTCGTATAAGAATAAAGCCACGGATCCTATGATGTGCTCGGTTCCCAGCATGTAGACGACGTGTTGTTGAGATTTCAATAGCTTCCTCCAGTAAGTCTTCGACGAATATACTGAGCCTCGAACCACCAGACGCGAGCTGAGACAAATGTACTTTTTTTGGCTGCCCATAGGCGTACAGAAAGACATAATAGGTGCAAGGAGTAAAACCCACAAAGGTTTCCCTCCAACTCTCTCCATGTATTCCCTGTGACGCTCATGCAGTCAATCGAGGTTGATGCGGCTTTTCGCAGGGATGTAGATTTCGTCGCACCCGTCAAGACGAATTTCCACGGGAAACCTATGAAAGATGGTTGTAGGTAGAACAGTGCACTGAATTGTACTTCTAGTGATTACTGTGCTTATCTTGGCCAAACTCCGGTCCGCAATCGCGTCTCGACACGCTTTGCGGCCTCACGCGCTCGAGTCAGTCGGGTTTCCAGCGCCAAAGCCGACTCGATGTGGCTTTTTTATACAATTTTCTTCAATTTTCCTCAGTTTCCAGTTTTCAAAACCCACCTAGAGTCAGCAGGTCGGCGGCTGCGACGCTGGAAGCTCTTTTGGCTCGGGAGCATGCGGCCGCAATGCGTGTCGAGACGCAATTGCGGACCGGAATTTCGCCCAGATAAGCACAGTACCTTTTCCATGACTGTTGCTGATTTAACTAAGTCAGTCATCATAAACCATTTGTAGTGTGCTCACGGATTACAGCAAAATTGGTAATATTTTCGATAACAAATACCTAAAGTAGTGCCTGTTATGTGGAATGGTTTAATATGGGGAAAGAGTAGAATCCAACCTTTCAACTACAGACTGTAATAGTTGTTGTTGTCTGGTCCAGCTTTATTTGCTGTTGTTTATGATGCGACTCAAACGGAGCGGTTGATAGTTGGTATGGCGTCCCCACATTGGTTTGCGACTCAAACGGAGCGGTTGATAGTTGGTATGGCGTCCCCACATTGGTTATCTCCTCACGCATACCATGTTCGAAAAAGATCTTAAATGATGGTTCCGATGTATTTGCGAACAAAATGTGGCAAAATTCCAAATCTATTTCACATGAGTTTTCATGGTAAAGACTTGTGGCATATTTTTTACCCAAAGTTGGCTCAAGTGCAGAAATATTTTTTATCAGACGAATTTTGTTCACATTCAGATCGGAGTTTCGCGAAAGCATCCGGACTATGAGACAAAATCGTAATAGAGTAGCCACAAACAACGGAGATGGAATAACTCCATCAGCCGCGCTCAGGCTCCGTCCATAGCAAACGACCAGCGGCAAAGCGTCAAGGCGTCGGAGCATCATGCATCATGCATGACGCTCGACGGCTGGCGCATTCAACGTGTCCGAGGAAGGCACGTGGTTACGATGGTATCGATAATATTAGTGACAGCCGTTAGGGTCACTATGCCTCCACCGTCAGCTACTGGCCGGCTGCAGTGGTCGCTGGGGAGTCAGATCAATAACGAATGCTGAAGATGCAAACCCCCAGCGTCACTTTACGGTCACTTCACGCTAGGACGTCTGCTATGGACGGAGCAGACGTCCTAGCGTCAAGTGACCGTAAAGTGACACATGTTGTAAGGATTTTATGATTTTTTTCAGATCAGCATTGGAGATCCTAAGTTGGGGCACAATCGATTTCGACGTCAATAGATCTGAAAAAAAAAGTTTCAAATTTTATTGATGATTTGTAATATTCATGAAATGCTGAGATTATTCAAGACTTTATTTGACCTCATATGCGGTCCTTGCTGATTCCCTCAGAAATAATATGTAGCCCGTCGCTTTTGAACTGTGTGAGATCTATTAAACGCCTAGCCAGAGGGATGCCTTCAAACCAGCGTTTATGATTAAACAATCCAGCAAGAACTGTTTGCAAAGTTACCCACACGACAAGCCGTTCTGCTTTGCTCTCGCGTCACGCAAAACTGATTGACTTGTCCTTCTCTGAGAGAATCTTTCGCGCTAGTACGGTGATGTTCCAGCGATCCGCGATAGTGACGTGTTCGTCTCACCCTAATCCCGCGATCCGCTTCCGTTTCGCGATAGTTGCCCAATTGACTTAGGGGTGTGCAGAGTTGCACCGCCCGGCGGCACGCCGCCGAGCGAGAGGATTGGGGCGTGGCCAAACCCTGACGCGGCAGCGCACTTCAATGCCTCGCAGAGTGGCAGCGATGCCTGCCGTCGTTCTCCATTTTCATCCATTACGTACAACATCATTCATTCCACGCCAAAATTTGAATTTCGTCGATTTCAAAATTTCGTATTTATTTTCCTCGCTCATTTTCATGTGTTCTTTGGATTTACCATGAAATCATAGTTGAATAGAAATTTGAATCCTGAAGACGCCAGAGTTGAAAACTTCTCAAAAACAGCTAAACTTCTCTGTGCTTTTAGAAGATTTTCGTCATTTCAAAAAAATTGAAATATACGCTCAGAAGCGGAAAACATAAAATCTAGCAGCAACGTTACTGAAATAAAATCAATTATTCAGGGAGTGAAATGGAATGGAGCACATAAAAAGCGAACAAATGAAAAAAATGTTCAAGTGTTCACGGGAAACTTCAAAGAGAAAAAATTCTAAGAAAACAGAATTTAGAATCACGCTCACACTTTGTTGCGACATACCACAAATGGGGAATCGTTAGAACACGTCTGGTCGGCAAAAGTACTGAACCTGGCTCGCATCTGTTAGCAGCACAATATACCCCTGATAAATGTCTTGCGCGATAGCCATTTAATGCGCGAGCTTGATTCGAATCACACTTTGAGAACGGAAAAATATCGAAAAATCCAAATAAACACAAGGTCTTGCAAATCTGGCGCTCAGCTGTTCCGGAGATATCTATAATACGCATTGAAGTGCTAAGGGTACGAAAAGATTTATGTTTATTGATGTGAAAATTCTATCGTGTAAGACATGTTTTGTTCCATGACTTCGCGTTAGTAATATTTCATTTGAAAGTCTTTTGATGGTAGGGCTATACAATTCATCCATAGACTTCGCGGTGAGCACTTTCCGACCTCACCGGCCCCACCGCGATCACTTGCGATTAAGTTCTTGCTTGAGCTCCATACTCTTCTGAAACGACATTCTCAAGCATCATCCACCATGAGACTGAAGGGACTGAAGGTGAACAGATTTTCCATGTTGTTCAGGCAGCAAAACGCGTCGCTTCCGGGGAACGCTACAATTTTCGTGAAATCCACGGAATAAATTGTGATATGGTACGACGGGGTGTTTCTCAATCGGCTTGTCGCAATACAGCTAGCGTGCATAGCCGGGCATCGGAATCGGTCGACGGGAGACGTATCATCGATCACTGGATGGGGAGGGGGGTAGCCTCGACGCTGCTAATTTTTCGCTCTATCATTAGAGTAGAGCCGTCGTTTCTAAGAAAACACAATCGCATAAATGACGAAACAACCGTTCCGCTCTCAAGACAGCGAGATAAAAGCTACAAGGCGGCTTCCTGGAGATGGAGGAAGGATACAAACCATAACTAGTGAATATTCAAAACGGAACTAGTTGATGTTAGACAGGAAGCACACTGATTTTTTATTTGGTTGCGCTTGGGCTCGTAAACTGGAGAAGAGCGTTTTTCCCAAATGGTGTTTGGGCCTTTATTCTCGCTTTTTTGTTGTAAATCTCCTTTTCTTTTTCAGACGGCGTACACCATCTTGTTGGTACACATAAAACTGAGCTAGGGAGCTCATTTTTGGACAAGGTGCTGGAAATGGATGCAGGTCGCTCTCATTCGAATTTGAACTTGATAACTTAACTTTGAAGGGTACCTCAAAATCGTGGGTTTACATACTAAATTAGGCGTGAAGCGCGGAAACTGCTTTTTTTCTACGGCTGTGAAGACCAAGGTGTGTGGGTGGATCTGCAGTTAGTTAATACATGTCGTCGGAGGTAAGTACTGAACTTGTCAGAATTCGTACTCATGACACCGTTCGATAATCAATATTATAGATTTTGGCGCTTTTTGCACAAAATGCGTGGTGAGTGCTGGTGGGATTGGTTTTCTTGGTTGGGAAATTTCGCTCATCAATCTTTATCGATTAATACAAAGCAATAATGTTGATTTTTTTCGCCTGTTGCACAAAATGCCGCAATGATTTTTGAATGTTGATGGCTCTAAGTCACTTGTTTGGGAAATTCTTCTCATCATGCAAGATCAAATATTAATGATCAATAATATCGAGTTCTCACATGCTGCACAGAATGCGGCAATGAGTGCTATTTTATATGGTTTTTGGTCATAAGTTCCGAAAATTGTACTCATACGACAATATCGGCTGGTAGATGTTTCATTCCGAGATTTAAACCGTGGAGCAAAATTGAAGTTAGAAAGGGAACTTTCGGGAAAATTATGTTAAATTTCTGAAAATTTAGCTTCCTCGCAAAAGTAACGATTTGGTAATGCCATTTATAAGTGAAAAAAGTTTTTAGACTATCTTGAAATATCTTAAAAAATAACTTGGTGTAAAATAGCCTGGAGTACTAAAAAAGCTAGGAAATGAAGTCAATCAACAAAAAAGACGATTTGGTGGTCGATCATTTCACAAGCTTCCCCGTCCCCAAGCGCGCAACTCAAACACTAAGCCTTTTTTGAAACTGTAATAGGGGAATCAGCATAGATCAAGGTAGATGAACGCAACGCTCCATTCCATATCGTGTTTGAATTTGTTTTGATAAGTTTAACGGAGAATCTTTTGAGATAATAGACCACCAAATCCTCTTTTTTGGTATTTCACTTCATTTCCTAGCTTTTTTATTACTCCAGGCTATTTTACGTCAAATTATTTTTTAAGATAATTTAAGATATTTTTAAAAACTTTTTTCTACTTACAAATGGCATTACCAAATCGTTACTTTTGCCAGGAAGCTAAGTTTTCAGAAATTCACTCCTGAAATTGCTCGCTCTTGTTTGCTGTGTATTTGTCAGCATAATTTATATCATCTAAAGTCCCAAGAACTCTCGAGCGAGGTGATTCCGCTCTTGCGCACAGCCTCCTCCACCTCTCTCAAAGTGTGTTAAACAAGTGTAAACTGAGAGGAAGGGGAAATCAAGTACTCAACAGAGTATACGGCTTTTAACTGAGAGCCTACGTGGAATGAGAGCTTGGTGAAAGTTTTGGAACGCTATTGGTGATAGCGAAGTCGTCGCGGCGTGGATGAAGAGAGACGCGATCCGTGGATATGATACAAACCATAACTACCTAGTGAATAATCAGAACGGGACCACTAGACTTGCCAAAGAAAGTTAAATTGAAGAATCAAAGTGACTGTGGAAAAACCATGGACCTTTACGCTAGGATAACAAAAACATACATAACTACTTGAACAGTATCATGCGAGGCAGATAATCTCCGGTAGACGCACCTTCTGGAAATAAAAATTTAGGCTGGAAGGCGGTTTGTTATGTGTCGAGATAAATAGAGCAATATTGTAGTAATGTATAAATAAACTATCATAATAATCTTTGAGCCACCAAAAATAATACAATACATAGGAAAAGTGATGCATGCGTAGTGTTCACGATGAATATCGCACTCGAGTTCGACCAAAAAATGGGATTGTTTGCTCGTGAAGTAATTAATAGTGAAGAAAAAGCGAAGAAAAACGTCCAGAATAAGCTTAGTCAACGGTTCTCAACTTTCAGGGCGTGAACGAGAATCATGGGCTCTGCTGATCTCCGTAAGAGCGCACTAATCGCAGAATCTGCGCGAATCGATCAGGCTGGACGCTGCAGAGTTGCTTGGCGATCGTGTGGACCATCGTGTGCGGCGCCACAAGCTCGTCCGAGCGGGGGCGGACCGGGGTAGGTAGTCGCCCCGGGATAACATTCAGAGCCGTTTTTATTTATTGCTGCCCCGTTTTCGTTGCTTTCTTCGACCCTATGCTCTCCAGCATCTGCCAACATAGTTTTTTACATTAAAACCTCGAGAGCGAGATTTATCGTGGACACTGCCTTTCAATTCTTATTTTGAGAAGTAATTTCATCATTTCTCCTGATTTCATGGCAGAAAATCTCCAACAAATTTTTTTATCTGAAAAGAATCAGGTGAAGTAGTTTTTAATAATCTCCAGTCGACACAATTTCTGGAAGAAGAGGCATTGCCTTCCGTACACATCACATTTTAGTCCGACGAATGGACGGGGCTGCAACGGTAGATCACCCTCCTCAGTGGGACCCTTTCTCAAAAATAATTGCTTTACGTAAAATTAGCACCACAAAGGCTACATTGCCTTTCCTTCAATCACATACACGTGCCTTTACCATGATTTCTTTCACATTGGTCCTTTGAGTACGTAATCATGTGACCTTTCAGTCCGATTTCGTTATCTTTCGCTCGCTGACTTTACTTATGGTTATGTCTACCATCAAAGCCCAGTTTCGCTATTCACTGAGAACAAAGACACCAATGCTCCCGAGAGCTCAGAGCAGTGTTTCTGCTCTGTGCTATGTGAAAGTTTTTTGTTCAAGATGAACCACTTTATGACTTCGATTTCTGACACGCGAGCTACGGACAGAAGCTGGCTCAACTGCGCTTTACCTATTCGGTTGTATAGAATCGAACAAATATCGAACAAAAGCCAACTATTCGTTTACATAGAATGGTACAGAAAAGGTCAAGGACTGCATTTGGCTTAGAACCAGCTGCTGGGAAGAGTGGCTTGGGCTGTGATGTGCGTGGTCCAGAAAGACATCACTAGTAATCGCTGCTTCTGGCTCAAGCACAAAAAGAAGGAGGAGCAGCGGACGATTTAGTCCGGACAGGAATGGAGGAAATATGCTGCGTTCTCATAGGACAAAGTTCTCATCAGTAGCGTTGGGTGAACGCTCTTTAGCGACGATGTCTTTAAACTTGCTCACGGCTCTTTTTTGTTGAGTTGAGTTGATAAGCTGAGAGTCAGGATAAAACGCTAGATGAGAGTGACACCATTACACCTCCGACACCCCACCACAGACACTAAAGGCCTCAGCTTAACTGGGGTTGATGCCGATTTGTGCTTAACAGATTATACCCGTCATCGGGTGATTGCCGTCGTGCCCACACAGGACACTCTCGCCCGGAGAGCGTGCAATGCAGGTTCGAGTCCTGCCTGACATCTGACTTTTGCGTTTAACTCAGCTACCTTGTGATAACTTGTGATCATATACCATGCCATAAAAAGGCATTAAATATTTGAAAACAGCTAAATAATCAGTTTGGCTCTATACTTGTCCGATAAGAATGCAATAAAATCGGGTTGTTCGCTGCAAATAAGAAACTCTATTTGCTTGACTTCCGTGCACAGAGAACTAGGCAGTTCTCGTATCTGCCGCGATTCGTCTTACGAGGTGGAAAAGTTTTTTGTTTACACTGAAACCTCAAACGTAGTGTTGACGATAGCTTTCACTTTCTATATCGCCACGGTTTACGGAAAGTATGGCGCCCTAACTATAAGTAAGCACGCCTAAAAAGAAGGCGAAAGCGGCATTTTGTATTATTAGAGGTCCTCCGTTGATTACGTTGACTTTTGAGCTTGGAGGAATGAACCGCGATGAAGGATGTTACCTATCAATTCAGGCATGCGATTTAGCTCACTTATCAGTACTTCCTTGACTTCATTATTCCCTGTTAACGAAATCTCCAGTGTTCATTTGTTCACGTCGCGGGGCGGAAAGGAGGAATGAGGCGTGTCTGTAACTTTGAAATGCTTCTTTGCGGTCGTTATTTTGCCACTCCTAGCTCGTTTTCTGCCGTTCTTTCGAAGCTGGGTAGAGTCCTACTCGCCTGTCATTTTACTGTGAAAGGTCACCAAGGCTGATCATCGTGAACGCTGCCTTTGAAGACAGTGCCTACGACAAGAAGCCGCATTCTATAACTTTCAATAGTTTTGAGTAGGCAAGTCCTTGAAGTAACGGATAATGGGGAGAAGTCCCCACAAGATACTCGCATGTCAATAAAAACTGCAGAGAAACCTCTAAAATATTTAGTTCCGCCTGTTTGGTGTGTTCCGAGGGACTGCGGACTTTGAACAAGCCGGACGTTGGAAATGGTTTCGCCGTTCAAAATTCTTAGGTAAGCGACTCGATGGCGGCTCTCCCATTGAATGATACGGGGAGCGAACCCACTACATCAACTTTCTGCTCCAAGGTTCTATTACCAAACTTGAGCTAGGAAGTGATGGTAATCTGGATTTCTATCTCAGTGTCAAAAAGAAAACTTTAAAAAAACTAAAAAAAAACTTAAGTCTGGATGATTGACTGGTACAAGACATTTGAGCCAGGACTTCTACAGAAGTTACCGTCCACTGCTGCAGACACATCTTGATTTTTTTCGCCTGTTGCACAAAATGCCGCAATGATTTTTGAATGTTGATGGCTCTAAGTCACATCTTCTTGCATGGTTTCATCTCGTACGAAGAGATGCGTTCTTAATCTGAACGGAACAAAACCTTTGCTCTTGAAGACTCAGCTCATGGAAAAAATAATAAATGATTCGCTTTCTGATAATGGTTAGCAGAAGCTCTTCAGTTAAACGTTTTTATGACAACGTTTCGGGCCTAAGCTCTTCTTCAGGTCAACTGAAATACAACAAGCATTTGAAAAGAACAACATCAACAGAGGCTGCTGACCGACCTGTTGTGGTGAAGGTTGGGCTGAGACAACCACAACTGAAGAGCCCAATGCTTTCTAAATAGATAGGGTAAGGTGGAGTTGATGGCGTGGTGTTACATCCCACCTACCTCTATGCGGACATGGGCAGTAAATGAAGGGACGGGGTCTCGATAACTGTGGTATTGATGACTTGAATAAATCGTTGATTATCCACTTGCACGCCACTGTTATAAAGTGATAAGCCTCATCGCGGCTTTCATTTCGTCTTTATTGTTGATCGGCGGTTTCAATCTCTTTATCTCCAATGCCTCCCTTATCTTCCTCTCTACCGTATCCGCGATGTTTCTGTGGAGGATGGTAACTCTAAGCTGAGGTGGTTGTTCTAGCGTGTGCCTAAGAGTGCGATGCTTTGAGATTGTATTGTCTAAGCAGCTTTGTGGCGCTCTCAGTGCTCTTCTGTGTTCATCCATCCGCAAAAAGTGTGGTCTAGCTGTCTCGCCGATGTAAAATTCTTGACAGACCAGACAATCAACTCTGTAAACCACGCTTCATCTGGCACACATTCGCTCCTCCACTGCAATCTGGACAATTGTTGCGTTCGCACTGATTTTCGTATAAACGCGACGATGTAAGGAGACGTCGTAAGTTCAACGGTGGGCGAAATACAAGGTTGATGGTAAGTCCTGATCTCCGCTCGGTCCTATCAACGTCCATTGAAAAGGCATCAGAAACAAACGGAACGACGAGGGATGTACCACTCGGTGTTCGAAAAGGCTTCCAGCACGGTGGTTGTCCTTCACCATAACCATTCCTTCTCAGAAGTTCTCGCACCATGATGTCCACTTCTTGAGAGTTTACAGAGGTCAAATTCGACGATGTTGAAATCATATGGCGGATCACGTTTTTCTTCATATATGAAGGATGACAACTTTTACCGTGGATGATGATGTTATGAGATGTCATTTTTCTGTACCACATAGTAAAAACTTGGCCGTCCTCGATTCTGACTTTCGTGTTCAAGAATGGTAAAAATCCATTTGATGCAGGCTCTTCTCTGGTGAGCTTGATTGAGGAACATGCAGAATTCAACCTCGAGAACGTTCTTCGCAGCGCTGTTGGAGATTTAGTAACAATAAAAATGTCGTCGATGTATCTTCCAAAAACAACACTTCTGTCGACAGAGCGCATCTCTCTATGCTATCCATAAAAAGAATAGCGAGCAAGGGCGCCTATCTACTCCCCATAGCAAGGCCTCTTGTCTGTTTATAGAGTACATTCCTGAAACGGAAGCTCAGTGAAAAGCTCAGTGCGAACGCAACTATTGTCCAGATTGCAGTGGAGGAGCGAATGTGTGCCAGATGAGAAGCGTGGTTTACAGAGTTGATTGTCTGATCTGTCAAGAGTTTCACATCGGCGAGACAGCTAGACCACTCTTTTTGCGGGTGGATGAACATAGAAGAGCACTGAGATTGCCACAAAGCTACTTAGACAATCTATCCTCAAAGCATCGCACTCCTAGGCACACGCTGGAACAACCACCTCAGCTTAGAGTTACCATCCTTCACAGCAACATCGCGGATACGGTAGAGAGGAAGATAAGGGAGGCATTGGAGATAAAGAGATTGAAACCGCCGATCAACTATAAAGAGGAAATGAAAGCCGCGATGAGGCTAATCACTTTAAAACAGTGGCGTGCAAGTGGATAATCAACAATTTATCCAAGTCATCGATACCACAGTTATCGGAACCCCGCCCCTTCATTTACTGCCCATAGCCGCATAGAGGTAGGTGGGATGTAACACCACACCATCAACTCCACCTTACCCTATCTATTTAGAAAGCATTGGGCTCCTCAGTTGTGGTTGATTCAGCCCAAACTTCACCACAACAGGTCGGTCAGCAGCCTCTGTTAATGTTGTTCTTTTCAAATGCTTGTTGTATTTCAGTTGACCTGAAGAAGGGCTTAGGCCCGAAACGTTGTCATAAAAAAGTTTAACTGAAGAGCTTCTGCTAACCATTATCAGAAATTTGTCGAACTATGAAGCTCAGGGAACCTAGTATACTTTCAAAATTGGCTTTCTATGCACAAAATCCATCTCAGCCATGAGTTCGGTCTTGAACCGCGTGGTTTAGTTAGTCTGAGAATTTCCAACACCCGGGAGGTAAGATCTAATTCCAACTTTAATTGACTAATCTTAATTGCAGGCACTTCACCACCGACAGTACACTATCCGCAAAAAAACTAAGGCCTGGAAGTTTGACAGGTGATCCAGCTTGAGCGGTTGGGAAAATACTCTACTCATGACATTGTCTTGTATTGATGACAGGATTCTCTCTGTGTACCTGCACATGAGCTCTTGCTTGTGTAATAAATATATAAATAAATAGATAGATTTTGGTGGGGCCACCTCGCTATCCCCTGGCAGCTAGCCAACTGCTTTGCAAACCGCTGCGAAATGACGCCATAGTGCGCAAGAAATGCTATTACGTTTAGTTCTCAAATGCTCTCATGTTGGCGCGTCTTCCGACGCTCCAATATCTGCCTAATAAGCTTAATTCGAAGTCTGAATTGGTGTGAAATATGAAGCCCCTAAGCCATTGACTCTCTAGATTCTGGACGGGGAAGACATCCCGGGTAGTTGTGAGGCTTGGGGTCGATGAAAGAACGGGTTGTAACGCAACAGCGGCCTGGCGGGGTTGAGTTCTCCGACAACTGCGAGCAGATGTCGAGGTGGTCTCGCAACGACTGTCTGCAACGGTGGACGGTGACTCCTGTAAAGGTCCTAACTTCGTCGACTTATGTGTATGGCGCATGGAGATTCACATTCATTTCGAATTCCTAAAGACGAAGTGTAACATTGAATCTAGACGAAAATGTGAAAATACATGATTTATTCAGGTGAAGTACAGATTACGTTTAGGTACAGGCATAGTTATAGGTACAGTGAAAGGATCGAGAATATTGTTGTTTTCAAAACATCATTCCCGCAACGATTTTCTCTTCAATGTCGCAGTTGTTGGTGCCACGGATCATACGGAAATAGCCTGGAAGTTGAATATGTATTGAAATAAGTTCGAATATAATTTCCACACCTTTGATGCAAAATCTCTAGAAAACAGCTATTAATGCACTGCATTTCAAATCGATTCACTTCATTTTTGAATGTGTTATAATAGATAGATTAGAAAATCTCCTGCAGCCCCAATGTGAGCACATTACTACATTGCACTCTTCTTTAACAAGGGGAGTGTCCAAAGCGTTGAACGCAACTAGGAAAGGGAACTAGGCTCTCAGTATCTCTTAGGCACCCATTGTTAAACTGCGTACTATCCCGTCTCGAGCGGTTGGTTCCAAAAAGTTATAAGCTCAATACGATGTTTTCTCTACCTTTTCTAGCTTCCAAAACGCACAGCAATTTTTCCACAATTTCCAAACGAACCCCTTTATCATGTACAGCGCCGTTAATAACCACCCTGAACAAAGTTTGAATGAAAGGGCATTTTTCGAACTCTGAACAGAGTTTTAGCGTTTTCCGACTTGTGCCGATTCTCAGTTGAGGGTTCACTTATATCAATCACGGGGTTCTGAAAACACATTAGAAAAGACTTCTAAATTGTTTAAGAATTTTTCTTGGAGGGTTATTTGGGGTGCTCTTCACGAATCATATTTTTTTTGTCGACTTACGGAAGATTTTGACTTTAATCGTTCAAAGCTTTCCATCGCCAAAAAAATTCGAGGGCAAAAGGCGACTTTTGACTATTTCCGAAGTACTATGATAGTTGCACCTAAAATTGTTTCTTTTAGGGTTATTTGGGGAGCTTATCACAAATCTGGGGTCAATTTATCTATTTTGCCGGCTTACGGTAGGTTAAAGGCACAGTACACCCTCAGATATGAATTTTGAGATTTTCATGTAATTGTGTAGAAGACCCCTCTTGTATGACACGTGCCAAATGCGAGATTTCAATTCCTCCAATTAATGGAAATATAAGCGACCACCACAGGCCCGACCCCCTTCGCTCACCACCACAGGCCCGACCCACTTCCGGATTTTCGACCTCGATATCGACTGGATGGATCGATGAATTCTTAACAAATCACCGTTCTTTAGTCCATTGCCGGGCTGTTTCCTTATTCTGGCTCGCTCTCGCGCAACGATTGCGAATGAAGAGAAATACAGGCCTGAGACAACTCGTCCACCAATTTTTCACCCTCAAAATCTAGGCATTTTTGAAGAGCCATAACTTTGTTCTAAAGGAGGTCTTGGACAATTTCAGAGATACCACTGTGATCAACGTGTGACTCTCTCCAAGATTAGCATGAAATCTGAAAATTAATTTTTTGGGTGTCCTGTGCCTTTAAGGCGAGTATACGGTAGTCTGATCAAAGTCTCAGATTTCCTAGATTTCACGATAAAAACCGGTCTGAGTCCTACCGGAAATCAAATTTTACGGGGCCATTGGCCACAGAAACGCCGAGACAACGGCTAAAAAGAGCCTCGGATGGTCCTATACAGCCTTTAATTGCAATATAAGGCGTACTCCCCGCTCATTACCCCCAAGGGCCACTGATTGAAGCAAACAACTGAAAAATCTACTCTAAGAATAAAATTCGCACTTAAATGGGGCAAATTTCTTTAAAACAGTGATTACGTGGGCTGTTTCAACCATCTGATCATTAGCTATTTTCTCGAAGTCGATTTTTTCGGTTTCTTGCATTGTTAAGTGGCCATTGGGGGGGGGGGGGGGGTTGAGAGTACGCACTACATTTAAGGCTAAGGCAGTATACTTCTATTTCCGGCTCTATTTTAATCATTTTTTACACGGTTGTTTCAATGGGTCTCTGATCTTTCGACTTTCGGTGATAACTCGAGGACGGTTTTTATGGTGACACTGCTTTCGAGGTACAGCTCCACAGAGTAAGCGTTGCTGGTGACCGCGCTGCGCGCTTAGAGCAGATCACAAGTGAGTTTTCGGAGCCTTGCCGACGGCCCTTCCTTTGATGGTGGAATTTTTTGTCTGCGATTCAGCCCGGTAGTCTGTAAAATATCAAAAGAAAAGAAATATCAGTAGAGTCATCGACGAGACTAGTGAAATTCACTAGTGATCTGCTTCAATCGTGTGGTGAGGTCCCCCACCCGGCTAACCTTCTGGTATGGTTTGTCCTCTAAATTGCATGAGAATTACCGTAGCCTACAGTAAAATTCAGAATTTCGGCTAGCAGACTCCAGATTCGTTTTCAGCAGTCTCTAATACGAGTTTTCAGGCAAGTGCTCAAAACTTTTCCATAACCTACGCACAAAATTTTAGCCAAACCCGAATTTTTTTTTAGAATACCTCGAGAATTTCGCTCATAACTTCTTGGGACCAGCAGCTCGGGGCGGGATACCACCGTTCGTCATGATGCAGACCACCCAGCAGCCAGCGCCTGCATCCCGTGTGCCGCAAAAACGTGAAAATGACCAAGATCACACTGCGCATTCGAGTAAGGGGAGGGGTCGGCTTGACAGCCCGGAGATCGGCTGTGGTGGGAAGCACTGTGAATAAGTCTTTAAAGCCGCGAAAATGATTGCTGGAACGACCATGCCGGAGCACCTTGATGTTGGAGCTTGATGTTGAATTGACGGCGGCTCAATGGCCCCTCATTTGAAATGAAGGACAGTGAAAAGTATATCACGGATTGGCTAGAATGAAAAAAATTTAATCAAAGTAGAACCCAGAAAATTTTCCCGCACTCTTCCGGTGTTCCGGTCTGACACTCTCCACAAAAAAATGGGTAACAGCTGAGCTTGTCACGAAACGAACCGTTTTCTCCCCAGTAAGTGTTGTATGAGTTGCTGATTAGCCAGTACTTCAAGCCATTTTCAACTCCCCATCCGATGATCTTCACAGCATGTCCACCTGCCCTTCTACCGGCCGTATGCTGCAGAAATAAATTTTTGTAATCAGTCAACAACAAATGATTTTTTCATCAAGTACTGGAGCAGTTCGCGATGAAAGCCGTTGTAATATTTCTCTCGCAATATAATACGTAGGGCTCGCCAGCTCTACTTCGGATTTCAAGTCTTTAATTCCTTTTCGAGCCAAGGCTTGTTTTTTTTTTCGAGAGCTTCGATAACGTTAAAGGCAGTGTCCACGATGAATTTTTTCCTCGGTTTTTGGCCGGAAATCGAAAGTTCAGGATCTCATTGGAGCAGTGGGGTCGAAAGAACGAACGAAAAGGAGCACGAGAAAGCTCCATACGGCTCCGAAGTCCGCTCGCGGTCGAGATTTCGGAGGAACAGTTTGGTCCGCTTCTGCATTAGCATTGGAGCGCGAGCGCGGCTGAGTTTAAGGATTGAGGCGCATTTGCGCACACTGTCTACTTCAGGCCCATGCCCGCGCAACTCATCCTTCGTTGAAATCTGGCTTTCAAGAAGAAGAGCTACTTTTGGATGTTTCGCGACGTTTTTCATTATTCCTTCTCCACTGATGAAACAGTCAGCCACTAAACCTTCGTTTTCTGGTGGAAACTCGAAAACGATTTCTATCGTGGACACTGCCTTTAAAATGTCAAAGAGCAGGGGGGGGGCGGGCAAAAAAGATTAATTGTCATTGCATGGCATCAGGGCTGATCAACCACGTATCGTTACTTCTCTGAAAGCTCAAGTAGTGCGTCACACGAAATGTTCGGGTCAAGATGATACGGCTTTACAAGATCGACATTAGGCTCCCAATGCTGGAGAATTGCAATTCTCAACGACGTCAGAGTTCGTCATATCAACACCACAATTTTTCGCGCGGTTAAATGACTGGAATGCTTAGTATATTTGAAAAGGCTGGAAGTGTTTGCCTTCGATACCCAAAGCTTAAACTCGTGATATGAGAGATCTGTCACGGAAGCGCGATGTTATCGCTCTCTAAAGGAGGCCTGGGTGCGGTCAGTCCCACAACGAAAGCCGGAAGCACGGTCTAGCTGCCAGTCGGACTGGCTCGGGCGGCGTAGTCTGAGTCATTAGTCTTTGCTCTTGCCGCGACCGAGCGTGACCTTCCTTCCTGCAGCGTGCTGCTCCTTTTGTCCTCGCCGTGGCAGTGCTTCTTTTCGGGGCCTCTGGTCTTCAGAACACTAGTAACCTGAATAGCAGTTGACTCTCGAAGAGCATCCTCAATGAACATGTTCCAGGCCTGGACCTGAATTATTGATTGTGACGACTATTCTAGTGATCCTTGTTTCCCTTGTGATATCTATTCCATGTTTCCATTATTTCTTCTCCAAGATCTTTGCATAGTTTCTTGTAGCATAAAAGAATCTAATCTAGGTTGTTTTCTGTCGTGTACGGAAAAGGGTCGTATGTATTCAGCAATATCTATACCACATTCGGGATATTTGTTGATCAGTCCAGGGGAGCCGAAGTTGGTGGCACCAGGGGTAGTAGTAATTGGGGTGTTAAACGCGAGTTAACAGGTGTTAAATTCGCGTTAAACGCGAGTTTAACCACACCAGATTGTAATGATAACTGTTGATATTTAAGATAGAACTCGCTCTAATTTCACCCTAACATCCCCCAGTGGTCCCCTTATACACTCGCTCTAATTTCACCCTAACATCCCCCAGTGGCCTCTTGTACACTTTCAATGAAAACGCCTCGAAAAAGCGACGATTGTAACCTTTGTTACGAAAAATAGCCTTTTCGGAACGTTTTCAGGTCTGTTTTTTTTTCTCTAAAACTCCGACATGTGGCATCCTCACGGTAAGTTCGCGTTTAACATACTCTCGCAGACAGCACGGAAATAGTGCTTAAATGCGAGAGGAACTAGCGGGTAACGAAAAACCCTCCCGAGGAGTTTTTGGATGCGGTTAGCAAGATACAGTAAGAAAAGTTTTGACCATCTATACTGAGGGCAAGTACGAGTTTAATTAATGCAGAGGGTTAAGGAAGTTTGATAGCACTGTTAGCCATTTTGACAGCCTATCTTTAAAACTCGAAGGTGTTTCAAGGGATAGTCTTTTAACGGCTTCCGCCAGGGAAACGGGCGATGAGGTATCGAAAACAAAGCAAGGATCATTGCTGAAACACATTGGCCGTCTTCTTTGGTGGCACTAATCAATCCCTCCCAATCAGCTGTTAATTTTTTGGCGAGCGCCGACACTTCTCCCGCTTTTGTTTATTTTCTTCCGAAATTCGCTATTATCAGGTTAGTTTCATTTTAAAAACTCAATGCATAGCACAGGCTATGAGGAGTATGTAGCAAATTATTTGCTTGCTCGCGTTTCAAAAAGGTTTCCACAACTTTTTTAGTGCAAAAAAGGAAAAATTTCCCAAGCCACTGATTTTCAAGTGATTTGATGCTTTAGTGAAGTTTAATCAGCATTAGTCGGGGCGTATCGGGCGAATTTTGTGGGAAGGAAATGCGAACTTGTTTCTAAAACCAGCTGTATTTGTTCTCCTTTTTCTGCAAAATTCGAATACTCCTCTTTCATTGCCAGATCGGTGCCATCGTGGCCTCTTATTTTTTTTTTGATGGTCAGCGACGCAGTCGCTTTGGTGCATTGGTAGAGCCACTCGAAGTGTTTCAAACTCTTACCTCGAAATATGTGTACAAAATCTTTTCCTTGCACGATGCGCATATGAGTGTGTAACAGTGTTTCTATATATTTTCAGCACTAACTGCGCGCTGGGGATTAGTTTCATTTTGAGAAGACGGCAAACACTTCACAAATTCAACTGCATCAATGACCGAAACCACACCACCACCCCAATCTCGAACGGCAGACTTCAGTTGCACGCTTCCAAAAAAAACACTTCAATTCTTCTCCAAAAACGAAAATAGACTATCTAGTTTATCATCATTCTTATAAGTTTTTAACTATCCATTTCAGTTGAATGCAGGACATTCTTTGAATTTATGCAGTACTCGACGAGTTTAGGAATGTCTTTTTCGCACCTAGCGTTACCTTTTCAAGAACACCTTGTAAATAATTCATTCAGAAATTTTCAAATTTTCGTTCGCTCGAAATTTCCTTTGGAGAATTTTTTTGTTTTTCAAAAAAACTTTTGTTTGAAAAATTAAAAAAAAAGTTAACAAAGTTACTACAAATGCAAACTTTTGTCAGATCACACGCATTTGATCGATTGAGGCTAATGATTAATTTAACATCTCTTTTCGAGAGTGGTCCTGAAAACTCACGGAGCTCATAAAAAAATACGAGAATTAGGATTTCCAAGGAAAATTTAAAAAATTGCGTTCTGATCGTGTTTCGAACAAGCGAAATATTACAAAGTTCCCTTTGAATGCTCTTCCTAATGAATAAAATAAATAGCATTACTTGTACATATAATCTTTCCGATCCCTCGTCTTTCCACCATAAACGTCGTTCGTGTCCAAGTGTAGAAAATACTTATGCAGACGAATGTCAAGCATAATGTATGTGTAAGCAGAGGGCAGCTTTCGTTGAAACGGCAACAAGCCGTGGCACCTATGTCGCGGTTCGTTGCCGGCCAGGAGGTGGCGGTTTATTCGCGGTTAACACCCCATTTACTACCACCCGAGTTTGTTAGTGCATGCTATGTGGCACTATCGTCATTATACCAATATTACGACATACAATTTACTGGAGGTCAATTAGTACAGTCCGTTATGTCACCGGTAGGGAGTGTTCCAGAGACTGTCTGGTGTCGGACCCGGGGAAGGAAGCCACCTGTTCGCCACATCATAATCTTGCACACAAGAAGCGAATATTGCGAGGTGGAAATCACTATGATTTCTTGTCAATCTTCTGCTTAGGAACGGCTTTCATCGCGACTGATTCACTCGTCTTCACAGACGTGAAGAATACAGCATACCACGTAAACTCCACTGGTGTAGTAATAATAATCCTCGAAGACTGTGAATGTGGCTTGAACGGGGCCATTTATCATTATTTCCCTCTGGATTGCAGCCTCCGTTTTATTCACATAGTATGCAGATTTTGCTGAAATGACGCTCGAGAATGATTTATCAATTACAGTCGGCACGGATTGCAGTGGCTTTTTGTGTTCCTTATTGTGCGTCGCCACAATCTCGGTGTTATGTCATAACATAGGTGCAGCCAGTTTGCGTTCACGCAGAACATGGAACTCAAAGTCTCAGTGCGATCCTTGCTCCGTGCCGATTTTCCACTGTTTTAGCGAATCGTTGAAAATCATCGAAGACACGCTGACTCAAAGAAACCCCGTGAGTCAAAAAATCAGTTTTTCATAGTTATCGTTTCTCCATTCAAATATCGAACGGATCTTTCGATTTGACTCGTGTTCACTTTGACCTTTGACTGGTTTTTGGAGAAAACGCTTCTCAATAGAAACATTGAGAAAGATCAGAATGTTGCTGGAAACCTCAACTCTGTAAGAAAAGTAATGATCTGTACTCTAGTCATTCTAGTTCAATACAAAGAATGTCATTCTTGAATTTGAGAGTCCTCCACTCGGACTTTAACAAAATATCAAAACGAAGATGACCGGTGGCTAACTTGCTGCGATCGATGGAAACTTCATTGGAAGTTGAGGAGTGTATACCAGATCCTTGTGCGGCAAACCGAATAAACCTCGGGGTCAAGGCAGCCAAATTCAAATTCTGTTACTGAGCTATAAGATTTGACTGCATTGATACACATCATTCCTTGATAGCGGCCAGTTCCTGTTTGTATACAGAAGTCCACATAAACAAAGGTGGCCCTCTTCTAGTACAAGAACGCGGCTTCGGTGTTTTTTTTTGAAGCATAGCTTCTTACATATGGCAGCAGACCTTTCATTTAAAGGCACTGTTCACGATGAAATTCATCCTCAAATTCTTTATGACAAACGCTTCTAGTGGCTTTCAGAAGCGGAACAGCGTCGAAGAAACAGGACGAAAAGCTACCCAGAAGCCGCAAAACGGCTAAGAAAAGTGGGCGAACCCCGCCGCTTCGGGCAAGTCCGGCCCCTTTCCGCCCCTCGACGTGAACAAAGGAACACTCGAAATCGTGATTTGAGCGATGGTTTTCGATCAAAAGCCCCGTTCTTTCCTTCATTCTCAACTTCTCTCTTTACTCAGGTCAGCTCGCATACATTGGCTGCAAAAGACGGAAGTTACAAGCTTCGGACAACTCGTCCACCATTTTCCCTAGCTCAGTTTTTGAGGGACCATAACTCCATTCCCAGAAGGTCTTTAACGATTCCAGAAGCATCATTGGAATCAGAATGGGACCGGTTTCAAGATAGGCAAAAAAACAGAAAAGCGATCATTATTGCGAGCAGTGCCTTTAAAGCGTGAACTCGTAAATAAAACTAATCGGGAACCCTACCTTCAAGCACATCATAATTCTTCGATACGTGCTCGTTCACCACGGAGACCACGGTTTTATAACAAACTGCACCGTGACTTATCTTTTCATGTTTTCGCGCTGGCAATCACTTGAGGTATAGGATAAAAGAGGAAAGGTCGCAAAAATCCTTCATCTTGAAAAGATTTTTTTCTAGTTCTTTCTCATCAATCACTTGCAAACTAGTCCGTCAATATCGTTGTGTCCGATGCAATACGTCGAAATTTTTTCCAAACATAGAGTTTTTTCTGCCTAAGACTTTTTAGGTCAATTTCTTTTGTTTTTCTTCTGCCAAGACTTATTGAGAAATAAGAGTACCCAATTCGAAAGTTTGGATTGAGATCGAAAACATTCGATACTGGATCGTCTGCGCCTGTGCTGACGCTCCTGTTCCTCGTGCTAAGTTGTGCTAAACGATCGACGGAAATCCTGCCTTTTTTGTTGAGATTTCGTACATTCGACCTCCTATATCCACAAAAAGAAGCGCTGATGGCCCATCAAATCCACCCTGCGTTCTCAGATGGCCCAACCAATTAATCTTTTACCCTTCAATTTGTAGAAGCTTACCGTAAATTTTATCCTCTTTATACTCTTTTCCGTAGCCTTGTTGGCAGCTCTGCTTGCAGTCAGGTGTCCTATACAAGTCCTCTGGACACTCTCCGTAGTAGTGCTGTCCATTGTGGTGACCACATGAGTGAAAAGCGTACGGCTTGCAGCTGTTCTAAACATCATAGGTGGATATGTCATTTTTGTAACAGGCAGCTAGACTAAATTTTCCCTCTGTTAATCCTTACGTGGTGCTCAAAAAGCAAATGATTGTTATCGAGAACCGAGTTTGTATCGGATCTTCGTGCTACCTCTTAAGAATTTCCCGTAATTCTCTTCTTTCATCTGAATGTTGGAGCAACGTTACCTGATTCTACTTTACACACTGCTTATGGATATAATAGTAGCTTGTTGTTGTGGTATCATACCTTCGCCTTATATCGTCCTCCAGTGCATACTCCATACGTCTTTGCGTACTTCCACGCTTCTATTGCAAATCCACCTTCACATCTAAAAGGCTCCACGAAAAAAACTTCAACACAAGTAAGGTTTCGATAAATTCTCCCCTACGAAGCAGTTTTTTAGGCGGTGTAAGTTAAAATATACTATCACTAAGAGCTGAATAAGCGCGAACATTTTACGTGCCTCACTATTAGTGTATTTTTTTTATTCGGGACGCGGAAAAAGCCCACTTTATGCAAAAGAAAACAAAAACAAACCGGAAACAGAATAAAATAACAAACCGGAGCATAAACAACAACCTTGAAACTAGAGTCAAAAACAGGGAAATAAAGAAGGAGTCCAATCTTTACTTACTTACCTTACCGTCCCATTAGCTGACGGCCTGCCGAGGCTGACCTCGGAGCCAGTACGCCGCTGTGGGTGCCATGGGGAGATGTGCATCACGAACAACTGCCTTCCACGCAGAGCGATCCAGTGCCATTAGTCACAGACAGTCTGCGTCTAGCCAAATCGACTTCAACTTGCTTAATCCAAGTCTTTCCGGGCGCCGATCGCTGCACTTTCCATTCCACCGGTCGTTGTCTGAAGAGCAACTGGTGAGGCAGGCGTTCTATTGGCATGCGGCAAACATGACCAAACCAGCGCAACCTACGCTTTCTGACTTCGCATTCGATCGGGAGTTGGTCCTCGCAACGTATGCGAATATTCTCATTCGTGACATAGTCGCGTAAGGACACGCGAAGGATTCATCGGAGAGATCGCATTTGAAAAACTTCGAGTTTCTGAAGATCCGATTTAAGCAGTGTCCACGTCTTAGCTCCATACAGCAAAGCTGGCACGACAAACGAACGGTAGATCCTCATTTTCTTTCGAGTGGCTACGTTTGGACGCCTCCATAAGCGCCAGTCTAGTGCTCCAAATGCAGAACAGCTTGACCAATCCTGCTAAGAACTTCAGCTGTTGAGGCGATCTTGCTTTGTTAAAAGACGGAGTCAAGGTACTTGGAACGATCCACTTGCTCAATCTGGGCATCCTGGAGGGTGACTGCAGCTGGTGACCCATCACTTGTCATCACCTTCGTTTCGCCGGCATTTATCGTAAGACCATATGAGCTAGCTGTTGTCGCGATCTGGTGCAGAATGTCGGTAGCCTCGCCATCATTGTTAGCAAGAACAGCGCTGTCGTCAGCCAGTATTAGGTCGGTTACGAAATGATTATCACCGAATTGGACTCCTCGCCGGCCATTGAAAAAACTTCCCGCATGAAAGCGTCAACTACTGCATCAAACAGCAGAGGAGACGCAACACATCATCGTCGCAAGCCATTTCGAATCGAGAATGAAGCGAAAAGTTCCTTCCTTACGCGAATGCAACTGCATATGAGCCTGTATAAGTCTCTTGAAGAAGACACACGATCTTTTCCGGTACGCGTTCCGAGCGTAAATACAGCCACAAAGCCGGCCACGAGACGCTATCAAATGCCGCGCGGAAATCGATGAAGAGAACAACTGTTCGCTTGGCGCATCGTATGCTTTCCTCAAGAATCTGCCCGATGGTGAAAATTTGACCACGGCATCCACGACCAGGACGGAAACGTGCTTGCTCTTCTCTGGCTACAGTTTCCCAATGCTTTTGAAGACGCTGCTGCAGAATCCTAGTGAACACTTTGCCAGTGATGGACAGCAAGCTAAGACCGCGATAGTTTTTGCATTGACTGATGTTGCCTTTTTTCAGCACAGGTACTACAATCGCTCGTTTCCACGACGCAGGAATTTTCTCAGTACGCCATATTAGCTAAGAGTAGACGGCGCATCAAAATATCTCCACCAGCTTTTAAAGCTTCTGCAGTTACCATGTCCACACCAGCAGCTTTGCCCGACTTTAGTAGCTTCACAGCAGCAGCGGCTTCCTCCATGGATGGTGGGGCGTCTGAAGCGATCACATGAGGTTCAGCAAGGGTCGGCGTAGCAGTTGTATGAGGCTCGTCACTCCGGTACAATCCTTCAAAAAACTCCTTCCAACGCTCGAGACGTTCTGTGGACGATCGGACCAAGGAGCCGTCAGCCTTCCTGATATTGTCGCTTGTGACATTGGGTTTGCCACTTAGTCGTCTTAAAGTCGAGAACAGTGTGCGGAAGTCATACCTTGATGATGCTTGCTTCATTTCTTCTGCAACTGTGTTCCAGTACGCCTCGCGCTCCGATTTCAGCTGCCGTCGAACTTCACGATTCAACTGGACGTACGAATTGTGGTTGACAAGCTTTGCCTTCTTTCGTTGATCTACGAGTTCTAGACATCTGTCCGAGATCCACTGTTGCGTTCTCTGCCTGACGGGAGGACATATGTTTTCCACACAACTGCAAACTACGCTAGGGAACTGCTCTTCTTCTGCATTCACTTCATCGTAGGCCACTAAAGAAGAGAATCGATTCGACAGCTCCAACTGGAAACGCTGCACATACTCTGGCTCCTTCAACTTCGACCAATCCCGTTTGGGCTGCGACGCCGATTGAGACTTGACACGTTGGAGCTTGAGCCTGACCTTAGCACAGAGAAGATGATGGTCAGATCATCTCCAGTCAGCGCCACGCTTCACACGCACGTCCTGCAATGATGACCGGAAACGCGTATTGACGAGAATGTAGTCTAGCACAGCTGAGTCCTTGCCATTCGGTGCACGCCAGGTGAGTTAATGCTCACGAGGATGCTGGTAATGACTGTTTCCAACTAATAGTCCATTGCTTGCGGCGAACGACAGTAGAACCATACCATTTTCATTGATTTCACCTAGTCCATATCGGCCCAATGTTCCTTCCCAGCCCGACTGATCTGCTCCAACATGAGCATTCAAATCGCCAGCGATAATTATGAAATCCGTTCTTGGCAATGTGTCGATAGCGTCCTGTAGGTTGGTGTAAAATTCATCCTTCGCATCGTCTGAGCTGACTTCCGTGGGAGCGTAGACAGAAATTATGCGCGTCTTTACTGTACCCGCTAGTGTCAATACGGCTAGACGGCTCGATATCGGTTGAAAAGCCAGCACGCTTTCAGTCGCCCCGTTACCTTCCATGTGCTTATCTTCTCCAGAATAGAACAGCGTAATTTGAGCGTCAGTATCAGGTATTCGCATGATCGTTCGTCCAGACCCTGTCATTCGTAGCTCCGAGAGCTCCGCAATGGAGATGTTGTATCGTGCCAATTCGTGAGCGATCACTTCCTTCTGCCCAACATGGTGGCCTGTGCGTACGTTCCGTGCAGCGACTTGAACTTCCCGCTTCGGCGTGAAAATTCTATCCGTATAACCAGTCGCATATTTGTCACCGGAACCCTGGTTTCGGTTCATTAGATCCGGCGCATCAGCTGCCCCGTATGCGGTAGCACATGTTTGGATCCTTAAATCGTCTCCCATGGTTTCAAGCCTAGTTTTACAATCCGCCGGCACGAGACAACCCTCCTCCTTTCTCAGCCGGGCTTGGGACCGTCCATGGCGGAGTTCAATCCAACACACACTAGAAACAGAAATGGGAAATGCAGACACTAAAAGCTAGGCACGTCGCAGCAAGCCAGCTAGGAAAGTGGGATGACTTACAGGAAGGTCCTAAAAGCAATCAAAGACAAACTCAACAGGCTCGGATTCTCACCCAGAAGGTGGTTGATTTAACTTACGACTCGATAAGTGAAAAAGCTTCACCTTAATTGTGACCTCACCGCGGTGGGATAAAGTCTAAGTTTTCCTCTTCTACTTCCTATAATATATTGATACGGAATGATGGATTAAATATAATCATTCGAAAACAAATTATAACCGAAATGCAAGTTTTGAGCAATTCTAAGGACATTTTCGTGAGATTGCATGTACCATCACACCTTCTCCAGGGACCGTATGCCTTTCTCTCTCCGAGCTTCCCAATTCCAGCGAAGCCAACACGTGATAGCTCACTAAATTGAAACCGGCCGATCACAGAAGGGCCGTTCGGGAAAGAGGCGTTAGCCTCCCGCGAAGCCCTCCTGTAATTGTTCATTTTTACTCATGTTTGCCTTAAAAACAGCACACACGCTCGTAAACGTAACTGAGATTACTACGGAAATAGAATCGTATGGCTCAGAACACAACGCCTATGCATTTTGAAGCGTCAAAAACGACCCACAATGCCGTTTCAGGAGTTCCAAGTTTGGTCCCGTCCTTATTTTCACGCCCCCTGTATTTGCCCTATTCCTCCAACGCAAGGTTGCTGGGCCATCAATGCCGTAGGTACTGTTGGGAGAATGCCTAACAAGTGAGCCATACACGTCACTGATGGCGACGATGACACAGCAATAAATTACACTACAACGTATGTGAAGTTCATGTGTACAGAATATATAACAAGCACGGATAATGAAAGAATTGCCATATTCTAATTATATTCGACCCTATCTTCAAAATACTAGAAGTAAAGTAAATCAAGGAAAGGAAAGGTATGAACGAGGATTTGACAAAGTTCGTTTCGTCCGTGGCTTTAGGCAAACTTTACCAAGCAGCTCTATCGGGGCTCCTCAGTGAAGAACAGAACTGTCGATGATAAAGAAGTATGAAAACGAAAATATGAGCCGAGCAGAGTGAAAAAGTGTTAAAGAACGTTAGAAAGAGGTTAGAGGGCAAGAAGCTATAGTATACTATCAATATCAGAATGAAGTCCATATGATCACAAGTCCTTATTTTGGACAGTACCGAATACAGACCTATCAACAATGAAGACTTAGTATGTTATGCTTTTTACCAACTGTGTTATACTTTTCTTTTCATCTCTTAGGTTAAACTTATATGTTATCATTTTTGTTTATAGATGCATTTTATCATATTTACTTCTACGAATTCTGGTGTATATAGGTTTCCAATCAAAACTGTTTTCATTTCTTTGAGTTTTTCCATGAAGGAATCTAAATTTGAAGAGATATAAGCTAATCTCAAGGTCTCCGTATAAATTGTAGATGCTTTGACTTCTATAGAGATATCAGAATGAGCATGGGGAAGTCTTTTAACTCTGAAATTAAAATCATCTGTCTTATTATACAACTTTGTGCGTATTTTATTATTAATTATTTCTATACTAATGTCTAAGTAATTGCATTTATAGGGATTACTGTGCGTCTTTTTGAGCTCAATACATTCTTGTATATTAGTGAAATTTGGTTATCCACAAATGTTTCATCTTTATTATGGATTATGAGCAAGTCATCCATATATCTAAAAGGTTTGAAAAGTACGTTATTTTCGATTTTCGCGCTTATAGAGTACCTATACTCCAACATGGAAACTGTTATATCGGCTAACAATGGGCTGAAGTTACCTCCCTGAGGAACTCCTTTCATCTGTTGAAGCACTAGTTCTCCGAAACGACAGTAACTGTTGCGTAAGATAGTCAACGTGATATATCAAGTCTGTGATGGTATAATATCTGTAACCGCCTTTATCTAGCTCAGAATCTCGATAAAAATACTCTGTATCCATTGGTAACTATCCATTTTTATTAGCATTTTTGAAGCAAATTTTCAAAAATTCTTTCATGTTATACAGAATAAAGCTGTGTGGGAGGTTAGTGAAGATGTCAGTAAAACCAGCAGAATAAACTTTGAACCCATTGGTACTCAGTCTGCATAATTCAGCTGCTATGTTAATGTTTGAGATAGACCAATAGGTCTTGAGTCCTCCTTTCCTTTGGTAACTCACATTGGGTATAATTAATAAAATGTGTCTTAAGAAACGTGAAAATTTTTGCAATTCTACTGCTAATGGTTTCATGCTGCTGTTTCTTGCTCCCATGTGAATCTGAATTTTATGGGATCGCTTATGTAATTTCGGTAAAGCGCAGATGATGGGTAACTCACAATCTATGTCAATTTTAAGTCCTGCTTTGATATTGAAAAACTTATGCTTTAAAATGGTTGTTTGCCTGTTGGCATTTTGAATCAACTTATATGTGTCATTATGGTTTGTTCTCTTTCAAAATTACCGTTTATGATATTAATTCCAAGTTCTTTCATGAGAGTTATGGTGTAGTATTTCTTACAAATAATCCCATAATTATTGCTAGCTTTATCTAAAGGGCAGAAAATGAAAGTGTTTCTGGTATTCTTTTATACTCTTATAAGGTATCAGGCTATTAGACTGCCTACGGAAGGAAGTCCCTTGTAGTATTGGTTTGAGTCTTTTTCTGTACTGTTTTTGAAATGCAACTGCAAACTATTTATTTTCATAACATCTAGCTTGTACTTATTTCTCATGTAGTTGATGAATTTCGTTGTAGCGTCGAAATAAGTTTGTGTTATTTCATTCCTTTTATTCATCTTTTCTATTCTATATTTAGTTCCTTTATTCAAGATTTCTTTGAGAATTAATTTTTATTATATCAATATTCCCTGTTATGATGTGTTGATGATGGGAATCAATATAATCTTTATATTCATCCCGACCATATTCACAAATGCATCCATCTGATATTATTTCTTGGATGCTACTTGTATCCAAAGCTTTTAACATTTTATTTTAGTTGAAAACAATGCTAGATACAGGATCCTCATAAATATGGACAACTCTTACTTTTTTATAACGTTTTATTTCAGTGTTAGGAACAAGGTTAGGCAAATCTATGCTGTTGAAAATTCTATCGAAATTAATCCGATCAGAAACGTTATTGAAATAATTCATTTTCAAGTAGTAGTAATCTTCTTGTTCATTTTTACGCCTTTCGTTACATTCCAAGTGATAGTGGAAATGAGTAAGAAGGCACAAAATCAGAAACTTAGTTCTGTTGGTGATACTAGATAGGAAAGAATCCGACTGTGATAGTTCTATAAGCTTTCGTATATTTCTTTTATTCATGTGTTTTATCAAACTATATATTTTCATAGTATTCAACCCATCTTTTCCTTCTTTCTCTATGTAATCGATAACATTTTGAACATCCAAAGGATTCAGTCTATTTATCTTTTTTCTTCTACCTCTGTTGTTACGCTCCTTGATATTTTTGAGTGCGAAGAATGGATGTTTGACTTTATGCATAAGTGGATTACTTATATCTGAAATATTTCCATATCCTTTAATATTATCATTAAGTCCAAAAGGGTATGGTGTCATGAGAAGTTTTATCCAAAACTCTTCCTTCTCCAGTAAAATGTTTCTATCCGTATTTTCTGGACAGGAGTCCAAAATATGTACAATTATGTTGGATTTACATTTATGATAATGTGTATATAATGGAGTAAATATTTTATGGTTATTAATATTGCGTAGATGTTCCATTACTCTCTCTTTCAAACTCCTAGTTGTCATTCCAACATATTGTAGATTACAACTAGAGCATTGTAACTAATATATAACACCTCTAGACCTACAGTTAGCGCCACTAGTCTTGAATGTATTAATACAAAATTTTGTAGCAGTGGAATCAATATAGTTATCAAAGTTTGTAAGTCTACAAACAGTGCACTTTGCCGAACATTTTTCACCTTTTGATCATTACCAAAATCTTTTATGGTATATTTGTTAGCTCTATTCTTATACTTGGTGAACGAAGACAGGGAGAAGTAGTTTTTTGCTTGATTTGGAACCTGAGTTTTTGACCAGAATCTAAGTAAGTGGGCGGCCAAACCCCCCTTACAGAGAGGAATCTCCCTTACAGGTTTGCCAGGGCTGCTGGCAGGGGTTGTCAATCCCAAAGGTTTTGACTTAGTACTGGGTGGCGCGAAAAACTGATCCCTCTTGACATTTTCCGCTTATAACCCCATCAGTACCAGTCCCTATTTTTATTCAGAGGTATGGCCCTCCGGTCAATCTGTAATACAGTTGCAGTGGGATTATGTCTAAATCCCAAGTGTACCTGAAACGAGAACTAAGGCTGATTTGCCGTAAGGTATGTAAGAGCTAACAACAAGAGATGGGTCATGATCAAGGAAACGGGTTGACTATTTGCCGGCATATAATTTATATCCTTTATAGCGAGAAGGGAAACAGAAAAGCGATCGAAAATCATATAAATTATTGAAGGTCTTTTGAGCACAATATGCATCTCAGGGAAAGAAGAGAATAGAAAGCATCCAAATGTGGATGCTTCTACAATTGGTGTAAAACACCATTCGTGACTGACGATAAGAGGTATGATAATCTGATGGAAACGTATGGCCCGTCCCACTCAAACAAGTCCAGGAGGAGAAAGCAACGGAGCGGTCGGCTACGGTGAAATCAAGGGATAAGTAGATTTCAACATGTAGACAACCCGATGAGCTCTACTTCGACTGGCTCAAATCGAGAGGAGAAGCTATAGCTACATTGAGTGTACGAATAATGAATGAAGTAAGAAGAAGATGCATCAAGTAGATGCTTCACCATTGGTGCGTGTCACATTTCGTGACTGACGACAAGCTTTGTGATCAATGTGATAGGAATCGGAGCTAAAAAGAAGTCAACTATCTCCTATTACGTGATGAGGATTGACTTTCAGAAAAGTCAGGGTCTTGAGTTAATGTTAAAAGAGAAGTATTGTGAAGTACGGAAAATTATAATAGTGTATGTTATGAATTAATATACATAATGTATTATAAAAAAGAATTAGATAACATGAGAGGTGGCAATTAGATATAACTAGAAGCGATAATACAATAAGTGACATGTTATTATCAATACCTTCATATAATAGGTAAACGTGAGCAACCCTGCTTTGGAGGAAAAGTCCAAATACAGGGGGCATGAAAATACGGGCGGTGCCAAACTTGCTACTCCTGTAACAGCATTGCGGGCCGTTTTGGACGCTTCAAAATGCATAGGCGTTGTGTTCTGAGCCGTACGATTATATTTCCGTAGTAATCTCAAATACGTTTACGAGCGTTTATGCTTAAGTGAAAAGTCTCGTGTTGACTTCTCATCAACGGAAACGCTCGGGAAGAGGTATGCATACGGCTCTAACGTCCCTCAGTCTATCGAGCGTTGATCTGTGCTTTCACAAAAAATCTGTTCAATTCCAGACACAGGGTGTTACACAAATCGTCGATGATTTGGAGAAAAACTCGTTGCTTCCGCCTTCAAGCTCCTTACCACAGAAGTGAAAAAAATACAGAATGTGAGCTTTTGAGCTTTCTTTTACGGGTGGAAAATACTGGAAATTCCTTGAAAAAACTCTTGTCCACCGATCGTCTAATCCGTGCTTCCACAATTCGCAATTAACCCCATCGAGGCACCTGCACGTTTCGCAGCACATGTCAAGCTTTGCTTCAAAAACGCGATTTTTTCATAGCTCCTTTCTCAGGCGAAACGAGCCGCGCGCTAGCAAGAGTGGGCTCTGCGGGCGATGAGTTGGCCGCCACCACACGTTCAGCCGGTGATTGGACATTCGACGGCGACGAGTTGGAGACGCACTGGCAGTGTTGAGAGACAGCTTTGACTGCCTTCGACTAGCTTACAACTGGTAGTGCCAGGCCGCAGCGGTGCGCCGATCGTTCGGCAGCGTCACTAGATGAGCGGCTACCGAGCGGCTCTCGGGCTTGTTCATGGAGACAAACTGGCTTTCAGTTGTCAGCTTCCGGCTGTTGTTCAGGTGTTGATACTATTATTTTCGAAAATCTTCGAAAGGTGTGCAGCACTGCCGGGAACGTGTGCAGCACTGCTAGACAAGTGTTTGGTAAACATTTTTTAAGTGAGTGAATCAATTTGAAAATCTGTTTACTATTTGAATCGTTGGAGTTTTAGCAAAATTAATTCGAACTTCAGGGAACATTGAATTTTATTTTATTTCCGGGTAGTTGGTGAATACTTGAGAATTTTTGTCGGAGGCTGATTATACGAATATGTTTGCACAAATTTTCCAGAATTTCGGGAAAATTAACATCGTCATAGCAGATTTGCAAGGCCTGATTAGTTGTGGCTGTTGAGTGTATCCCGGCTAACCCTGTGGTATGGTTTATTTCGGGGAGAGGAACTTTCAATGTGAGGATAATACATATGATCATAATACGCAGAGGATCATCATGGGCTATGCATAAGAATGTCACCAGTGTCAACACAACACTGTGGTGTGTGAACTCTAGCGCGTAGTTGGTGGGATCTATAAGGGTTGCTTAATAGGATACGCCGAACCCGCTCGCCCAAAGCCAAGATTCAACCCGGTGCATCAGTTGTATTGCCGACTAGGCGTGTTGTGTGCTAATGCATCACTTAGCGTGTCGGTAGCACTCCCTTTCAGGTGCAGATCACGAAACTCACAATGCTCCGCCCATTATCCCAAGGTTGTCACTTTACTGGAAACTGCGCCCACGAGTCCTAGACTGAGAAAATTGTTTGGGGGGTTTCAGCGGCTTGAGACGATGATGGCTAGCACTTATGGAGGTGACCGACCATGTTCCAATCTGGGCCTGAGAATTGAACTGGACCGGTAATAATGACGCCACGAGGGAGAGTTCAACTCTAAACAGCTAACGCAGCAGAAGGCCAGACGCCCTCATCGATGATCGCGCACCACAAGACTTCGAATTTTAAAGGCAGTGTCCACGATAAAAACCGTGTCTGTTTTTTTGGTGGAGATCGGCAGCTGCGGGCCTAGCTCAACCCTAACCTTGAAAAAACTAAGAAAAATGAGCTCGGAACGGTCCCCTACGGGCCCAAAGTTATACACTAGTCAGCTCGTCACCCCCAGATCCACTTTCCACGCCCACTGACGTGAATAAATGAAAGCTCGAGAATGTGAGATGAGCGATAGTTTCCGAACAATAGCCCCGTTCTTACCTTTATTCCCAACTTCTCTCTTTACTCAGGTCAGCTGGCATACATCGGCTGCAAGAGACGGAAGTTACAAGCCTCGGACAACTCGTCCACCATGCTTTCTTAGCTCATATTTTGAGGGACCATAACTCCGTTCCCAGAAGGTCTTGCACGATTCCAAAAACACCATTGGAATCAGCATTGGACCGTCTCCAAGATAGGCGGAAAAGCAGAAAAACGATTCTCATCGTGAACACTGCCTTTAATAAGCACCAGTAGTAAACATCACCTAAAATCTTCTGCATTCTCTAGCGGGTAGTTATCGCTGGCTTTTGAATTTCTTGTCATATTTGCTACATAGAGTGCGCGCAATCCCTTTGTCTGAGGAATGGATGGGGCTGCGACGGTAGATCACCCCGCGCGGATCGAAACCCCATTCTCCACTGAGGCCGCCAACCCCGCACCGGCAGCCGCCTGGTCCATGAGTCAGACTAGAAAGAAAACGAAAACCATACATTCCTGGCGTCATGTTGACGGCCGAATATTTGCTAACTTCTTATAATCCGTAATACGTGTGATTAGATAATACTGAATAAATTATCAATCGGATTGAAAAAACCAAACCAACCGAGCACGCATGTACACATATGAATAAATTGAACATAGACTCACCCCCGACCGCATTGGGATCTGCAACAAGCCAGGATGTCTGTATCCGACAGGTGCACCTGGAAGGAATTGCGAAAAATGGCAGTGGAGCACTCAAACCGATTCATAAAAGGTAGAGAAATGGCAAACACTGCAATGCGTCGAAAAGTTTCACATGAATGTTTCCAAAATTGAACCTATTCCTTGAAACCTATATATGAATGAATCTTTCCGACGTGTTTTGAGTTATTAGCAATTCGTGTCAGGAAGTTCAATAAGCATTTAGCAATTTCAGTGAGATGATTAACCTTTACTGTTCCATTCGATTGTATGCATGCTCGATCTGACATGGCTTCGACAGCTGACACAGCCCAGCATGACCCTGGAATGTTCTCAACAGAGCCCAAACATTAATACCGCTAACATAATACTCCCACGCTTTCATAGGCCCAATTCAACTGCCGTAGAATAAAACCATGCCGAGTGAAACCCAAACAATGGATATTGCCACAGTTTGGGGGAGAGATTCACGGTCGGCACTAGTCGCTCTGATACTTTTGCTTCCTTATCATGCGGTGGCGCAAAATTGGTGCAAGTCTGTTATAACATGTGTGTACCGAGTTTGCGCAAAAAAATAGGGAACCAGAGGTAGCTGCGCGATCCGTGCCCACTGAAGGTATATGAATACCCAAACTTACTTACAATGGTAATTAACTTCAGCCATAATTTCGAGGCATTCGAATAGTCTTTTATCGACGATTTCCTCTTTTTTGAGGTATGCAATGCTCAGTCCAAAACTCAAAAAATTTACTCGTAATGTTTCGATAAACCGCCGCCCTCACAAAACACACCTGTTTTGTGCAATGAAGTTTCGAAGTTTTTGAAATTCGCTTACCGCAGTTGGACTGGTCACGAATGTAAGCAATAGATGGACAATACGGCCATTTTTCCCGTGCATCGAAACTGAATGGTGCATAGAGCTTAGAATGCAGCTAAACCATTTTTCAAGAAGAAATTATGCTAAATTGTCTCCGTGACAACAACAACCTTTCGGGTATGAAATCGGAGTTCGAGGCAATGTCTGGTTTTTCGTCCTTCAGCTCGATCTTCCTTAGCTGATGTAAGGTCTCCATGATATCCGGCTTCATCGATCGATACTTTATCATCATCTCGGCTTTTCGCGAATACTTCGCCTACAACAAGAATTTAGAACTGTTGATACCTGGAGGCAGCTGTCCTGATATTTTCGAATCCGTTCCAAGTTTTTTTTTTTTATCTGGAACGAAATTATTGGCGGCCTGCATTAACGCGCTAAGACGGGGTTCGGAAACCCCATGAGTGGGCCTCTTCGCACCGGACGCTAACTCTCACTCTTCGCATGAAACCCCATTCATAGCTGGTCGCTTCGACTAGTCGATGCACTGCCAGCAGTTCCAAAACCCATAGTGGCAACAGATCTTGCACTGAGTCGCGACGGGTTGAAACAGTTTGCCGTTTCAGTCGCAATCGTCGAGCGACTGGGCGATGTCTTAGCTGGTCGAAGCGACCTGCCTGATTTCGTTAGGTCGCTTCGACTAGTCGCGTCGCTTCCATCATAGAAGCGATTCGTCTAGTCGAAGCTAATAGGCCGTTATCTTTTGTCAAGACGCAAGGTACCCGGAGCCTATTTGCAAACTCCACATTTTTTAGCGCAAATGTGTCGTGTTTGCATTGAAGGCAGCAGACACGCACGAAAATGGTATCGATTTTATGACATAATTCAAAGGTTTGGAGCTTGTTGTAGTGGGAATTGACTAAAAAACGAACGAAAACTGTGTGGAAATAGAGGAATAACGATTATTTTGTTATCGTGTGAAAAAGGACGAGTTTCATCGCGTGGGTTTGAAACAGCGATTACTAGCAAGAAAACGGTTGAGATGGAGAAGCCGATATATTCCTACACCGTGCACTGGGGCGTTCACCTCGTTGGAAGCATCAAAAACCAGCTAAAACAACCGTATTAGTACTATAAATCTGGACAAGTTTGTATTTTGGGGCAGGGTTGCAGAAGCTCAGGGGCGGGGTTGCAGAAATTTTTCGGTTTGCATTGCTGAAATTTAGTAGTTTTGACTCGTTTTTGACGCTTCCAACGGGGTGATCAGTCTTCTAGGAGCCATGCAACTCCAGAAGCGTAGTTATCTCAACAACTTTTTCGAGCGTGTCTGCTGCCTTTAATATTAGAATTCCTTAAAAACACTGTTTTTGTTTCAGCATAACCAAAGTTTATTAGGCAAGGTTAATTGCTTCGCATTAGTTATTCCTACAGAATTATTACTTCCATTGAGTTTCAGTCTTCCGATTTTCAAACAACGCCACTACTACATTTTTTTCTATTGCAAACGAACAAATAACAAATATCCAACTGAATACGATTGCGACATTGATCGATACTGGACTCAGCCTTCATACCTGAATATGTCATTAAAAGTGAGCGATCTTCTTTTGAAGCAACACAGGAAATGGTAGCAGAACCACCACCCAATTAAAAATCAATCTCGCGGCGTTGCCCGCTAATCTCCGTCCCGCTTCAAGCGGCGTTGCGTCCCCACGAGAGATCTCAAGTCGCTTGACGATTTCAAATATCTGCACGAAGCGATTTCAAATTGCTTCGTCCTGCGATTTTAAATCACGGTCAAGCTATGAATAGGTATTGAGTATCCGCTATCGACCTTCATTCTCGACGCGACGTGATTCCCTTCACCTTCCCATCGTATTCATGCATGCCCCTGAATTACCGCATTTTAGGGAATGGCTCATCGGAGTTTGTCAGTTTCGCGCCGGGATGAAAGAGTACCGTGTTTTCTCTATTAGAAGTACACCCCTAACAGAAGTACACCAAAAAGAGAAATCTGAGAAATAAAAGTACACTCTTGCTGAAGTACACTTTCATTAGTAGTACTTTTCGAAATGGGAAAGGAATAAGAATTTAGAATTTTAAAACTGATTTACGGCTCGGGATAGAACGACAATTTTAACGATTGTGAAAGGCAGGGATCATTCAAACGTCGCGGCGATAAGTGAAAGAGAGCAGGAAGGATCAATTGGTAATGAATCCTGCTTCTGATAGTGAGGAAATCGTTTGTTTCAACGGACAAAACGGCATCCCTTGGAGTGAAATGGAATGATGGAATCATCCGAGATCGGTTGAAATGTACGTTTTTGAGCATATTAAGGAAATACTGAAGAAATACATATCGCCGCGATGACATCGGCGCCGCTCTCCCTTGGGCAACGTTGTGATAAAATCGCGGCGATATGCATATTTGCTGAAAATTTCGGTAATGTGGTTAAAAAGAAAAGTGTCACCCGCCCTCGGATGAATGCCTCACCGCCCTTCAACTCCACGAAGTGTCTTTGTGCCTGGGGAAAGAATCGATTCTCTCCAAAGCGCCATATCGTCGCTATTGTTTGGTAACGCTTTTTTACACACATTACCGCCACGTACTAAAGGCAGCAGACACGCTCGAAAAAGTTGTTAAGATAACTACGTTACTGGGGTTGTATGGTCCCTGGTAGATGGCTCGCGCCGGTAAAAGCGTCAAAAACGAGTTAGAACTACTAAATTCGAGCAATTAATGTCGAAAAGTTTCTTCAACGCCGCCCCCAAATACAAACTCGTTCAGGTTGATCGTTTGAATAAGGCCGCTTTGGCTGGATTTTGATGCTTCCAACGAGGTCAGCGTTCTAGTACAAGCTGTAAGAGTCTACTGGCATAGCCACCTCAACCGTTTTGTCGCTAATATTGGCTGTTTCAACCGCGGGCGGTAAAACTCCTCCTTTTTCTGCCAATCATAAAAACAGCTCTTATTTTTCTATTTGCATGCCTTTTCGTTGCTTTTTTCGTTACTACCGCATACTACCAGCTTCAAGTCTTCGATTCATAACATAAAATCGATATCATTCTTGAGAGTGTCTGATGCCTTCAAGTATGATCCCGGCCAAAGCGATGACTCAATCGGAGTTGGATAGCTGAATTTGCATGGTGTTTAATGGCAGATCTCATGTTGAGTGGCAAAAATTTTCACTATGACGATTCCGCAAAACAAGGCTGAAAAATACAGATACACCCTCTATTCGAAGTATACCTCTACAAGAAGTACATCTAAAAAACGCCTGAAAAATAGAATTACATGTGCTTCTAGAAGAGAAAATACGGTACCTGTCACTCTGTAATCAATAAGTCTACACTGAAACTACAGACGACACGGATCGGAGATTTGGTTGCGGTTCCAATCTGTCGGTGCAGAATAAACTGATGCAAACTCCGTGAACGTAGCAGTTAACGTTACTGTATCTTCTGTTTCCGAGTTAGATTTATTTCCGTTCATCGCGTGCGTCTGGGATTGTACGCTGCGTCTCCTTCTCCCCACGCTTTCTTGGTGTCTACCCTCGATCCTCACAAGCGTGCGAGGGAACGGGGTAAATTTGGCTTCGAACCAGAGTGTAAATGTGTTAACTGTAGAGTTGGCGTAATAATTGAATTCTATGAATGGACGGGGCTGCGGCGGTAGATCACCCCGCGCCAATCGAAACCCCATTCTCCAATGAGGTGCCATTTATACTTCCGCCGCCTTGCGGCGCGGCGAAGTGCAATTGTTTAAGGGGTCGTTTATACTTCCGCCGCGGAGAGGCGCGGTACAGTGCATTTCTGTAATATTGATCGTGCCGCGCCGCCTGATCAATATTACAGAAATGCATTGTGCCGCGCCGCTCGGCGGCGGAAGTATAAAAGACTCCTAATATTGATCGTGCCGCGCCGCATCATCAATATTACAGAAATGCACTGTGCCGCGCCGCTAAGCGTCGGAAGTATAAACGATCTCTGAGGCCGCCAACTCCGCACGGCTAGCCGCCTGGCCCATGCGTCAGACTAAATCGGAAACCGAATCCATACATTAGTCTGTTATCCACCCGTCTCTTCCCCCAGGTCTTCTATAGCTTTCGATCCTAGTATGATTCAGGTGCATTCTGCTGGCGTTTTGGCATTCTCGCCTTCTTCTGTGCCTGGAACGTCGAGGGTATTTGAGAAAACTATTCCATCAAGCATCACATCCTTTTGCCTCTCATCACGAGTCTAATCCTTAGCAGGAGAGTGGCGGTCCTCTTTCTCACTGGGTGTGACCTTTAATGGGTGAAATGACGCTGGATGGAACAGTGTATCTTTTCCGAAATGCTCTTAACTTTCCAGGTTCTGAAGGACGCAATTTCGCCAAAACGTTAGCGGATTGAGCCTATTCAATACTCCGTTTGGAAGCCTTACAAGATTATTGCCGTGCTGGGGGGCGGCATGCAGGTACGCGGCGGGTTAGGTTGGGGTTGGGCAGGGTTTGGGGCGTCGGCGCGTTTCAGGATAGCAGCGCGAGGGCTGAAAAGGGGTTGGGGTAGCACTGAAAAATCGTTCCCTCGGCAACCCTACCTACAAGATTGGGGAAGCCAACACCCCGCTGAGACACCAATTATTGATTATTCCCAGCACTCGCAGAGCGATCATCGAACGCGCCGACGCCCTCAAACCCTGCCCAACCCCAAACTAACCCGCCGCGTACGTGCATGCCGCCCCCAAACAATAGTTTTTTTGTACCGCTAGAAAAACCATCAAAAGCATATATCTGGGGTGTTTCGTTGAAATCCCTCCCTGACACCTACCATCCCAGTCACTTCGAGAGATTGCGAAGGAAACACATTCGTTGGGGCTGTTCTAAAGAAACTCTATCGATACGGCACTCCCATTGACCCCGCTCCCAATCCGTCCGTCCATTACAAGAACAAAACATATTCAGAAAATTTCAAATATAGTTTTGTTCTCGTCTGTTTTAGTAGTTTCCGATGAAGCGTTTACACCGACGAATGGAATACAAACCCTCCGCAGACCCCGCCCCCACTCCAATCTTTGCCTCATGACTCGAATACTTACTCGCTTAAGGAAATCCAAAAAGAAATGCTTTGCCTTATGAATTTTCGGACAAGCAGAAACAGTTACACATATGTCAAGTAGAATATCGATACCAAGATAGAAGGACATCTATATGAATATAGGTATGAAGCTTCGGGAAGGATTGCTCATCTCTCTATAATTTTTAAGTTTTCACTCCGATTCTATTATATCTTCACCACCGGTGGTGATGTTTTCCTACTCCCTGGTCCAGGCAGATACTGCTGACCCCTATAGAAAAACGGTATGTGAATAAAGACACAACGCTCTCCACTTCTTTTATACCCTACCCTTTATCAATTGGATATCATCAACGCCCTTCTTCCCGAAGCTCCGTACCTACATTCCATCTATATAAATTTATCACCTTGAAAAATGGCTGTATTTTGTTCACATAGTCGACCAATGCTTCGCCGCTCAGCTCAACAGCCTCCTTTGATATTGGAACTGCGGCGAATTCTTCTAAAATTCCGTAGTTGTTTCACTCACAGCTATCCCGATGCTACGAAACTGTCCTTCAAAACGGCCTGGCTTTTGTCACAAATATGGGATGAGCCACACCAGACGAATGATCGTTCGCGTGTAAACATTCATTTACAGCGAATCGCTCTGATAATTCACTGGATTAAATTTTGAAAAACCTCACTGTTGCTTTTTTTCTGGTGAGCCATAAAATTTTTAATACCCACGGAATGTTGGAAACCATCCTAACGCACCGGCAACGAAGAACAGCGAGAAACCGTACAATAGCTGAAAATACGCGTATTTCTCTCATCAGACTTTTCTTCTGGATAAACCCAGTTATTCTGGTATCATTTTGGGTCTCTCAAAAAGACATGCACCCTTAAACGTCGACCAACAAACGTCGTCAATGCTGGTTATATCAAACACTCAAAAAGTTCTTTTTCTGCATTTTTGCCAACTTCAGTTCGTTTGTTTTCTTACAGCGCCTTCAAAGTCTAGACAACCCATAGAACTTCCATTTTTTTTCAAGAAAAAACATTAACCTTGAACACATACCCCTGAGGCGCATTCTGATTCTATATAGTCTTGAAGTAATACTTCAGTTTGCATTCTTTCATCTAATCTTTACATATTTTAATTCACTTCTTCGCATCTAGTTCCTGACTTGTGCAAGATGGCTCCGCCTCGATTTCGTCGAGCGGTCTTAGCCTGATAAATCCGACCTTGACGGTAGTCCGCAAACCAGTATGAAACACCTGAACTAGTTGACCTTGTTCGCGGCGGGCTCAAACTCCCAGTTGGCACGTACAGTTCACTTCCGCACTGCCATTCAGTCCGCAAAGTGCACGCTGATTGCGAAATCGTGCTGCGGCGCGGTTGCGAGTATCCTCAGACAGGGATGCGGGATCATTACATGCCGTGGACATTCCGAATGAAGTATGCGTTTCTAGGATCAATTTTCGGCTAAGATTTGGAAGGTTCTCTCTGCAAAACCTTTCTCTGAACGGAGTTATGTACAAGGTGGCTGAGAAGTTCTCACATTTTTTTTATTTGTTGTGCCTTTTGCTTGCGAATCATCGAATCAACCCACTCCAACAACCAGAGACTTCTTTAGATCAAGTACAATAATTTCAGTCAGAAAAATCCTCCGCTGCAAAGCATTTACACAACTCACGCTTGGAAATCACCCACATTGATCGCACACTCTTGATCCGTAATTTGGTCAAAACCATGCATCAAAGCTGTTTTCAACGCAACCGATGCGACGTATCGTTTCCCTGATATTTTTTAGCACAAGATGTGCCAAACCATAAGATTGTTGAGTCTAAGTCGGACCAATTATGTGGCAAAACATCTTGCATCAGAATCCCGGAACCAATTTCTCGAAACGGCAGTTGTCGATTTGGTCGAATGTTGCGGTGTCTAGGCCTTCTACAATGTGTATCCCTCTGCTGGAGGTTTTTTTCAAGCAGCTGGCCACAGAACTGTCGTTTATGGAGTCGAAATATGATCAGAACCCTCTTATCTGAAAGAGGGTTTTCTAAAGATGGCGCGTGCGACCAACGCCGACCAAATTGACTTTGTGACGACATCTTTCCTACAGTTTTTTGGAGCACTTGTAACTTTTGTTATCCCGCTACATGGTTAAATTTATTCTTGATATTTCGTTGAAACTTTTGGTTTTTGAAGTGAGTTGTTTTGTAGATCCACTAGTGGTTTTCTTAACCTTCAAAGGTATCCAAAAAAGTGCGGGAACTTCTCAGCCACCCTGTATATGTGTTTTGAGTGCTTCACGCGTGAAACACATAACGTGTACGTCGCGTCCGAGATATACCTATGCGATTTTCACACTATGGATGAGGATTATAGACCAGGTGATTGTGGAGTTATCCCTGGTGTATAAACACATCGGTGTAACCCAGGAGGCGACGAAGACTCATGGATTACACGTTATAATGCGTCTACGAGTGAAGCGCTAAACGCGTATAACTTCGTTCAGAGAACTGTTTCGCAGCTGCGATGTGAAAATTCGAATTCTACGTTAAACATTGATTCTAGAAACGCATAATTCACTTGGAATAGCCACGGCATGTAATGATCCTTGACTTGTCAGGAAACCCTTGAGGGTAGTTACTTTTTGTTGAGTGTTGCGTCGCATAGATCCTTCGGTAGAAAGTACGTCGCATACTTTTCGTATACGGTCGTCTGGGGCCAGGGAGAAGTGTAAGACGGATTGCTTCGTTTATTGTCCTTGCATCCACAAGGAACACGTGTCCAGGTACCATGGGCAAATGTGACAATGTCATCTGAGTCGCGGGGGAATCGAGTTGTTCGTTTCGCCAACGAAGGTGGGACTGCTTCTATGAATCAATAGTCGTCTGTGACTGCTGCGACGGCTGCGGCGTGATGGCTCATAGAAAATCGGTGATCGTCTCTTTTTAGCTGCTGAAATTGAGCGCCTGGAATCGTTGTTATGATGATGAGTCTGCGAGTCCGAGATTCCGGACGCCACGGATGAGTTGTGAGCGCGGAGTTGAGAGGCGGCCCATGATTGTAGAATTTCCTCGCAAAAAAAGCAACTATGGATCAACGATAACAATTACTAATAGTAAGAAGACTGTAAAATAATCTTCAAGTAGATTAGTTTGACAATACGAAGCAGGTTATAAAATGGAAAAAAACGCAGAAAGAAGTTCGTGATGGATGGTTCTGGATTATCAATAACTGTATCGAATATTCCTGTACCCAACAACCTAGAAGTTGGAAGGCAGTTAGACAGGAGGAGAAAACTTCTAGCGTTTTCTCTAATTTTCTTTCAATTGACTAGGCTTTCTAGATCATTCAGTATACTAGAGAAGGTTACAGAAAACGAGATAGTACATAAAATGAAGCAAGTATCGTCCATCACTGGATGAGGGATCGCCGCGACGCTGCTTGGCGGGAAAAATTGCGCGATCAATAGCCACTCTCCCTTCGTTTTCCCGCAATATTTCCAGCCAAGCAGCGTCGCGGCGATCCCTCATCCAGTGATGAATGATACAATGGAAAATAATCACTGAACTTCAAAAAGTTAAAGAGATGATAATTATGGGAAATTGTATAAACTTGCAATGCACTATGGTCGGCATGGATCCTTAAGAGACTTTGCTTTCCCCATTGGAGGTTGGCACAAACTCGGTGCACCTATGTTATAGCACATGGCACCGAGTTTGCGCCAACCTTCAACAGTGAGCGCGAAGTCTCTTCCGGATCCACGCCGACGTTACATAAACCAATATCGAAATGGACCAGCAGTTGTCGTCAATCTCATTAGTCGACCGAACATAACAACAAGATAAAAAAACCTACCAACATGATCGGTTGTCGACAAACGCCCTTCTGACTTTGCGCTCGCTAGACATAAATCAGCTCTAGGGCGTGCGTGTGCATGCACTTCCACGAAGATCCTTTTTGAGGATTTTTTTCTAGTGTTCAAACATTGGAGAACACTCGTGTGTTACATGCAACAGTAGCGTGATTTATATCCATGTCAGGAATAATCGTTTGGCACTTGATAAGGATGCCCTTTCGTTATCACCCAAGAAACCGCAAGTCCATTCGTACGGAGGCACCATGGACTGAGTTTTTTCACAGTTCTAGGATGTAAGGTTCCCTCAAATTGTAGTTCCCATCCTCGTACCAAACACGTATCGTAGTCAGGTCTCCTGAATGGGAATAACCCACTAGTTCGTGGAGAAAGACCTGCACCAAAATTTAGTCAGCAATATGCCCCAGTACGTCCGCTCAATGGTTGCATACCACTCGAAGCACATATTTTCTCTATCTTTCTCGCTAACTGCAAGACTAAACTTGCTTCGAGTTTAAATCGCAATGTTGAGATGGTTTCGGAAACCGAAAGTGTCTGGATTTCACTCGTTTTCCGCTGCCTACTCGTCGCGGCTGTTTGAGTTTACGGAGCCCCAGAACCAGGGATGTGCGGAGATTGCCGTTTGTCATTTGCCTGCCGTTATCGGAGAAGTTTCGCCAATCGCCGATTTTCTTTACGTTTTTGACAAAATTTGGCAAAAATGGTAGTGTCAAAAAACCTAGATGTGAATCTGCGTGTGATTTGGAACACAATGCTGTATGGTCCCTGTGATTTAATTGACAAAGCATGATGCGGTTGTGCGGGAAAAATGGCACGCGTGCAAGGATGGGGATAACTATCTGCAGTACTGAAAATCGGATTTCCCAAAAGTAGATGCTTACTGCATTTCAAAGACAGCTTACAAGCTCGCAAGAATTCTTGAAACAGTGACGCCAGTGGACTCGTACGCCCTGTACCAGAAAACACACGCCGTTGGAAGCGTTTTAGGCATTAGGCGAGCTAACACCACCGTAATTGTTTATTTAACTGCACTCAAAGTGTGCATGGCTAAAGTGGCCACAATAAGAAACACAGAAAATCCAAACCCATTAAAATTGAGAAATTCGGAGCCTCTCAAGGCTTGAGATTCCGCCTATTCTTTCGCGAAACTCAAACCCCAATTCCATAAAGAGGAGATGTTTTCGAGAAAAGGTCCTTCGGTTTCTATGGAATTCAGCGCTACAAAAAAAGCAATACAGAGTTTTCTACGAAAAACTACAAAAATGTACAGTGATTTTCAGGTTTGATGTTCTCTATTCCTAACAGAAATGCAACCACTTGTCGAACCTAGCCTCCGAACGTTCTGATTTCTCTCTCGAGAGTAGCCATAGTACAATATTTTTTTGCGTCTGGTCTTTCTCAGTTAGAAAGCACATGTTGATAGTAGATTAAATTTGCCAACCTGTCTGGTTTTTGTTAGGAATAGAGAACATCAAACCTGGAAATCTATTTATTTATTACTTACAGTTCACCTCCGCACTGCCGTTCAGTCCGCAAAGTGCACGCTGATAGCGAAATCGTGCTGCGGCGCGGTTGCGAGTATCCTCAGACAGGGATGTAGGACCACCCGGGCGGTGGGATCACTCGGGCACTAAAGGCAATAACCGCCCGGGTGGTCCTACATCCCTGTCTGAGGATACTCACGCAACCGCGCCGCAGCACGATTTCGCAATCAACGTGCACTTTGCGGACTGAACGACAGTGCGGAGATGAACTGTACATGGATATGCATCACACGCGGTATCAAAAAACACAACATCGATAAAGAAAACCGAAGAAGCAACAAGAAAGTCAGTATAAATCAGGAATGTGGTAAACTGCGAAGATCCTCGCTCAGGTACCTGTCGATGAGCCTTTTGTACATGAACAATGATTTTGGCAAGGCATGGGCTTTGGAAAATCTTGAAAAGTCGGAGCCCGCTCTCTATGTAAAGAAGGAGGCCCGTGCAGTGGATTTTGCTCTTGGATAAAGTATTTTGATTGGGCAACCTCTTGTATTCGAAGCCAGATTTGTGTGAAAATCGCTAGGAGAAAGACAAACTTTCCCCGTAAACATTTTATAAATCATGATGAGATCGTAGCGCCTTCTGCGCAGGGCGAGACAAGACAACTTAAAAATAGTATTGCGATCAGAAGCTGGAGGGATGGTGGTGTAGTCATAACTATGCAGTCGAATCCAAAGCTTTCTGGTGAAACTGTTCTGCACTGACTCAATTTTTTAGGCTGTATTGGAAATGAGGGCTAAAAACCGTTGTACCGTCTCTGCCAATTCGAGACTTGATGCTTCGGGGAAAGCGGCCTTTATCACGCTCTGTTATCATTAGGCATCAAATTCACCTTTAGCGCCGTCATCAAAGCTTGTCCGCGCAAAGGGTGAATTTGCTGAGCGGTCGGATATCAGTCAGCGCAAAGAGTGAAAATACCGCCAGCGCTAAAATGTTAATGCATATCAGTTGTTGAGCGGCTGGATATCACTCAGCGCAAAGGGTGAAATTACCGCCGTTGCTGGCATGTCAGAAATTTCTAAAGAAGTGAAAAGATCTCAGTGAAAACATGATAAAACGATTGATCAGGTCTCGATGTGTTCACCATGAGCACAGCCAGTATAAAAGCCACCTCATCTCACTAGAGTCCTCATTCGGCATTCTGATGCCGGCACTGAAAGGTGACTTCGCTTCACTCTCCGGAGGCCAGCATAATTTCGGCTGCTGGGAGGATACGGTGGGTATCTTCACGGCGGGGGGGGGGGTGCGAGTTACGCCGCGGTCCGCAGAGGGTGGATCCTCGGTGAAGATTACGCCCACGTTGCGGACAAGGCAGGGCTTCTTGCGCTGTGGACCTTCAAATTCGTGAAATTTTCGAGGTAGACTCATCCATTTTTCGAGGTAATTTCACCTCATTTTAGGGGCAAATTGGACCCTCTCTCGCTGCCAGTTCGCACCATTTTCACGGGATATTCACCTCATTTTCACCTATCCTAGCGGCAAATTCACCCATACAGTGAATTTAACGCGCCAAATTAAGACTTCATGCCGACTTGTACATGAGCATCAAGTCTCTTTTGCTGAGGCATCAAGTCTCGAATTGGCAGAGGTATTCAAGTATGGGACGAACATATGATTTATAGGCGGGCAACAGATGCGTTTCCGATTTAGTGGAGAGAGACCTAAAAATGTTGTGAACCACCCTTTCAGATCTTTTAGCAATGGATTCGCACAGCAAACATTTGGCATGATACACCAAGGTTGTTAACCAGGTGCGGAATTTCGAAAGTGTAAATAATAAAAAGAATAGGAGATAGAACTCCACCCTGCGGTACACTACTGGTTACTGAAAAAACGGAGAATGTATCGTTCACTTTAAAGGCACTGTTCGCGATAAACTTCATTTTCGAATTTTTCATGACAAACGCTTCTCGTGGCTCTCAGAAGCAGAACAGCGTTGAGGGAACGGGACGAAAAGCTACCCAGGAGCCGCAAAACGGCTTAGAAAAGTGGGCAAACCCCGCTATTGTGGGCAAGCCCCGCCCCTTTCCGCCCCTCGGCGTGAACAAAGGAACACTCGAAATCGTGAGTTGTGCGATGGTTTCCGATCAAAAGCCCCGTTCTTCCCTTCATTCCCAACTTCTCTCTTTACTCAGGTCAGCTCGCATACATCGGCTGCATAAGACGGAAGTTACAAGCCTTGGACAACTCGTTCACCATGCTTTCCCAGCTCAGTTTTTGGAGGACCTTAACTCCATTCTCAGAAGGTCTTGTACGATTCCAGAAGCATCATTGGAATCAGAATGGGACCGGATTCAAGATAGGTAATAAAAACAGAGAAGCGATTTCTATCGCGAACAGTGCCTTTAACTTGGAAAGATCTATTTGTGATAAAGTTTTCGATCGATGATGTATCCCTACAGTTCTAAGTTTGGCAACAAGTTCAATTAAGGATACCTTATCAAAAGCCTTCATAAAATCAAAATAAATTACGTCTACACAATTATCATAATCTATAGCTTTTGTCCAGTCATCCAAAGTTGATAACATCAGAGTTTCAGTAGAATTTTTCGCTCTGAAGCCATGCTGCTTTTTTGGAATGATCCTGTTAGCCTCGATATATTTCACGAGTGCCAACTTTAATGTCTTTTCGAAAACCCTAGCGAAAACGGAGGTAATACTAATGGGTCGATAATTTGTCACGAGAGTGTGAGGAGCCTTCTTAGGTATAGGGGTAACACAGGCATGTTTCCATCTGTTTGGAACTTCGGCATGCATGAAGCTGAAATTGAATATTAGCTCGGGAGAAGCAGCTATAGCAACCGCGACTTTTTAAATGAAGTATGCTGGAACATCGTCAGGAGTAATGGAAAGAGCTGACGGCAAACTATCCAATAATTTGTAAATTTCTTCTTTATAAAACCATACGAAGCTGTCATTTGAAGAATTTGGAGAAGCGCATTGACATTAGACTCTGAATCAGCATCAACAAAATCAGAGAATGATTTCCCAAAATAAGAAGCCAGCCTTGACCCTCCTTCATCAGTTTGTGTGGGAAGCTTGGTAGATGGTTTTAGCCTTGGGTTCAATAGTTGCCAGCCCTGACCCTCCTTCATCAGTTAGTGTGGGAAGCTTGGTAGATGGTTTTAGCCTTGAGTTCAATAGTTTATAGAGAGAAGCCTTTTTGGGACTGTCAAGAAACTTCCGTTCAACGTAAATGTTGTATTTTTTGAGCATTTTGTCAAACTTGCATTTGATGGTATTGAAATATGCAACTTTCTCCAGAGATGAATCGTTTTTTTTTGGGTTGCAATTATTACAAACTGAAGCAGATTCTCTTGGAGGCGCCCATTTTCCATAAAATTGTTCACTTTTTCTTGATATTACGCCGCTATATCCCATTTCAGCTCCATAGGAATAGATCTCCTCATCTGCCCGCTCCATTAGCCCGCTTTCTGGTACCACCAGGCTCATTGACCTGACTAAAGTATGTCCGAATGAGAATGGCGGCCCATGTGGCCGGCGCGGTTGGCAGGCGGCCGTCGCATGTGCCGCTCTCGGACGAGTGTTGGATTCGAACGGCGGCCATCCCCCCTCGCTCTGCTGCAGAGCTGATTGATCGGCGCAGTGTTTGTTGCCAGCCGGTGCCGGCCCCGTTCGTAGTCGATTGCTGTGGGGGACGTTTCCCATGCTCGTCCGAGAGCGGCGAACGCGGCGGCCGCCTGCCAAGCACGCCGGCCGCATGGGCTGCCATTCTCATTCGGACACACTTTACATAACCATCTAAAACATCTCTTCCCCCAATATGTACATGTGTGAAAATTACCTGGGATTTCATCATTCTTTTGTGACTTGGGTTATTATGGTTGTTTTGGTCAAAGAATACCTGTTTTTACAAAGTAGGCAAACAAGTGAAAAACAGATCTGAGGGCTCTGTGATGCGATGCCGGTGGTGACTTCAATCCGTATCCATAGGGTACCCCCACCTCAAAATGACCTATATTCCAAATCTGGTGCAAAATGGTCAACCGCTGCCTATCCTGTACTCCGTTCTATGGAGCTTATTGCGAGTTTGCCTCTTGGTTTCGGGCACCCTCCCGAAATCGCTGAAACTGGGAGCAGGCTCTGTCTCTAGGCGAGGTGAGCAGCGAAAGGCGAAACAGCGCAGCGGTGGTGGAGACGCGAGAGACTCCCAGTTTCGAGGAGAAAAAGTGTCGCGGAGGACTTTTTCGTCCATCATGCGAGGTGGGTGCTGTTTTGCACAGGCTGTCAGCAAGCGCGCAGACACTCAGATAAAAACAGCCCACTTCCCGCCGGCCAAGTCGGGCTAGTCGACTTCGCGCGGCCCCAATTTTGTGGGCGTGGCACAGCGCCCCACTTCCCTCTGACAGAGAGGCTTTACCGTCTTTCCGCGGAGTGTCGGCGGGCAGTCGGCTATTGCTGGGGGTCATCGAACACTCACTCATCGATTCCCACTCTGATATCATCATTGCACCACCCACTAGAGTGGAGCCAATGAACAATTGACGAGCAGAGAACGCTGTGTTGGGACTCTTTCTAAAACCCGCGCTGTGTGCGAAGCTGGCCTTGGGCAGGTGAACCACTGTCCGTTAATGGCATCTGAGAATGGGAAGGCTGTAGAAGCAGTGAGTGTAGGGAGCTTCCCCGTAGAAGCTCACTCCTTACTTATCAAATGCAGTTCAAGATGAAATCCCCAGGAGCGGATTTTTCGAATTTTGTTAGGAGAGATCTTTACTTAAAGGGTGATTTTTAAATGTGCCGCAAACTGTTTTAGAATTGTCTTCTGTCCGTCACCAGATTAGCCGTAAGGCGGTGGCTGAAGGGCCGCAAAGTGCGTGTTCACCGTATACGGGCAGTCAACGAAACAGCGCTGCCGACTGCCCGCGACCGATCTATTGGCCTTCTGCGGGAGGGGTTACGGGACGTCGGCTAGTGGTACCGCGGGAAGTGTGATGTCTCTTTCTGAGCAGTGATAGTCATAAAAATTATTGACAGCCGACCTTCAAGGATGCACCTCGGATACCTCGGCAAAAAATCGGTAGATCGCGCGTTTTTAACGCGGAAAAGCCGGGATTCGGTCACGTTAGCGGGAAAAAACCGTGATATGAGCATATCCATAAGATTTGGAGCATTTTGAGCCGGAAAAGCGAGTATTAGGCTTAATTAACTTGGAAATAGCAAAATTGTTTTTTTTTGGGAGAAGTCAGGCGTTGACACCATATCAAACTCAACTGATAAGATTATAGCTCTTCGAGTTATAAGTTTTCACACCAGTGGAGCGATAACTTGCTCCTGATGACCAGGGAATCGCAAAATTAATTCATTTTGACACAAGTAATAAATTTATACCTTATCAAACTGGACTGATGATGTCATAAATCCATGATTTTCACGTTTCCAGTTTCAGCTGGAAGGAGCGGGTATTTGCTACTGATAGGCTGAGCATAGCAAAATTAATCTTACTTAATATTTCTTGATTCCTGAGCTTCATTTTGTAGTGTTATCAAGATATGTTTCGGAACCTCGGTATGCGGTTGAAGATGTTGACCAACCGCTTTATTCGCAACGTTTCGGGTCGTAGACCCTTCTTCGGGCGGCTAGCAGCTGCGGCAGCGGCACGGTGTTAGAGCGGGAGGGATGAACCGTCTCGGCGGTCGGCCAGCTTCAGCAGTGCTATAGGAGCGAATCTTAGTACAATCTTATTACATTACTTAGTACAATTCAGGCACTGAAACGTTACCAAATCAAATTTATGAGGTCATAACTCTACGATGTCGAGCAATGTGAACCGAAGTTGTTCTTTAAATTTTTTCCGATCGAATTGATGTTAGAACGCGAATTTTCGTTTTTCTTATTTCTTTTTTATATCATTCGGTCTTCGATTAGTTCAGAAGTTTCGTTTTTTGATTGTTCGATTTCCAAAAAGTGATTGAAATGTGATGTTTTAAATTTTGTTATTCAATATTCAATTTCTCGGAGATCCTAATCGGAGCCATGTATCAGGGTGATGCAGAAATTATCGAGCATTACTTTGCTCGTTCGACTGAGTTTCCCAGGCAGATTTTCATACGCCACGAACGTGGACAGTGAGTACAAGTGTAAATATGTAGGTGCAAAAAAAAACAAAAATCTTTGTCGTATCAAAATTTTCACAATTCTATAACTTCCTAATTTTCTCAAGGAGGTCCTCAATTTCCTGTGAATTCGTGTTCTGAGAAAGAAGTCGAAAAAAAAGTTTTTTTTTATTTGATAAAAAATGATTTTTTCGTCAAGTGCGAAGATCATATGATTTGAATTTTTCATGAAGTTCAATTCGTGATTTCATATGTCTCCATCCACATGCTCAATTTCTGAATTCACAAAAATAAAATTCCGGAACACGTTGCTGGTTGTTCGGAGGATAAGCGGAAATTCATTTCGAAATTTCACAAAAACTCAAGGTATGGGCTGAGCGAAATGCGTCGTTTTTACAATTTTTTCACAGTGTCTACAAATTTTCTAGCAAAACTCAAAGCTGCGAAAGTTTGTTGGGTATTTGCACTTTTCATTAGAGTTATGATCTTATCAGTCCGATTCGATAAGGTATCAGTACCCGAAGTATGCAAAAAAAGTTAGTTTTGCTATGTCCAAGTTATCAGGAGAAACATGATTTTTTCCGGATGGGTGAGAAAACTTTTTTTTCGAACCAACAAAAACTTTCGCTCATGCGGTCGTTCAAACGATAGAAAAAAGTCAGAGATTAGAAAGTCCTGTTTTGTGCGAGGGTAGTAGGTGCTGACAAGAAATAGGCAACAGTAGGTTTGACACAAGACTTGAGAGGTGAAAAATGCGGGAAGGATTAACAGCAATCATATTTATAGAACAAATAGAATCCGTCGAAAAACGTTCAGGAAAATGAATAGACGAGTAGTTATTGAGGTCCTTTCATTGTAGTACAGAAGGCCGATCGAATTTACTCGAATGAGGAACGACTTTAATAGATTCTTTCACATGTCTTATACAAGTAAGTATGTAGGAATTGAGTTTTGAGTTCCGCTTGACCAACCACTCCATTATGAACGCCTTGAGTGTACAATTTTCAGTGCTTCATTTTTCTATCAATTTAAGCTTCTAAGTAGGTACTATGACGTTAACTACTAGTTTGAGCCTCTGCTGTGGCCGGAAACACAATGCTGTGTTCGCAATGGGAGACACCTACAATGAAAACATCAAGAATGCAACGTGCAATCTCGGTGCAATGCCAGTGATCGCCGCTATGGTTAGAAGCACTGAAGGTTCAACTCCTTGGAGTGGTGAAGTTTTGCAAACAAACGCAACACCTCGCATGATGATGCGTGTATGGTCCCGGTTTCAATCAGTTCATTCTGCGAGTTTCGAACGTCAGCTCGCGACATAAAACTCGTAGTTTCGTATGGATTACTACCGTCCCAGGTGTAATGAGATTTCGTAAGTTGAGCTTAATAAAGTCCTTGCTAGGAAGTTATGAAAAACCGTTCATTACGGGCGTACGCGAGGCATGGCCGGCCCCATCGATGCTATTCATATTTCTCAATGCCAGCGCTTAACGCGCAGCGCTGGACTGGAAATACTATTCAGGTGCTTACGACTACTATGATTACTCCAGCGGGCTGCGATGCTATGACGGAGCAGAATAAAATTGTGCCGTGCAAGCGTTTTCAACACATCCGTTTCCCACAATGCTAGTGATGAGTACCGCAATGAATTGTCATCAAGTGAAATAGAACCGATAAAGAAATAGTCATGAAAACGATGAAAAAGTCTATACGAGCGTTGCCGAAATGGCAGAGAGGGAGTTACACGTGTGACGCGCGGGCTAGACGGGGCCATACATACCCTAAGGCGTCGTTTATACTCCCACCGCCAAGCGGCGCGGCGAAGTGCAATGCTACAATATCGATTGTGCCGCGCCGCCTGATCAACATTACAGAAATGCACAGCGCCGCGCCGCTCGGCGGCGGGAGTACAAACGACCCCTAATGCGAGCCCCGCGCGTGAGGCTAATAGGGCCTAAGGGCCCGGCAGGGTGGCATCGAACAACTGCTAGTGTGGAAACGTAATGTATCGATTTTCCTGCAGCAACTTTTGAACCATGCCTGGGCGGGATATTGCAAATATTGAAAGACTCAAAAGTTTTTTGACGCCATGTTTGACAGCTTCTCCTCTATAACAGTAGTGTCGCAGATTTTTGAATTCGGTAGGTTTCGTAATTAAATTCATTCAAACTCTCAAAATGTTTCGACTTTCCATATTCGTTCCTTCGATTCCTGATAATTGAATTATTCGAACTTTATTCATTCGACATGGAGAAGTAAATGAGTTATTCCACATTCATTTATTCGAAATAGAGAATCGTATATATTAAAGGCAGTGGTCACGATGAAAAACGTTATCGAGAAACTACAAAAATCAGCTTAGATATGAAACAGCTCAAAAACTATGGAGGTAGCGCGGTGAAAAACGGGCTAGAATTAGAGTTATTAAGACCCTAAATTTTCAATTCGTGCACGCGTGCACAGAAAGATCACAGCATCATGCCAAGCATTCAAAAATCATCGACACTCAGAGGAAGAAATAAATGCAAATTTACCTAATAAAACAGTTGAACAATGAAAGCAAGCACTCCAGTCAATGTTTTTGACTAGATGTGTACATAATTCCCAAGGATCATTGATTGAAATTCAATTTCAACCCAGCTGATGTTCTCGATATTAGAGATCATCGATGCCGATGATGTGGGGTCGACTCGTCCACCATCAAAAGACAATAAAGTTCAGGCTTCAAATTTGGCCCAGAACAGCTATTTTTTCGCGATTTTTTCTCATAGGTTCTACTACTCTATACCCAGAAAAGGGTTTAGAGAGGAAAAGAAGACGAGCATAATTGAGCGCGACCATTGCCTTTAAGTCGAATAAATTCATTCATTCGTTCATTCCATAATGCCGAAATCGTACATATATGCCCTGTGCTATGATAGACTCTGGCATTCATTCATTCGGTGCGTTTAGTAAAAAACACAACTACTGTACGTAGTAATGACGACATAGCAGGATTCGTTCACGTTCAAAACACGATTTGGAAAAAGTGAAGTTGCATGTCTATTCAAGGATTGCTTAATTTTAAGAAAGCTCGGAAAGTCTGTTACAGCAGCAAATTCATTTGGATAGTCAATCCACAATTGAAACATTTCTCAAATAACGTTTATATATCACACACAGTCGGCATGAATCCTAGTGATACTTAGCGTTTCCTAATGAAGGCTGGCGCAAACTCGGTGCCTTATGCTTTGACATAGGTCACCGAGTTTACGCCAATGGGTAACGCCAAGTATCACTAGGATACATGACAACGTTATATCTCACGCTCTACTTACCCTCGCACTTCATGCAATATCTGTTACCATCATCTTACTAACATCTCTTTTCATCTGCTGCCGTTGATCATTTCCGCCGAGACATGACCTAAAGAACGCTTCTACACCTGGGTACCTAACCGTCGATTCCATTTGAGCATCTCGCCGTTTTAAACTCTTCCCGCGGTTCCGTGTCATCCGATCGCTATTCGCAAGAAGAAATAAAGCTTAGATGCTGCTCTGCTTATAGCAAGCTGCGCCATCTGTGGCCGTGTTCATATAAACACTGGAACCAGGGCTGGGCACACGTCCCGGCAGGGCGATTTTGAATATGCACCCCCCTTAGCTCGGTAATTTTCAGGAACCCCCTATGGGAAATCGAAATCGGCTGTTTTCCGAGAAGTCGAGCACGACAGCCATGATCTTGACTTCCATATTTAGATAAACCAGAGTATAAAAAAAGCACTGAATAAAGAAAATTCCGAAAATGTCAACAAAAAAGGTAGTGTAATTTTTAAGCTTCCAAACAATTTTATGAAGAAAATTTTTAATAAGAAGATAGGTTGTGACAAAAGATAAAACAATTTTTTTATTCATTACAATTCAGCTATTACAAGCAACAACAGAGCTACTTTTATTGCAGTAATCAATGTTTTCTATTGAATGTTTTCATGAACCTATGTACGAAGGATTCATCAGTGTTTGATCGTTCTGATGAAGAAATTTCAGAATTATTTTGTGTTGTGGAACCATTTAGGGATTGATGAGATGCGTAGGGAGTGAAAAACCCGATTTTCACCCACGTAGAATGCCGCAATCCTTTAGAGACCCGGCTCGCCGTGCGGTCTGGTGTGTGTACGCAGCTACACAGCGCACACGGGAGTGGACGCGCACACAATATTAGTAAAAAAAAATGTATTTCATTACAGAACGGGGAAGAGAAAGCGATTGAAACCGAAGGAAATGGAAGATGATGAAAATTGTCTATTCTGGATGTACCCATTTTAGAAATGTAATGTAAACAAACAAAGTTGGAGCAGGGGTAAGTATTTAGCCGTGACAAGTTTAATTCAAACGAACCTAGTTCATCAAAAGTAGCATTAAACATGCGAGGAAAGGATATTGTGGGAAAGAGGAGAATCTGGCAAACAGTTTAGCTTCAACAAGATCGTTTTTTAATGTGATTTAAGGACCTTAAATCTCGTCCGGGTTTTACCCCGAAAACCGGGACAAAACCGGGACGAGTTTTAAGGTCCTTAAATCACATTGAATATCAAAGCGCCCGTTACTAAAGTGTTTTCCAGATTCTCCTCTTTCTACCAATGCTCTTAGTTCTCATGATTAATGCTGTTTTTAATCTACAAAGCTCATTTGAATGAACCTTGTCAAGTCCGAAAAATTCACCCTGCTCCAATTTAGTTTATTTACATTAAATTTCTGAGATGGTTACATTGAAAGCAACCTATTTCTGCCTTTTTCCATTTACTCCACTTTCGATCCTTTTCTCCTCCCCGTTCTGTAATAAAACCTATTTTTAATTAATATCGTGCGCGCGTCCACTCCAGTGTGCGCTGTGTAGCTGCGGACAAACACCATATCGCACGGCGAGCTCACTCTCTAAGGGATTGCGGCATTCAAGCTGGACAAAATTCGGGCTGTTATGTACAGGGTACTTCTTGAGTATGACAATACGATTATTTGCTTCTTTCACTGGAACTTGCAGTCTTCAATTTTCACAGTCGGCTCTCTTCATACGTCATTCTCATAGACGAAATTCCGTTGGCTTGTTTTTATACTGACCGTGATATCTGTATTTTTAGTCTGCCATAATTCAGCAGTTCGCTAATCCTTTTCTGAACGTGAACGATAGCTCATCTGAGCGCTGTCTTTGTATCTTCGCTTCTAATCGGTAACCACAAGCGTAAGCACTGAACGTTACACCAAAGAAACATTACACCACAACAATCCTTACTTGCTACTAGATAACAGAGTAGTATTTATTCCTTCATCAAAACAATCAAACACATTATATATGATCTTCAATTAATAGAGTTGTTGATGAGAAGCTTCGACAGCGACTATGAATTATTCCGAACGCAAACTGCATATCTATCAATAATTTTAATTCTGTAAGTGTTTGTCTTAAAAAGCGAAGGGGAAGATATGACAAACCAGAAGAGAATCGTGTAATGTTTTGCTCCTGAAATTTTACAGAACATGCACTTCGCTTTTTTTTGGTGTCCGGTTTAGGCACCCCCCTTTGCCCTCTCTGCAACGTCCAATATGCACCCCCCTAAGGTTAATAGGGACGCGTGCCCAGCCCTGACTGGAACAAGACTCTAACCCTCCCGCTCCCATCGCTTGGGATTAGATGTTGTGCCTCCCAGTCGAAACTCTATTAGCGAAGGTCCCCTCCGCTCCCTATGAGAGCAGAAACAGGAACGCAAAGCCGCCTATAAAACGGAGAGGAGCCTGTCAATTGCGATGATGCCGCTCCTTAGCTCCGCTATCAAGGCGTGTCGGCAAGCACATCTCACCTGGCCTCACTTGTGAGAGTGGACGGGAAAAATATGGTCTGCGAATCCCGAAGATATTGACTACTTTCTGAACGGTCACATGGGCATATCGTCAATGTCTCTCAAGTAGGAAGCTGCTGTCAGCAATCGGGCGCGAAATCATTCGACCAATAGTCATCCTCTATTTTTTCCACGCGCAATTTTTCCGCCAGGCAGCCCGCGGCTTTCCCAATCCCGAGATTGAGAAAAATAGGCCTCCACAACCCTTTCCGTTCGTACGCTATGTAAGTGTCGAGGAACCCTCCCATCTACCCTTCATGTATTCAGTCACCTTCCCGTCCATTCGCCGGATACCCATCCTCCAGCAAGTTTAACATTAGAAACTTTTTCGAAATTTAGTGGATTGCAAACGTTCCCGGAAGACTCCCACAGTTCCATCAATACTGCCACTAACATTATGACTCGAATGTACATCTCTCTGAGATTTACCCTTTTCAGGCTTTGAGCCATTCTCTGAACCATGCGTTGAACTCATCTTTCCCTTGTCACCAACGCCGTCAGTGCAAGCGCAAAATTTTTCCACGAAGACTATAAGAAATGAGGTAGTAATCATGAAATCACGTAGCTCTCATGCGAAACCGAACTGTCGTTCTCAAAACCTGTAATATTGCTGACATCACCACTGGGTTGATACAATTTATTTCGGCTTTGGTATAGCTACAATCAGTCACGATCATGCATAAGCTAATCATGCAAATCCAGTTGTGAGGGCTTCAAAACTTCACCATTCCAGCGACGACCTCACCTTCAATCTTGCAGTGATTAGACCCACGCAAAATGCGGAAGTATCCTGAAATAATGTTGTTGCTGGAATTCGCCTGGACTGTCATGATAGGAAGAGGAGATTGTTTCTAGCGTTCGATTTCATAGCATACTTAAGTGCAGTTAATCTCTATTTGTTTCTTTTGAGAAAAATTTTTTTCCCATTCTACGTGAAAAGTAGTAAACTGGTTCCACCTAACTTGAAAACGGTCCCATGCTGCTTTCAATGATGACCCTGGAATCGTACAAGACCCCCTGGAAACGGAGTTATGGCCCCTAAAATTTCAGCTAGGGAAGCATTGTGGACGAGTTGTCCGAGGCTTGTAACTCCCGTTTTTTGGAGCCGATCTGTGCGCGCTTACCAAAGTAAGGAGAGACGTTGAGAATGAAGGGAAGAACGAATCCAAGGGAACTCTTATAGGACGTGGGCGGAGTGGCCCAATGGGTTGGTTGGCCCACGAGATTTTCATCCACTTGCCGGCCGATTTTCGTCGCAATTCCGTTCTTAATCTTCTTAGAGGGACCCAAAGCTTACGTTTTCGCCAGAAACGTGCAACTTTTTCCTTCGTGAACACTGCCTTTAATGGAAGAGAAACTGCTAGCTGCTGCAGTGGTCATCGCCTTTTTTGGTGGACACTGTTTTCAAACGTACCTCTACCTGGGCTTAGAGGTACAGATCAACCAGGCGATTATTTCTCAGTTTTTATGCTGATCTTGGAGAGTGTCGCACGCTGATCACAGTGCTATCTCTGAAATCGTCCTAGACCACCTATGAACAGAGTTATGGCTCCTTAGAAATGCCTATATTTTGGGGTGAGAAATTGGCGAACGAGTTGTCACAGGTCTGTATTTCTCTCCATTCGCAATTGTTGCGCAAGAGCGAGCGAATATACGGAGACAGTCCGGCAATGGACGGGAAAACGCGGACTTGTTGAGAATCCATCCTTCCATCTAGTCGCTATCGAGTTTGAAATTCTGGTAGGGGTTGTGGCCCGTGGTGGTGAGTGAAGGAGGTCGGCCTGTGGTGGTCGCCTATATTGGAGGAATTGAGATCTTGCACTCGGCTCAGGAGGGGTCTACTACACAATAAATTAAAAATCACAGAATTTATGTGTGAGGGTGTGTTGTGCCTTTAAAGGCTCAGTACACCTTCAGACATGAATTTTAGGATTTTTGTTTGATTGTGTAGCAGACCTCTCCAATATAAAACGTGCCAAGTGCGAGATCTCAAATCCTTCATATAAGCGAGATATAAGCGACCACCACAGGTACAACCTCATTCGTCACCATCACAGGCCCGGCCCCTTCCTGATTTTCGATCTCAATAGCGGCTTGATGGGTGGATGAATTCCAACGAGCCTCCGTTCTTCACCCCACTACCGGGCTGTCTCCTTTTCCTGGCTTGCACACGCGTAACGATTACGAATGAAGAGAAATACAGGCCTGAGACAACTCGTCCTCCAATTTTCCATTCCTAAAATTTAGGCATGTTTATGGAGCCACAACTCTGTTCATATGGGTCTTAGACGATTTCGGAGATATGTCGGAGAGAGTGGAGGGAAGATCGGCGGTGTTTGATCGGGCGCCGCTGAAGCGAAGAGCGGTGTAGGGGTGCTATGACCTACAATAATCGGCGCGGCGGGGAGAGCGCGGCGCGGTTGCGTGGCGGCCAGAGCCGTATTTAAGGAGAGGTTTGCTGTCCTGAAGGACAGCCGTTCCTGCCATAGCCTTCGAGGCTATTTTCTTCTTTCTTGTGTGTTGTGGGGGTCTCGTTAGCCTGGGTGGCGTAGGGATTCCTGCCAGAACATTCCATTTGGCCTGTGTGGCCAACTCTTAGTGTTCTCTTCTCCGTGGGCCTTGGTGGCCAATTCTTCTGTGGGGTTTTTCTTTTGGGTGCCTGCGTGGCAATCCTAGTGGACTTCTTGAGGGCTCCGTGCCAGTTATTGCTGAGTGGCTAGGGTGGAACTAAGTAGGCCGAGTCCACCGTCTGGGGAGTCAAATCCATTCACTGCTGGTCCTCGTTTCTCCGTGCCCGTCGATCGTCTGGGTCAACCTCTCCACTCTCATCCCGTAAAGCTCCAGTGATACTTTTTCAAGGTTCATTGTTAAATTTTGTGTTCCAAATAAATCATTATAATCTTTCTCGTTCTGTTAATTGGTGCCGTTAACGGTGGATATTGATCAGTGTGTGCCTAACCTGTTATCATTACCCCACATGGGGGCCGAACCAATTGACTGATCGATATTCGCTGTTGAAAGACACTTCTCTACGACATCCCTGAGCTAGGAAATTTGTTTTTCTCTCTCATTATTCACCGTTCGCGTCGTCGTGCTTGTGTCTCGAATTGATTGATTGTATTGGCACTCCGAGGCTACCGTAAAGCAAGGGTAACCCTGAGTGTATGAGAAGTCAGAAGGCGTTCAAAGCAGGAACAACGCCCTTCCTTTACGTGAGCCGGTGCCATCACCGAGTTATTGATTTATTCAACCGTTCATTTCCAGAATGGTGGGGGACAACGGGGCTATGGACCTACAAAGAGGAACGGGGAGCCGGAAAGTCAGGTGGGTGTTGAAGACAGTCAATATTCACTAACAAGGGTGACCAGGCAGAGATGCATGGAGATAATGGGAAGGTGTCAAGGGAAAGTGAAGGAGTTATTGGAGGCAGCGGGTTTAGCGAAAAAGAAGAGGCTGGAGATTGAGAAAGAATTGGAAGATACTGGCAGGGAGATTCAGGATGTGCTGAGCCAGTTGATCAAACCTCAAGGCCTGTTAGATTCTGTGTCGTTCATGCTGACCCAAAGGGGATTGAGAGCGTGGATGAATGGGAAGAGTATGTGAGAACGATGGAGCGAGATGGGGAAGCAATTTCGGGAATTTGTGAACTGTTGAACACAGACGTTTTTCAGGTTCAACGTGAGGTCCAAGAATTACAGAAGGCCGCACATGGAAATGGAACCACAGATGGCCAAGGTAGGGATGATTTCACGATAGCTCAAGAAGGGCAAACTCCAATAGGCGTGTTTCAGGGCCCAGAGGACGCGTTTGACTGGACAGATGTCTGCCGCGCCTTGGAGGCCACATATGGTGACGCCGGCGTCAACAGTTCCAGCACTGGAAGAGTCAGGTCAGTGTGGTGCTCAACAGTTTGTAACTTTTTCGTTCGTTCTATGGCTTGTTCCAGACCCTGGAGTGTTTAGGGGTGGACAAAATGAGAATTTTGAGGAGTTCCTAAGAAGGTTCAAAAGGAAGTACGAAAAGGTGGTAGCATGTGAGGCCACATTGATTGAGATATTGGGGATGACCATCTGGCAGATCGGGCTAAGAATATTTTCAAAGGCTATGCCAAGGCTCATTAAGGGAGCAAGGATTTGACGCGGTCACCCGGGAGATGGCAAGACTCTTATCAGGCGACTCTACTGCTCGTAGGATGAGAGCACTGACGGAACTTAGGAACCTGAGGATCAGGGCGAATCAAGATGTCGCAGAATTTTGCATCACCTTAGAAACTGGGAAGGCAGGCAGACCCAGCGTGTACTATTGAGGACCGTTCTATGGAGTACGCTCAAATACTGCTGGATAACTTGAGTGAGTGGCCGGAACACTTTCAGCTGGTAAGGGACACTTCATAAGGTTGACCCTCGTAAGGCATATGAAGAAATCAAGCAACTGGCACTAAGCATTGAACAGTCTAGGCTCATGGTGGGTGCCAGCAGGCGATTCAATGCTCCGCATTGGAAGAGCAGAGCAGCGCAGTATCAGGAGTTTCTGAGGCACGAAGGATGGTGAACAGAGTGGGAAGCAATCGTGGTCTAGGGCAAACAAGAGATGAGACTCCTAGATTGGAAGACAGAGGCAAGGTAGCTACCATCCGACAAAGACGGTGTCAAATGGCGATAACCAGAAGTTTTCCAGAAGTAGTCGGCCCACTCCCAAACCAGGCACAGCGGAGGCTAGGAAATGTTATAATTGCTCAAAGTATGGGCATATCAGCAAGGATTGCCCTCAGCGATCTACAGAGTGAACCAAATTCGTGAGGAGGTGAGAAATCTCAGGAAACGGACAGACATTGTCAGCAATACTGAAGCAGGTGCGAAGCCTAGGCCTAGCGGTTAGAGGAGATGGTGTGATTAAGAATGAACTGGTAGGTGACCGTCTCGTTGCTGGGGTGAAGCTTCTCGGCAGTAGGAATACGGCGTTGTTGAATTCCGGGTCTATGATCAGCATTATTCCAGCACACGTGTTATCAGAGGCCCAAGATAGAGGTTATGCTATTGACTCGTTGAAACTTGTTCGCCAGTCGTTGCTGAAGCCAGTATATGACGCATCGAACAATGAAGAATGGAGTTCTTAGCAGCGGTGCGCATAGAGGTAGAACTGGAAGGCAGTAACGTCTGTATGGTACCTTTCCACATTGCGACTTCGAAAGATAGTGAAATACTGATTGGCACCAAAGCATTGAGGCGATTAGGGGTTTGCGTGTCCATAGGAGGGCAACAGGGTGCAACAAAAGTGTGTGATAGTGAGGGAAGAAAGGTGGCAGTAGTGCGACGGGCGTATGTACCACCGCATGACTCAGCTCTAGTGTCAGTACGCTGTTTAGGAGGTGAAGACTCGGAAGGGGATTGTGTTATTTGGCCTTCCAAGCAGGGTATTGCTGCAGGTGTGTTCCGAATTCAAGAGCAGGAAACGGTTTTACCGGTGACAAATTCCAGTGACGAGCCAATGATGCTTAGGCAAGGAGAGGAGGTTGGATACTGGGATACGGACAAGTGGCACCAGAAGTGGGAAGACTTGGATGCTCTCATGTTAGAGTCTGGAGAAGTTCCTCTTGATGTAAAAGATAGACTGGAAAAGTTGAGTGGACTGATACTAGACAACTCCGAGGGTGAAGGGTTAGATCCAGAAATTCGTAGCCTGTTGGAAGATTATTCAGTCGCATTCTCTGTGTCCGACCGAGAGCTTTCACAGACTGATGTAGTGGAGATGACGATTGATACGGGTGATAGCTCACCGATCAAGATGAAAACTAGACCAGTTCCATTAGGAGTAAGGGAAAAGTTGAAAAGTCTGCTTGCGGATTTACAGGAAAGGAACATCATTGAAAGAAGTAAGTCTGACTGGGCGTTTCCGATAGTCTTGGTAGAGAAAAAGGACGGGTCTATCAGACTGTGTGTAGATTATCGTGAACTAAATAAGATAATCAAATTGGATGTCTACCCACTTCCCAGTATGGAGGCAGTGCTTCAAAGTCTGAGCGGAAAGAAATTTTTCTCAACTTTAGACTTATGTACGGGCTACTGGCAAATCCCGCTGGCAGAAGAGGCTAAAAAAAAGTCAGTATTCACGACGCCAGAAGGGCTGTTTCAGTTCACAGTGACACCCTTTGGTTTGAGTACTAGCCCACCTGTGTTTCAGCGAATTATGAATACCGTATTGGAAGATGTGTTGGGTGCCGAGGTCTTCTGCTACATAGATGACATAATGGTGTGTACTGATACGAAAGAGCGTCACATTGAACTGCTAGCGGAAGTCTTTAGTAGACTCAGGAAGGCTGGATTACGTTTGAAGGCTCAGAAGTGTTTTCTGCTAAGAAAGGAAGTAGAGTTTCTAGGGCACGTAATAGACGGCGAGGGGATACACATGAATCCTGTGAAGGTTGCGGCAATCAGGAATTATCCGGCTCCGCGGAATGCCAAGGAGTTGCGGACGTTTCTGGGCATGGCTTCTTTTTATAGGAAGTTTTGCCTCGGATTTTCGAAGCACGCTGGCTGCCTATTTAGCTTAACCTCCCCGAAGTCTAAATGGTCGTGGCAAAAGGAGCACCAGGAGGCTTTTGATAGAATGAAAACCATGATCATGTCAGCCCCGGTCCTTAAGCAGCCCGACGTGATTGGTGCTAGAGACGGTAGTAAACCGTTTGTGATCTGTACGGACGCGTCCACAGAAGGCTTGGGCGCAGTACTATCGCAGGTAGGCGAGGATGGACAGATGCACCCAATTTTCTTTGCATCCAAGAGCCTTAGCAAAGCGGAACGGCGGTACCACGTGACGGACCTGGAAGCGCTCGCGGTGGTATTTGCAGTAAGACGGTTCCACATGTTTATTTATGGGTTGCATACGGTCGTCATGACTGATCACCAGCCGCTCATGGCGTTGTTCAAAAGAAGCAACGTGTCAGCTCGCGTCTTGAGGTGGTCGCTCGAATTGCAACGATATAAACTGGAAATTCAGTACCTGAAGGGTAAGGCTAATGTAGTAGCTGATGCGCTCAGTAGGGGTACCGTGGCATCTACGACGGAAGATTCGCTAGAAGGATTGAATGAGGCCGTAGTGAATTCCGTAAGCACTAGGGTAGATTCAAAATGGATGGTAGAATTGAGAAAGGAGCCTTATCTTGGAGACGTGGTGCGATTGGTAGAGGAAGGAAAATGGGAGCAGGTGGTAAGAATTCCAGGAGAACGGAGACCATTGAGAATGGCAGACTTTGTGATAGAAGATGGGGAACTGAAAATTTACCTAGAGGATGGCAAAACAGCTCTCGTGGTACCCCAGAAATTTCGGTATGAGGTGTTCCACGAGGCGCACAGTGGCCTTTTCGCGGGGCATTTCAGCGCGAATAAGCTCCTCATGAGATTGAGGAAGGAAGTCTACTGGCCAGGAATGGCCCACGATGTGTATAAATGGACTAAGGGGTGCCAGATGTGCTTCGTGCATAACCCGCGTGAAACATTGGTACCTCCTCTAAAGCCCATAATCACCTCCAAACCATATGAAGTGATAGGGGTAGATGTGCTTGAATTAGGCCCGACAAAAAGTGGTAACAGATATGCGGTGACCGTAATCGATCACTTCTCAAAGTTTGCGGCGGCGTATCCGGTCCCGGATAAATCCGCAGAGACGGTAGCTAAAGCCCTTTTTGTTCGGTGGATAGCTGAAGGCTGCAGGTGGCCGAAAACTATTTTGTCCGACAAAGGTAGTGAATTTGTGAACAGAGTAATGGAGGAAATCACGAGAATTACCAAAATTTCACATGTGACCACTAAAGGATACAATCCTCGCGAGAATGGGGTAACCGAGAGATTGAACGGTACAGTCGTAGCGATGTTAAAGCGAAGTACGGTAATACCGACGGAGTGGGACTCTAGACTGCCGTTCTGCATGATGGCATATAATATGATGCCGCACAGCGCGACAGGAGAGAGTCCATACTTCTTGTTGCACGGTATGGATCCAGTATTTCCGTCAGCAGTTATCCCGAATGGTGGAGTGAGTTGGTATGCAATGGATAAAGCGTTGGATGAGTACAAGGCGGAAATACTGCAGGCGGTCTCTGAAACTCATGAGAGAGTAAGGGAGTACAATGACAGAATCAGGGAGAGAATGAAGAACGAGTATGACAGAGCCAATAAGGTCGATAAGAAGGTATTTCCCAAGGTCGGTGACCGCGTCTATGTTCTGTTCCCGAATGAGAAGGCGAGGAATTCGCACCCCAAGTTAGTAGGGGAGTGGGCTGGACCATTCAGAGTGATAGAATCCAGCCAAAATTCGGCTTTGGTGAGCAGAATAGGAGAAAATAGTGATCCTATCCGAGTACAATTCGATGCCCTGAGAGTAGTACCAAAAGAAATTTCAAACGAGAAAGTCGGTACTGAGACCAGTAGAGGACGTAGAGGGAGAAAGCCTAGAGTGAAAGTTTGTCGAATTTATGATTGTCATTCCAGAGGTGTCAACCTGAAGAACGCGGCAGACCGAGGGCACGTCATGTTCCAATGCATTGACGATTGCTTTGTGACGACCAAGCTGGGTGACATCGAAGACGTGCAGTTCCCGGGCGCATTTGCGAAGAAGGCATTTGGAGATGTCTGGACCGCGTGGAAGACGACGTCCATTTTCATCAGGAAGGAGCTCACCGTTTCCCAGAAAATCCAGATGTACAAGGAGCGCACTGTTTCGTTGGATGTCGAAGCACTAGTGAAGGTGCTAAAGCTGGCATATGCGGTGTGCACCGATTGGACGGAGTTCGTCGTATCAACTGCTGCGGTGTCGAAACATGAGACTCTCGATGGAAATTGTATCACCGATTTCTATAAGAGGGCATTCGAGCAGCTGAAAGAAGAACTGGAGATGGAAGCCAGAGTGGCGAGGAAGCCGAAGCAGGGACCAACCGGGTTCGCTGCGCCTGATTCTGCTCTACTCATGGAACGAGATGGACCACGTGGCGGATTAATCACGAAGGTCACCTTTGTCATACTCGTCGATGCTCGAGACGCTTCGTAATTGGAGTCCATTTGGAGTATGGTTTCTGGTGTTCCCAGTGGAGGGAAAAAGCGATAAGTCGGTGTTCGAAGAGATCGTGAAGCTGGTTTGAGCCCATTTCGAGGAAGGTGGTCGAGTGATCACAGTTTGGACGCCTGTCACGTCTCGCAACCTGGTGTGAAGTGGCAGTCGATGATAGATTTGTGGAGGACACTAGATGCTGCCTTACTGAGATTTGCGGGTCCAGATCAGATGGTGGTTACTTCCTCTACTAGAATGATTGAGGGGAAATTGTTCTGTGAAGCCGGATGTCCGGAAAGTTGTGCTCAGTTTTATAAGACTTATGGTGGGGTAGCGGCGGCGAAAACACTCTATGAAACTGTTCGTCGTCGAGTTTCGCAGATTGAGCTTCCTAAGCTACTGGACATGTCGATGAGGACATCGACTCCCGCGAGGGGGGACGTGTCGGAGAGAGTGGAGGGAAGATCGGCGGTGTTTGATCGGGCGCCGCTGAAGCGAAGAGCGGTGTAGGGGTGCTATGACCTACAATAATCGGCGCGGCGGGGAGAGCGCGGCGCGGTTGCGTGGCGGCCAGAGCCGTATTTAAGGAGAGGTTTGCTGTCCTGAAGGACAGCCGTTCCTGCCATAGCCTTCGAGGCTATTTTCTTCTTTCTTGTGTTGTGGGGGGTCTCGTTAGCCTGGGTGGCGTAGGGATTCCTGCCAGAACATTCCATTTGGCCTGTGTGGCCAACTCTTAGTGTTCTCTTCTCCGTGGGCCTTGGTGGCCAATTCTTCTGTGGGGTTTTTCTTTTGGGTGCCTTCGTGGCAATCCTAGTGGACTTCTTGAGGGCTCCGTGCCAGTTATTGCTGAGTGGCTAGGGTGGAACTAAGTAGGCCGAGTCCACCGTCTGGGGAGTCAAATCCATTTACTGCTGGTCCTCGTTTCTCCGTGCCCGTCGATCGTCTGGGTCAACCTCTCCACTCTCATCCCGTAAAGCTCCAGTGATACTTTTTCTAGATTCATTGTTAAATTTTGTGTTTCAAATAAATCATTATAATCTTTCTCGTTCTGTTAATTGGTGCCGTTAACGGTGGATATTGATCAGTGTGTGCCTAACCTGTTATCATTACCCCACAGATACCACTGTGATCAGCGTGAGACCCTCTCCAAGAAAAGCAAGAAATCTGAAAAAAATATTTCTCTGAGTGTTTATTGCCTTTACGAGTGCGGTGCAGTTCACTATAAACTTCAAAGTAAAGCTGCAGAGTGGGGAAGATAGGTTAGGGTAGCTGTTGATTGATGAATGCATTTATTAATAGTTTAAAACACGCAAACAGAAAGCACTGAAGCTACTACGCAGGCATATACTCTATTTCGGAGTAAAAATTATTTCCGTCGTTCGCGTGCGTGGTGTGCGCTCTAGCATATGCTGCGTGTCCTTCCCCGACACTTACTCGTCGTCTCTCCCTCGCTCCGCACACGCATGAGAGGAGGCAAAAGAGAATTAAACAAAGAGCCTGCCAGGTAACAAACCATTCTCTCCCCAGTCAGTGTTGTATGAGTTGCGAATGATCCAGTACTTAACGCCTTTCTCAACTCCCCATCCGATAATCGCAATCGCATGTCCTCCTTCGTACTTGCCAGCTGTGTGCTGCGAAGATTATATTAAAATTCACTGGTAAAAATCTGTTCAATCTATCACCTGATACCGTGGAACACAAATGCAGAAGTGGCTCCAAGTTTTCCCGTAAACAAAGTTGTTTGTCAGCTCGCAAGGTAAGCCCTCCGCCTAGTTAGAGGCAGTGTTCACGATAGTCTTCAATTTTAAGATTATTCGCTATAAAGATTAAGTGGCCCCGGGTAGAACTAAAATGACGCAGAAATTGAGAAAAACGCACCAGAAGTACACAAAATCCTTAAGTATCACCCTGCCTCTTAAGTATCACAGGAGCTGTTTGTTCTGACAATGAAATCTTCTCTGGACCCGTCCTTTGCAATACTCTACTCTATATTGCTCCGTTCTTTCCTTAGGGCACTAACTAATCTTGCTTCGCATAAAATATTCTTCTATTTTTGATTGACCCAATTTTCCACCGTTGAAAACCACCATGAACATGTTCATCCAACCGGACAACTAGTCCATGTTATATGTAGAACAACTTCACTGAAATACGACGTTTCAATGCGTTTCTCGCCGTTTCTTCGTAACTCTGGTAAAACTTGGAGGCCAACGCATTGTTTTATGGGAAAAACTCGGGGGCGAAAATCTTCGTGAACACTGCCTTTAAACGGTAAAAGGTGCTCCTCCACTATGAAGGATACAGGGCAGCAATGCAGCTTCATGCCTGCCCGTGATTCCCAATTCTTGCGGGCCAACTTTGGCGCCAGACTCTGTCTTTGAAAACTGGAGACGTCAATATATGCATCTTCAGTGTTATCCAATTAATTTCTCCATTCTTTTATTATACATTAATTCGGAAGAAAGAACTCACCACGTAAACACCCTTATCATAGTAGTAGAAGTCTGTGTACACATCGAATGACGCTTGAACGGGTCCGTTTGTCATAATCTCTCTTTGAATAGCTTGTGCAGACTTCACATAGTATGCCGACTTAGCTGAAATTATGCATTAGGAGGCTACGCCGGACATTTTCTTCATTACGCTTTGCCCAGGACAGCGAAATGTCTTTAGTGAAAACACGGCCCAGCACGAGTTTTACCACAAGTCATATGCTGGCAATGCCTGCGCTTAGGCACATGCAGTAGCACTACAAAGTCTTTAGACACATGGTTTTCGGAGAAACTGTTTTTATCTACATATCCCTAAACCGCTTCATCGAAACTTGATGAAAGTTTGATATTTCATAGAGCATCGCAAACTATATCTGGCACATACAAAGTAGGGTTTTAAATGCACATTAAATGTTTGTTCAGTATGGAAAATCCTACTCTGAAATAAATTCCTCCGAATGAGTGAGATATAGTGAGAAGTCACTTCTGCGCTCCCACAGCAAGTAGCCACAGTGAAGGGACGGAGGCTCTCTACACACATGGGGAGGAGTTGTCCCGTTTTTGCAGTTCGACGCGTCACGCCACTCCATGCAAGCGAAGAGATCCCGAGTGGAATTAAAGCCGCGAAAGGCCAGACATCACCTCCCTCGGTGTGTAGATAGACCCTGTCCCACTGTGAAGCGCACCCTTAGGCCACCTGAGCTCAACAGTGGCAAAATGAGCGATGATTACCAATCAATGGCAACGTTCTTCCCTTCGTTTTGAACCTCTCTCTTCATGCAAGTCCGCTAATATACAGTTAAAAGATTATTGTGCGATTGCGGTCGACACACTAACACTACGGTGGGAAACTTGGCGCTTTGCCAGATTTCGTCATCGATCGACAGCACAGCTACTGTGCTTATCTGGGCCAAATTCCGGTCCGAACTCGCGTCTCGACACGTTTTGCTGCCGCACGCGCTCGAGTCAGTCGAGCTTCCAGCGCCAAAGCCGAATCGATATGGCTTTTTTATACAGTTTTCTCCAATTTTGTTTACTATTAAGTTTCTAAAACCCACCTAGAGTGAACAGGTCGGCGGCTGCTGCACTGGAAACTCTTCCGACTTGAATGCGCGCGGCCGCAAAGCGTGTCCTGACGCAATTGCGGACCGGAATTAGGCTCGGGGAAGCACAGTAACAATCTGGATGAGTTACGCGTTTCTTCACGCTTGTTTCTGCTTTATTTTTATTTCTGACTCTTTGAATATTGCAGATAGGGGCATTTCCTAGTGCGTGAGAGGAATTTGTCATTCGTTAGGGCTTGGTAAGGTTTTTTTTTTCAAATTTCTACTTTTGCAAGTTTGAATAAACGGCTAACCCCCGCACGCTCTGAGAAAAGCTCATACTCGCAATATCAAAAAAGCCAAAAACAAAAACAAAGCAGAAACAAACAAGATAAAAGTAACAAAAACCGCAACTCACCCGAAATATCAGCAGTGCTGTCGATCGATGACGAAATCTAGCAAAGCGCCAGGTTTCGCACCGTAGTGTTGGCGTGTCGACCGCAACCGCACTATAGCCTGCCTTTTAACATTGCGGTAAGCCGTACATCGGACCCGAATGAAGTTATGGCCCCTCAAAAATTGTGCTACGGAAGCATGGTGGACGAGTTGTCCGAGGCTCGTAACTTCCGTCACTTACACCCGATGTACGCGAGCCGACCTGAATAAAGAGAGAGGCTGAGATTTGACGGAAGAACGGGTATACTGGTCGGAAACCATCGTTTATCTCGCCGCTGTTGAGCTCGAAAGATCGTAAAAGGGGCGTGCCAAAGTGGCTTCCGGGTGTGGGCGCCCCAGGGTGGCTTCCCCCTATATCTCGCTTATTCGGAAGAATTGAGAGCTTGCATTTGGCAGTTACTATATAGGGTGGGTCTACTTCACAATTATGTGGAAATCTCGGATTTCGTCCCTGAGCTTGGACTGTGCCTTTAAAGGCAGTGTCCACGATAAAAATCGTTTTCGAGTTTTTATCAGAGAACGAAAGTTTAGAGTCTGATTGTTTTATCAGTGAAGAAAGAGCAAATGCGCCCCAATGCTAAAACTCAGCCGCGCTCGCGTCCAACGCTAGTGTAGAAGCGGACCAAACTGTTCCTCGGAAAACTCGACCGCGAGCGGAAGGGCTAGCTCGAGCGGACTTCGGAGCCGTATGGAGCTCTTTGGGGCTCGTTTTCGTTCTTTCGATCCCAGTGCTCCAATGCAACCCTGAACTTTCAATTTCCGGTCAAAACCCGAGGACAGGGTTATCGTGGACACTGCTTTTGAGGAGCTCAAAAGGAAGCCGGTGTGCATATGACTACAACGCAGTAACTCGCACAAGCCATCTTCCAGTCATGGCATAAACCCCCGAACAGCAGATCAGAATCGCCAGCAGGACTCTCCTCCGGTCGAAGTAGCAGCCTCGGCTTTCGTGCGGTTGCACTCAGGGCGAACGCGGTGCCATCATGAAAGATTGGGGGACGCAGAATTTGACTTTGAGTATTAACGTGCGGATCACGTGGTCAGCCGCGACGAAAGGAGCCTCGTCTCAAACATACCGGCAGTTGACCTTCTGAGGCCACTCCTGAGACCTGACTTCTGTTGCCTCTCTGGGAAGCAATTTCTGCCCGAGGGGTGAGGAAGGCTTCCTCATAGCAGACCATGTCTGAGATGATATCCTTGTTGTCTTCTGTAGCAAGATTTGACTCCCTACTCGCAGGCTGTGACAAGCAGAGTCCCCTCGTAAGAGATTTCCCCGGACAGAGACCACAGTCTTCCGGGTAGATTGCTGATTTTCTCTGGGAGCGGAGAGACAGCGTCGCTTGCGCTGCTCCCCGGGTCCTCTTCAAGCGGCGATTCGCTGGGCATGCTTACGCTTCTTCGTTTTCAAATTGGCTATTTGCGAAGCTGTAGCCGCCTTTCAAGGTTAAAATCAGGGGCAACGGTCTGGGAGAATATAAGAAGCTTTATGTAACCTGATGGCCGAGGCTACAAATTCACTTGCCCTACTCGCGATACTGAGTAACAAATCAGTGGTCCTAAGCTGGCCAACCGCGTGCCGCAGAGGCAGCCCCCACAGCCACTACCCCACACGCACTCATGACTACAAGAAAGACACACAAGAGCCGAATTGTTTGCGATCATAATTGGATCACGAGTGATCGCGGCGGCTGGTCGTTGGCAACATCACCGCCCAACGGGGTTTCAATCGCGTGGGGAGATCTGCCGTCGCACCCCGTCCGCTCACTAGACTCAATTGAATATGTAAGCTCTTTGCAGTAGCGTGCCCTCTGAAACAGTATGACCTACCTCTGAATCAATGGATACAGTGACGCAATATTGCACGCGACCTAAATCTGAAGTCACCTTAAAGACAGAGTTCATGATAATCTTCAATTTTGAGATTATCTGCTAGATCGATTGCTTGGCCTCCAAGTAGAGTCGAAATTACGAGAAAGCTGAGGAAAACGCGGCGAAAGTGCACGTGAAGCTATACTCTCTTTCAGCCACTTTAGTCACAGTAGAGGTGTTTGTTGTGACGATGAAATCTTTTCTGGACCCGTCCTTCGAAATTCTCTACTCTGTGTTGCTTCGCTCTCTCATCCGGACCCTAGTTATTACTGTTTTGCATAAAATATTTTTCCGAAATCAATTTACCCCAATTTCTGCCGGTCACAACCGCTCAGAACATGTTCATACAACCGTACAACTAGTCCAGGCCAGGAAATTATCTCACTGAAATACGGCGTTTCAGGGTGTTTTCGGTGCCTCACGAATTGTTTCATGTTGAAAATTCGGGAAGAAAATCGTCGTGAACACTGCCTTCAAGTTGGGCTTGCTTGTGAGAGCGTTGTAAAGGTCTGATGGAAACAGAAAGATTAGGTGTGGAGCGCATCCATCATTCATTGGAGAAGCTTTGTTTTGCTGGTTTTGCAGTTTCTTCCGATCAGAACAACAGCAGACGCGTGTTATGGAAACATCCTATGTTCTCGTTAGGAACGTTGTCCCCCTTCACTTGAATTAAAAGGAATTCCCAGTCGTTGCTCCAGTAGTTTTTCACTCGTTCTCGTATACCTCCCTCATTATGTTCACACAACGGCACTCCGATTCTGCAAAAAATATTTACCGTAAATCTTGTCCTCGTCATACGGCGTATCATATCCACGTTGACAGCTACGTTTACAAGCAGGCGTTTTATACAAGTCCTCTGGACACTCGCCATAGTAGTGCTGACCAGAATGTTTACCGCATGGGTGGAATGCATATGGCTTGCAATTGCCCTTAAACAGCTTTGAAGTCAACCAACGTATCAAGCTTGCTAGCGGTGAAATGATTTACACTGGAAAAGTTGGTGTGGAAATGATTGCATAAGATCAGGCTGTGTGTAACGTTTGTCAAAGAAATATCATGTACACCCTACCCTTGTTTTATAATGCCCTCCTGTGACTACTCCATGATTGAAAAGGTACTTCCATGCTTTGATTAGAAAGCCTCCCTTACATCTGAAATTTAGAATGTGAAAAAAGGCAAAGGATGGAGTCCCTCCTACAGCGATGAACATTTTCCTAACCACTAGATTGATGTACTTGAAGCATTCACGTCTATACCTGCAGACACTGTTAAATTCACCTACCCATAACCACAATAAGTGCCGCAACATGCCACAATATCTGTGTCCGAAAAATGTTTCTGAAAGTATCACAGACTGATCAATAGATTGAACAACTTTATTGAGCAAATTTAAAGAACAATTAAATAGGACTAGAGATCTGACCACTGCGCACACGTCGGTCCGGGGGATAATCACACGATGTAACAAACTTTCACTTTTTTGTTCCTGGGTTGAAAGTGTGCTTTCCTAACCCGTTGGGTCTAGGACAGACAGGGAATCGCTGTTATCCCAGGAAAACTTCGCTTTTGTGACTAGAATATTGAAATTTGGAAAATTGCGTGTTTATGTAAGACAATTTTTGTTTCTGGCTTCTATGTGTTATATTTCGATTCTTTATGTCCAATGTATGTTAAAATGACTTCATTAAAGGCACAGGACATCCAAAAAATTAAATTTCAGATTTTATGCTTATCTTGGAGAGAGTCACACGCTGATCACAGTGGTATCTCTGAAATCATTCAAGACCCCCTTTGAACAGAGTTATGGCTCTTCAAAGGTGCCTACATTTTGAGGGTGAAAAATTGGTGGACGAGTTGTCTCAGGCCTGTACTTCTCTCCATTCGAAATCGTTGCGACAGAGAAAGCCAGGATTAGGAGACAGTTCGGTTATGGACTGAAGAACGGTGACTTGTTGGAATTCATCCATCCATCGAGCCGCTATCGAGTTCGAAATTCTGTTAGGGGTCGGGCCTGTGGTGGTGAGCAAAGGGGGTCGGGCCTGTGGTAGTCGCTTATATCTCGCTTATTTTGAGGAAATGAGATCTGGCATTTGGCACTTATTATACAGGAGGGGTCCTCTACACAATTACATGAAAATCTTGAAATTCATATCTGAGGGTGTGCTGTGCCTTTAAGCACATACCGTATTTCCTCTAATAGAAGTACACCCAAAAGGGAAGGCTGAGTATCATAAGTACACCCTCTATTTGAAGTACACCTCTATTACAAGTACATATCAAATAGAGGTCTGAGTATTAGAAGTACACCTCTTTTAAAAGTACACCAAAAAGAGAGAGCTGAGAATTAGAAGTACAGCCTCTATTTGAAGTACACCTCTAATAGAAGTACATATAAAACAGGGGCCTGAGTATTAGAAGTACATGTACTTCCAAAAGAGGAAATACGGTACTTTGATTGCACGACGACAGCACGAAGAAAACTCGTTTTTGTGAAAATAGAGAGATTTTTTATTCATTTTCGGCACTATGATCAGGTGAAAACAAAAAATGCAAAAGGAATAGACAAACACAGTCGGAAACCACTCAACAAGGCTAAGAAACGCGTAGATTTTCTAGATTTACGGTTGTATTGTGAACCACTCAATCGAATTTGCACCCAAATCTGGTCCCCACTCATGATTTCGTTATACTGTTCTTGGTAACGACGTTCAAAGTTCAACATATCTCGATGGAAGAGCTCGCCTTGGTCGTTAAATTTGTCAAGATGCGATATGGACTTTCAAAGATAGACATTCTGCATCCCATTTTGGCGTAATTCTTTATGAGAGTGCACCAACTCCACATAGCTTTTAGCTTAGGAAGCCGTGAACAACTGCATCGAAACTGCTCCAAGCCGCTCTCTCCGTCCTGTTAAACAGCCTTGCAAAAACCTGACATTTTATGATCCTCTTGATCTGTGGTCCGACGAATATACCGGCCCTTACCTTAGTCTCGGACAGAGTCGTTACCAAGGACAGTATAACGAAACATGATGAGGGACTACATTTAGGTGCAACTTCGAGAGGATGATTCACAGTACAATCGTAAATCTTGAAAATCTACACAGTTCTGAACCTTGTTGAGTGCTCTCCCACTTTGGTTGTCTATTCCTTGGGCATTTTTTGTTTTTACCTGATCGTAATGTCCATAAAGAACAGAAAACTTTTTATTTTCACAGTAAAATGGGTTTACTTCGTGCTGTTGTAGTTTGAACAAAGTTTGTTCTCAATGAAGTACTTTTTTCATATACTTCGGACATAAGCAATTGAAATATAACACTTAGAAGCCAGGAACAAAAATCGTGGTACATAGTGACAATGCACACGGAAAGAGGTCTTGTCAGCTATGGAGCCCCATGGCGGTCCGGCGAGGCTGCCGCAACTGTCACCGCGATCGCGGAAGGGTGATCTGCGGGCGCGACTGCAGTCAGCGGAGGGCGGGATGGGATACTGTAATGACAGCTGGCAGCCTGTTCGCAGGTAACTGCGGCGGGCTCATCTGGGTGCACTAGGCCTCGGATCCTATCACAACTGATGAGTTGGGTACGAAAGTCCTAGCTCCAGTTGGAAAGACAAAGCGAAACCAAGTGAAGCTCGCGGAGCTCGCATGAGGACAATGCACTGACTCACTCAAAGCGACATTCGGTTTTTTGATGTGAACAAACTCAACATTCTTCATGGAATTTTTTTTTTGAAACTAGTCCGTTGATCATTTATATGTATTGTCTCCAAGCAAAACCATGTCTTGACAACAAGAACAAACCTTAACTGTTCCATTCGATTGAATGCATGCCCGGTCCGAAAAAGCTGACGCAGAGGACACAGCCCAGCATGAGCCTGCAAAACCCGTCATGGAACCTTCACGCCGATTTTTCCGTGTTTCCGCTGATCTCTCATTTCTGCGAATTTTCGCTCCGATGAATCGAGTATTTATCGGACGAGTATTCATCGTGCAGGAATCTTACTACATTAGTTCTCAGGCTAGACTCATAATGGACGAGGAAGAAAAGGTTTCCCAGGAAATCTTTCTCACCACAGGCAGACTGGTCACGAATGTACGTTATGGATGGACACTGAGGCCACTGCTCCCTTGCGTCGAAACTGAAAGTCGCATCTGCAAAATTTCTCTTAGGAATACGGATCTATTTTCATTGTTGAAGCAACCTTTCTGGTATAGCTGCTAGATTGATGCTCGACGTGTATTCATCTCTCTCCTGTTCCCCACTTCTCAACTGCTTACGCATCTCCATAACATGCGGCATCATTGTGCGACGCCTGAAGGCTTCTAGAGGTTCTGGCAGAGCTTTTGCCTGTAAAGAGTTCAAGATGGGAAACTGAATAACTGTCCTAGAAGAACTCCCTAATAGACTGTGTATGCAAGTGGAGATCTGATTATTGCCAGAATTTTCGTAGTTTGTTTAGGAATGTGGTTCGAAGTAGTAGGTACAGTGGGCACGGATTGTACTTAAACTTTGTTTTTGTTTTTGTGCATTGGAGCAAACTCGAACATAACAAAGCCGTACACAGAACAAAAAAAAAGAAGGGTTTGGTGTCTCAAAGAGCCCACCCCTCCTATGACCAGCGACTTCTCCTTATTGAATAAAGAGACCTATTCGAAGGTTTGTGATTAAAGAGCCAGTCGTACCTATAAAGGAATGAAGGATTCTGTGATGAGCATCGCAAGATCGGCACAGATCGCAATGATACATATGCACATCGCATTTGTGCCAAAGTGCAATAGGAAACGTAAAGTATCAGTGCGATCCGTGCAGCGTGTACCTGTCATTGAATACACAAGACATTCATTAAATACAGTCACCTTGAAAAACGGTTGTCTTTTGTTAACGTAATCGACCAGTGCATCGTCTGTCAGCTGCTCAGCCTCTTTTGAAACGGGAGCTGCAGCAAACTCTTCTGAAATTGTACGGAAGTTCCAATAATAAGTGGACTTTTGCTGACGGGCAATTGAGATGTCTTATCAAAAAGGAGAGCCTTGCTGACCGGCTATCATAGTATGCTTTTGTATTTTAGAACTTTTTCAGAACTGAATAATTTATATCCTTCTTCTGAGCCTTCTCAAATTGACCAATAAGCATCTACAAGCTCCTAATAGCCCACTAGCAAGGCTGCATAGTCAAAACCGGGGGCGGCAATAAGAATCGAGGTAGCGCGCGCCAAAACTAGCGCAAACGCGCTATGAGGACGGCATAGCGCAATCTGCAATCAAGAACTATGCAGGCGCGCTTGTCCAAGAGCCCAAACGCGCTTGGCATAGCCCAATCGCGCTTGGCATAGCCTAAATGCGCATGGCCCATACGCGCTATCATGGAGACCGTAGCGCTTTTTCATATCAAAAACTTGCAAGGCGCGCTATCGGAAGCGCGACAGAAACCGCGCTACCGCTAGCGCTCTACACGAAGCGCGCTACCAGTGGCGCGTGGACGACTCCACATCGTTTTCCATTTCGAACATCTTTTCCAATCTTCCAAACGCTTAATACCCTGTCGTTTGTGTGAGAAGAGAGGCAATATTCTTTTCTTATATCCCCTATTCAGGCTTTTCTTTCAATTATTCCGCTTCATTGGCTCGTTTTGAACAGCTATTAAGTAACTTGTGAAACCGAAGTGTGAGAGTATTAATGAAACGATGGGGCCATTTGAGTGTACCTCACTAGGTCCTGCTCCAGATTTCCTGATAGTAAAAAACAGTGCTTTGACAGTTGCAGGTGTGCAACAGTACACGAACAACCCGAGCTCTAAACTCGCTTATGCTTCGGAGGGATCCAGAAACGAGCTTTTTATTAGCTTTCGGAAAAATCCGTAAGCACAACGTAACTTTCGGGGTGTTCCAAAACAATGTTTTTTTTCGGATTTGGCTTTCTACGGATTGTTTCGGGTGCTTTAACGGGGCTTTTTTTCAGACAAGAAAACTACTTTTAGTCAGCCTGGCCATTCCGGATGAAATACACGTTTCTTACCGTTTTCAGCTTCAAATCCGATTTTAGTCTTGGCAGCTGCCTAAAGCTTCTCTGAAAAATCTGATAAGCGCTTTTCGCCAGGTTTCCGTACCTATTGTACCATCCAAAACAAGCATTAGTCTTTGAAGAATCCGGAAGGGACCTCATAATTGTGTTCATCTCCCAAAACTACCCCCTTAGCTAATTTTTGGTGAAGGCACATTTTCCAGACTTCACACAGACTGATACATACCTTTTTGAACTTTTACGGGTTTGCAGTTGGGCGTTTATTTATACCAATTAGAAGGCTCTTGGAGCGTTTTGAAAATTTCCAGACTTGATTTGAATTTTTACGAGGTGGGTTTGTTTGGGGTGCTGAATACGAACTCAATGACCATTTGTCGACTTTCGAATAATTGAGGTAGGTTTTGCCCCTAAATGGCATGGTACCTACCGTAACCTACAGTAAACCTCAGAATCGCGACAAACGGGCTCGAGATTCGTGCTCAACGCCCAAGATTACCCCTACATACAAGTTCTGAGCCGAATCCTAGTTTTTTTTTTTTCAAAACACCTTGAACTTATTATGGGGGAGGGGTGAAACCCCTACCTTGCCGCAGGGCTTTGAAAAACGCGTATAACCTTTTTTATAGTGATAGAGTGACAGCTGCGAAGACCATAATCGAAATCTACTCCAAGAGCTGTTCTAGAGAAGCACATTTTATCCGGAATGGCCAGGCTGACTGAAAGTAGTTCCCTTGTGAGGAAAATTTCGCTAGCCAAACACTACTTTTAGCGATGCCTTAAATGTCTCCCTAGAGGTTTTTGAGCTACTCAAACTTAGTAGACATTATGCGTACCGCAGCTTACAGTAAGCCCCAGACTAGCAACAGAAGGATCCCCGATTCGTGATCAGCGCCCTAGATAACCCCAAGTGAAAAATTTTCGAACTGAAGTTTCTTGAACATCTCGAGAACTCCCTGATAAAATTCGAAAACACCTCGGAAAAAATTAACATATGCGTAAGGCTATAAACGCGCCCTTTTTAGAATCCCCCGAGGCACTAAGAAAAATATGAGCAGGGACTATTCATGTACTGTCACACTCCAACAAGAGTCTAAAGATGATTTTGCAGAAATTTCAAATTCGTAAACAATTGAAAAACATTTTCCCTTGAGAACTTTGTTGGTAATACCCCAGTTTAAATGTAGGCAAACGTTTCCTATGGCACAAGATCAATGAACCAAGGGAAAACGCGCTCTTGGCACTGGCGCGGACTAACCTTCCGGTTCTTGATAGCAGGCAAGCAAGCGCGCGCTATGGGCCTCTTCTAGCGCCAGCACAACCGCGCTAGTTCTGGCGCGCGCTACCGGATTTCTTAATGCCGCTCCAGGAATAATCTGACTCACCGATTGTGGGCTGACGTCTAAAGGCCCCGGCAGCAAAAAACAGCGATAAGGTGTACAATACCTGAAATTTTCTTTTTCACCCAAGCCTTTATACCTCTTTATACTATGTCACTGATAGAAATACACTTAATCAGGGATTCCATCCACTGTGGAACCTTATAACGGAAGTGCACTAGGGTTTGGGCCCCTCATCGTAACAATGAGTTCTGGTGCACTTGGTTTGAGAGTTTGAAGAGTACTTGTTCGGTGTTTTCCAGCATTCTGCTCATCCATTACATCTGACACAACCTGATACTATCGAACACGATTTACATCTACTGCAGAGCTTCTCTCATCGAGGTGTAACTATTGGGTTGGCAACTAAGTAAATGCGGATTTTTTTCAGAAAATAAAAGAATTTTTTTCATGGAACGAATCAGCTTTATTCTGTAATGAATAGCCCATTTTGAGCAATGACCTGTCGCCATCTTTCAGGCAGTATCATAATTCCACGTTCCTAAAACTTCTGGTTTTTATCAGCAAAAAGCTGAACCAGGTAAGATTTCAAATATTTATCATTATCGAAATTTTCACCGTTCAAGGAGGTTTGCAAAGATCGAGAAAAAAATAATCAGATGGTGCAAGGTCGGAATTATATAGTGGATGTGATAAGACATATGGTTTCCGTTTCCGATTTAGTCTGACGCATCGCCGAGGCGGCTGGCCGTGCGAGGTTGGCGGCCTCATTGGAGAATGGGGTTTCGATTCGCGCGAGATGATCCAACGTCGCAGCCCCGTCTATTCATCAGACTAAAATTATCACGCGAACTCTACCAACCAAGCCACGAATTGACAAATCGAAAAGGTGTTGCATTTCATCATGAGAATGCGAGGGCGCACATATCTTTATTTACTCGGCAAAAATTATTGGAGCTTGGTTGGGGTTTTTCGCCACATCCGCCACATAGTCCTGACCTTGCACCATCTGATTACTTTTTATTTCGATTTTTGCAAAACTCCTTCAATGGGGAAAATTTCAATGATGATAATGATGTCAAATCATACCTGGTTCAGTTTTTTGCTGATAAAAACCAGAAGTTTTATGAACGTGAAATTATGACGCTGCCTGAAAGATGGAAAAAGGTCATTGCTCAAAACGAGCAATACATTACAGAATCAGGCTATTTCGTTCTATGAAAGAATTGTCTTTTATTCTCTGAAACCAATACATATGGTAAACTGGGATCGCAATACAATTGAAACCATAGGAAACTGACCTGCATAAGCACTTGCTAGGAGAATCGTAACTGACTGATCATTATCATTCTAATCCCCATTCACGTAGCGCCCTCTTCTGAGCTCACAAAAAAACTCCGATAGAGAAAAAGGTAACTTTTTTTCTGGTTGATAAGGCCATGATTTACGAGAGCATTTAAAGGCAGTGTCCACGATAAAGTCTGTCTCCGAGTTTTCACCGGAAATGGAGAGGTCCGAGTCCATCTTCACCAGTAATGTTGAAAAATCGTCTTGGAGCAAGCACGGAAGAGCCTTAAACGGCTCTAAACTTGAGTGTTCCGCTCACGCAAAACCCAGTCCTTTTACCGCCTCTGATCCGTAAATAACTGGAACATCCCTTTTGAAGGCACTGTTCACGATGAAATTCATCCTCAAATTCTCCATGACAAACGCTTCTAGTGGCTTTCAGAAGCGGAACAGCGTCGAAGAAACAGGACGAAAAGCTACCCAGAAGCCGCAAAACGGCTAAGAAAAGTGGGCGAACCCCGCCGCTTCGGGCAAGTCCGGCGCCTTTCCGCCCCTCGACGTGAACAACGGAACACTTGAGATCGCGGGATGAGCGATGGTTTCTGATCAAAAGCCCTGCTTTTTCCTTCATTCTCAACTTCTCTCTTCACTCAGGTCAGCTCGCATACATTGGCTGCAAAAGAAGGAAGTTACAAGCCTCTGACAACTCGTCCACCACGCTCCCCTAGCTCAGTTTTTGAGGGACCATAACTCCGTTCCCAGTATGTCCTGTACGATTCCAGAGACATCGTTGGAATCAGAATGGGACCGTTTTCGAAATAGGCAGAGAACAGAGAAGGGATTTTTATCGTGAACGCTGCCTTCAACGGAGCAGCATTCATTCAAGGACTACTCCACGTAACTAAGCTTAACCCATTTGATGATCGACTACCTTCTCGAACTGAAATTTGGAGTTGGACAAGTTTATCGGTAGCCGTTGAGAGAGTGGGAGTTGCGTGAGCGGAACACTCAAATCAGGGCCGTATAGAGCTGGTTCGTGCTCGTTCTTAGCCGTTTTTTCAACGTTTCTGGTTAAATAGGGCTCGAACCTCTTGATTTCCTGTGACAAAACTCGGCGACTGATTTCATCGTGGACACTGCCTTTAATAGAAATCTCATTTCGCTAACTCTTGCTTGAAGGCAGTGTCCACGGTAAAATAAATGGGCGTGCTGGCTTTCCATCACTTCTGCCTGTCCATGAGCCTGTTAGGGCAGCGCTTGGTGCGGTGATAGTATTGTTGGTGAGATGAATCCAACTTCGAGCGGAGGGGGGGGGTCGCGAGGAAGGACCTCTGTAGATTAAGGACGGCTTATTAAAGGACAAATTGTTGCTCTCGTTTCGAGAGCTTAGGAAACGTATCTGCCTGGTCTGATATGAATGATTGAGGCATTCATGAAGATGGGCAGTCATCTATTCCGTGTCTTACACGTGAAACCTAAAGTCAGAGATGTCCAGATGGGCATGCGGTCACCATTGCGTGGAAACGCGAAAAAACTGAGGCACGGCGAACTTTTTTCGAACGAGGATTTTTTTAGCTTTAATCGTGTTCAATTTCTTAGTTTTTAGGGTTTCTTCAAAATTTAGTATTTTTTGAATTCGTTGTAATCTTTCACTGGAACTAGACTGTGTCATTATATGTATCTAATTTAAGATTGAAGGAACACGGCTAGGTAGAAGGCTTGCCGTACGTAGTGAGCTTTCGTACCCACGGAATGGGGATGGCCCCACTGGCTCGGCGCTTCATACGTAGGACGTGGAATTGCTCGCCATTCTTTTCATAAGCGCTCATGCGTGCCGTCTCTGGGCCGTCTCTGGTGGGATCTCGGACAACACAGAAAGGACTACGAACCCTACGCGGAGCTTCGGACGGTCTAAAGCGGCTTATGACGGATAAATTTGGTTTTCAGTCATTATTTGCCCATCCTCAGATGGGACTACGGGCGCCTCAGGTAGGAGTACGTCCAAACCAGAGCGGGCTATCAGAATCTGTATTTTGTATTTGTTCTGCATGTTTCACTCATATATCGACCGAGTCGGGCTATGGCCTAACGTTCAATAATGACCGGGGCCTTATGAACACCTGTACCAAAACGTCAGACCGCACACCCGTTTTTTATCAAGTGAAGTGCTCTCTCAGGAAGCGGCCATGGACGTCTATCTATTCAGCAATCGCTCGCTTATCTCACATTGGTAACAGGAAACGAAACTGACTAGACTCTTCTTCCGAGCCGTCGAATCGCTTCAGGCGGCAAGAGTCCCACTACGAATCTTCATTGCTATGAATTGCTGCAAGCATACTATATTTTCAAAAACGGCATTATTTCAAACGCAACTGCTTTCGTTGCTGTCAATACTATCGTTGTATCTACTTACCAATGCTGGATCGTAGGGCGAATTCACGTCATTGGTAGCACGTGCGTACCATGATCAGAATTCCTTGTTTTCTGTATAAAAAACATTTGGCGGACGCACGAAAAGCAGGGCGATAAAAATTGTGCCCATGTATGCAGTTGTGAGGAAAATTTGTCGTCTCAATATATTGCGTGTTAACACTTGGAATTCGTCTAAGAAGCTCAATTTCTTTTTTCTCTCTGACCAAGCATGGCTTACATTTGATAAGAATGGATAAGTGTCCTGTGCACTTTCGATGCTTTCTGGAATTCGCGATTGTGTTGAAAAGCACTTCTCCACGTGAAAACATTAAATACGTGCAGGGTACGGGGATATGTTTCCCTTGAAAAATAAAACGTAACTTTCTCTACTCCATGCTTCTAGAAAGCTGGCACTGCAAGAGAAAACAGAAACTTAGTAAAGGCATTAGGTTGTAGATTTACGTGATGGCCTTACCAGGTTGTTTAATAAGTTTTGTCGTTCGATAAGAAAACACAATTTTATGGTTCAAAATACACTATATTATTCAGTATAATCTCCCTCAACATTAAAACACTTGCTCCAACGATCCTCCAATCCGAGGATCCCATCCCTGAAGTGAGAATCCGGAAGGTCTGCAAAATACGCTTCAACAGCCGTTATGACCTCTTCATTCGATGAAAAATGCTTGCCACGCATAAATTTTTTGAGTTCTGGAAACAAATGGAAGTCGCTGTGGGCCAAACCTGGTGAATACGGTGGATGCTTCAACAATTCGAAGTTTAAATCATGAATTTTAGCCACTGTTAAAATGCTCCAGCGACACGGTGCATTGTCCTGATGAAAAAGGATTTTTTTCTTCTGCAGACAGAGTCTTTTTTCACAATTTTTTCTTTCAATTAGTTTGAAAGGTTGCAATAATTTCCAGAAATAATTGTTTTACCAGTTTGCAAGTTATTCACCAACAAAATTCCTTTCGCATCCCAAAAAAACTGATGCCATAACCTTCTTGGCCAATTTCCGGACACGAACTCGTTTCAAAACCGAACAACCAGGTTCACAACACTCTTTGGCCTCTTGTTTTGGTTCAGAATCATGGTGATAGAGTTTCATCCATAGTGATGAATCAACGCACAAAATTCACTTTATCCTTCTCAAAACGCTTCAAATGTTGCTGAGAAAATGGCATTCAAATGGGTTTTTGTTCCATTGTTAGTGAATGCGGCACCCGTTGTGCACACAGCTTTTTAAAAACCAAAATTCCAGTTATAAAATGGCTAACACTGCCTAATAAAATGTATAGAGCGTCTACTAAATCTCTCTCAGTCAATCGACGATCTTCCAAAACCATGTCCTGTTTTGGCTATGATTTCTGGTGTTAATGCGCTTCTTGGACGTCCTTCACGTGGATCGTCTTCAAGGCTTGTACGACCACAGTTAAGTTCAGCATCCCATCTTTCTACTGTTCTAATTGTATGCGAACAATCATTTTACACTTTCAACATTCGCTCGTAAATTTTTTTTTTTGGTGCTACACCTTAAAAAAATAAGAATTTGATCACTGCACGATACTCAATTTTTTTCCGTTGCTGTGACACGGCGACACCAATTGGCTCGTTAACAGAGAATGAATTCACAGATTGAAATGAAACTTCACATACGTTCATATGACGAATAAGCCAACAAAACGAAAAAATTGGGCTAGTAGCAACGCTTTCTCTTATCGAACGACAAAACTTATCGAACAACCTGGTACACTATGATCTCACAAATAATCAAATTGCAAAGGAAGAACCGTTTCAGGAATAAATGAAAATGCCTACCCACGAGTTCACGACAGTTGTGCTCGACTTTCTGTAGAATTTCATGCACATCTTTCTAACTGATATATGGAGGGCACATCCCAGATATTAAAAGTTGACCACGAGTCACCACGCCAAAATCAGGAGGTAAATGCTTCATTCATCATCTAGTCACATCGAAAACTGGTATAGTCTACGCAAGCAGTAATCTACGCTTCTGTACAGTCGGCCCGGGTCGCTCTGATATTTTCCCGTCCTCAATCTGATTTGGAACAACCTCATGGTATAACATACGCGCACCGAGTTTGCGCCAATGCACAGCAAGGAACGCAAAGTATCCGTAGGATCCGTGCCCACTGTATGTAAAGTGTGTCCGAATGAGAATGGCGGCCCACGCGACCGGCGTGCTTGGCAGGCGTTCGTCGCATTTGCCGCCCTGGACGAGTGTTGGATTCCTACGGCGGCCATATCCCCTCCCCCTTTCCGCAGAACTGATTGATCGGCGCAGTGTTTGCTGCCAGCCGGTGCCGGCCCCGTTCGTTCTCGATGGCTGTGGGAAATTTTCGCTTGCTCGTCCGAGAGAGGCGAATGCGATGGCCGCCTGCCAAGCACGCCGGCCGCGTGGGCCGCCATTCTCATTAGGGCACACTTTATCTACCAGGCCGTCCAATAATTCCTGTCCGAAAGTTTTCAAAATTCTATAATTTTCCTTAGAAGTGTTATAATATCAGGCAAGTGTAAGAACCTTCTAGAAGGTTCTCCAAAGTTCTACGCTAGGGGTATATAAGGCGCAGTCGCCGCGCCTAGCTACCAGCACAAGCTAAAATGGACCAAGATCGAATTTGTACGCTCGTGTACTACGAGAGGCTGCTGGGCAACGACACGGGCACCGCGGTCGCCAACATCTGCAGAGCGTGCAAGGAGGATGCAGGGTCCCAGCGCACAGTCAGACGCTGGTTCAATCGTTTCGAGAGCGGCGACACGAGCCTCGAGGACGGGGAGCACAGCAGGAGGCCTTCTACTGTGGATGATGACGAAGTCCGTCGCTGTATCAAGGAGAAGCCGGAACCCACCACCCGTGAATTGGCGACGACGCTCGGCTGCAGCAAGTCCACGATCCACAATCGACTCAACTTACTCGGCTACCACAAAGTTCTGGCCCGTTGGATCCCCCACCGTCTGACGGACGCCAACAAGCAGAGTCGCATGGCCGTCTGCCAGTCCCTCCTCCTTCGTCTGCATCGCAAGGAGTTTCTCGAAGGCCTGGTCACAGAGCTGGGTCCTCTACGACAACGTCGCCCGCCGTGCCGTCTGGATCCCGCGCGGAGAAGAGCCGCCGACGACGCCGAAAGCCGACCGGCACCTGCTGAAGATCATGTTCTGCTGCTGGTGGGACACAAAGGGCATGCTGTACTTCGAGCTGCTCCCGCAAGGCAGGACGGTCACCGCCTCCCTCTACACCGATCAGCTCGAGAAACTAGCCGCCACCATCCGAGAAAAGCGTCCCCGACGGGCCTCGGTCCACCTGCTGCACGACAACGCGCGCCTCTACGTGGCGAAGGAGACCCAGCAGAAGTTGGCCACGCTCGGCTGGGAGACGGTTGCTCATCCGCCGTATTCATTGGACCTCGCCACCTCCGACTACCACTTGTTCTGCCCGCTGAAGCACCATTTAGCCGGAAGAAAATTCACCAACTACGACAACCTCAGATGCGACATCGCGGACTTCTTCGAGTCGTAGCCCCTGGAGTTCTGGGCGAAGGGCATCGGCGACCTGCCCAATCGATGGGCCACTGTTCTGGATAACTGTGGTGATTATATTGTTGATTAGACTTGTTTTTCAATAAAGGTGAAAAAAATTAAAAATGGTGAAATTTTCGGATAAGAATTATTGGACAACCTTGTAAATAATTGGCTGCCCACAACAACCCTACTCCAGGACCCATCTGTGCACCATTAATTGTCACAGTATATTTTTGAACGTTGATCTCCTAATTCGGAAGTCTAACGAATCCTTGTGACTCTCTCAACATGCCTGTCTTCCGTTGTTGGTGAATGAAGATGTGAATGTACTGACGTGAGATTTTTTATCATTCCTGAACGTTTAGTTGGATAATCTGACAAGTACTGCTAATCAGGACTGAGTGGTACAGTATCAGAGTTTAGCTACTAGCTCTTAGTAACTGGCTTAAGCATTATTTTTGCAGAAGCTAGTCGCCGAGGCGGTGTGGAGGACAACTGTTCCTCTTCCAAGGTGCACCACTAAAAAGTGCTCCAATTGAGTCGCTCCGTGGCAGACGTCGGGGGAGCACAAGTCCACGGTTTAACTGCATCTCTACTGGAGGAAGCGATCGTCAACGTTCGCCTGCGATGAACCGATTGCCAGCGAAGAAGTTATTTCTTCCTGTAAACATTGACATATCCACCCGACGATATTGGCGTTGATGAGCTTAAACATGTTATTAGAAGCCACTGGTGATTACCTTCTGCCAACCGAATGTTTTGCTCCAATTATTCATGGTATACCTTTTTCACGAGAGCAGCGAGTAGGTTGCAGGCCCAAGTCCACGCTGTTCATAGCTTTGTTAGGTGGACAAAGTAATCTGACATTAGTGCAAATCATTTTCAAGATGGTATGGGTTTCATTGCCGGTTTTTCGTCCATAACTTCATTACCCTCAAAGATAGATTTTCAACTGAGCAGTTCGAGGAATCACCATAAAATTCTGCGTCGGATAGAGTTTTCCCGTCTGAAAAATCCTTTCCCACTCTTCCAACCGATTTGAGTTTATATGGCGCATTTTCGCCTCAAGCAATCGGTTTTTCGTTTCTATCTTCTTTACGCCAAGGGATAGACTACTGGTGAGGGTTGATCTCGAAATCTCCATGGAATTTTTGTGTCGGGCAGCGTTTTCAGATTAGAAAAAGATTTTCTCGATCCGTCAGCCTAATTCATTTCACGAAGCATCAGTTTTTGGCTCACAACGGTAGTGTTGAAGGTTGTTTTTTAAATCTCCAGGAAATTTTGCGTCGAATTATATACTGGGTTCCTACCCTTACTCCCTCCATGGATTTAGAAAACCACAGCTTTATCTTCAACGGGTGAAGAGTTATTTGGAACAGGAAGTTGGCCGATTCTGCAAATACCTTATCCGGCAGTTTTTGTCTAAAAAATGTTTACAGCAGTCACTAATATCGATAGGTGGTAGAGGATAAATGTGCCACGTGGGACTTCCCTTGGATAGATAAAGCCTGAACTAAATAGATCGTGCCCCTACTACAATACCTCGTGCGCCTCGAACTTCCGACAGCGAAGTCGTTCTCGTGCTAAGAAGTCGCTCGTGCACCTAAAGTTACAAGTTAAATAAATGAGAATGCACCGAGCAGAGAGTTGAAAAACTACCACTTGATAGCGGCGATAGCAACGGAATATTGTAGCCAGGAGGCTGAGCCATCGCCGCTCAGAAGATGTGAAATCCGATAAAAATGACTAGAAATATTCAATATCTTATTGTACTGTCGGAATGCGTAAACTTTATTAAGCATACTCCCGGCGATGCCAAGATCAATCCTTGGACGTGCTCGGTTCGTTGCCATTCCTGTACGGTTTCAGCTCATTCCTTATCTGGTTAATTCTTGCCGTGACTGCGGATTTAGTTTCTTTCATCCTAGCGCGATACTCTGGCTTCATACATACACTAGGATAGTGTGGTGAACACATGCCATCGGGCGTTCTATATCCCTTACAGTAGAAGCAGACTGTGATTCTAGCACAGCTGAGTTTGTAGTGCCTTTCCAAACAATTCTCGCATCTTCCTTTCCCTCTAAGCTTCTGAAGTCGGTCCGCCACATTAGATATCTTCGTGCAAGCATCCGAGTAATGGTTTCCGGTACGTTTGCAATACACACAGGACATGTAGAATTCGTTCGACTTCATTTGGCTGGATCCGAAAAATCTTATTTTTACCCAGTTGCGCTCGAGAAAATTAATGATCTCGTGCAAGTCGTCCTCACATTCCGCTAGCCCCTTTTCCAAATCTTCCTTCTCCCAAAACTCGTCTCTGTCTCGTGCTTTGCGCTTTCTTAGATAATCATTCAGCGCGGTGTCGCTGTCGTTATCACTACTCTCATTGTGGTGAGCGCGAAGCGCTCACCAGATTTGGCTTTGATTCGCCATCGCGCAACCCCCTGATCTCAGTATCAGGGTCCAGAGTAAACGTAGGAAGACCGTTCTTTTTGCATTTAATACACTTTAGAAAGGTGAATAACTGTTCAAAAAATGGTCCGGAATGGTTACCTGAGATTCGAGAAAAAGTGTCAAAACCACGTCATTTTGGTCGAAAAAATGTTCATCTCCTTTTTTTTCAGTTGGCGTTCACGATCTTGTTGGAACACTTATCGTTGAGCTAGAGAGCTCATTTTTGGCCAGGAAGCTGGTTTTGTTTGCACCTAGCTCCTGTCAAATTTTGAAGTTGGTAGCTCAATTTTTGCCGAACCTCAAAATTGAGGGTAAAGAAAGACAGAAACACGTAAACATGTTATTAAAAACCAACCGACGTTTGCTTATTCGTAAAAATGAACTAGTGAAATAAACACCATTACTGATAGGCTTTTGCTCAGGATTTGACGGGGCAACGCTTCAATCAATACGGCGGGATCTCGGAAGTACTTTTTGGAACGCCGCACGGTGTGAATCAGAAGTGGGCCACAGAACGCCGTAGAAAGTGTGCGGGACCCAAATGAGAGTGCGCAGAACGCCGTAGGAAGTGTGTGGGACCCAAATAACAGTGCGCCGGACGCCGTAGAAAGTGTGCGGGACCCAAATGAGTGTGCGCAGGACGCCGTAGAAAGTGTGCGGGATCCAAATGGGTGCGCGCAGAACGCCGTAGAAAATGTGTGGGACCCAAATAACAGTGCGCCGGACGCCGTAGAAAGTGTGCGGGACCCAAATGAGTGTGCGCAGGGCGCCGTAGAAAGTGTGCGGGATCCAAATGGGTGCGCGCAGAACGCCGTAGAAAGTGTGTGGGACCCAAATAACTGTGCGCCGGACGCCGTAGAAAGTGTGCGGGACCCAAATGAGTGTGCGCCGGACGCCGTAGAAAGTGTGCGGGACCCAAATGAGTGTGCGCAAGACGCCGTAGAAAGTGTGCGGGACCCAAATGAGAGTGCGCAGAACGCCGTAGAAAGTGTGTGGGACCCAAATAACAGTGCGCCGGACGCCGTAGAAAGTGTGCGGGACCCAAATGAGTGTGCGCAGGACGCCGTAGAAAGTGTGCGGGATCCAAATGGGTGCGCGCAGGACGCCGTAGAAAGTGTGTGGGACCCAAATAACAGTGCGCCGGACGCCGTAGAAAGTGTGCGGGACCCAAATGAGTGTGCGCAGGGCGCCGTAGAAAGTGTGCGGGATCCAAATGGGTGCGCGCAGAACGCCGTAGAAAGTGTGTGGGACCCAAATAACTGTGCGCCGGACGCCGTAGAAAGTGTGCGGGACCCAAATGAGTGTGCCCCGACGCCGTAGAAAGTGTGCGGGACCCAAATGAGTGTGCGCAAGACGCCGTAGAAAGTGTGCGGGACCCAAATGAGAGTGCGCAGAACGCCGTAGAAAGTGTGTGGGACCCAAATAACAGTGCGCCGGACGCCGTAGAAAGTGTGCGGGACCCAAATGAGTGTGCGCAGGACGCCGTAGAAAGTGTGCGGGACCCAAACGAGAGTGCGCAGAACGCCGTAGAAAGTTTGCGGGACCCAAATAACTGTGCGCAGGACGCCGTAGAAAGCGTGTGGGACCCAAACGAGAGTGCGCAGAACGCCGTAGAAAGTGTGTGGGAATCAAATGAGAGTGCGCCGGACGCCTCAGAAAGTGTGTGGGACCCAAATAACAGTGCGTCGGACGCCGTAGAAAGTGTGTGGGATCCAAGTGGGATGAGCCGGAGGCCGTAGAAAGTTTGCGGGACCCAAATACAAGCACGCCCATGCCTATCATTTTTTCCGCAGGGCTACCGTAACCATTATTGAACAAAACATGATAACGAACGATAAAACACGCTCATAACATGCGGGGTATACAAGGGCAGAGGAGCGGTATGCATTCATTCACACACCGCTCTCTTCGGCCCCGGTCAGAGTTGGTGCTATTTGCATCTGCAACCCACCGACTCCCCCCAACACCCCCCCCCGCCGCTCCCCCCAACACCCCCCAACACCCACCCGGTTGATACGTATGATTAGAATGATGGAGTGAGGTTGAGAAAATCACTCGGTGTATCCAACTAGATATGACGATGATTACGTGGCCATCAGGATTGCACCTGTTCAAAGAAATAGTGAAGGAGAGTATGGTGAAGTAACGGAGGTAGCAGTAAGGTTAGCTTTCTAGTGATACGCAATGTTTTATCATCGACCCGCCCACCCGGTGATTTTCTCATCCACGTAAAGAATGGATATCGACCGCTTCGAATACACCGAGTGATTTTCTCAGCCTCACTCCATCATTTTAAACATACGCATCGACCGGGTGGGTGTTGGGGGGTGCGGGGGGGGGTACACCGAGTGATTTTCTCAACCTCACTCCATCATTTCAAACATACGTATCGACCGGGTGGGTGTTGGGGGGGGCGGGGGGGGGGGTGTTGGGGGTGTTGGGGGGGTGCGGGGGGGATACACCGAGTGATTTTTGTATCCCATTTCCAATGCATTCTGTGTGTATCGACCGGGCTGGAGACGTCGGCTCATCCAACTATGACCGGGGCCTTCGAGAAGCCACTGGAAAGTGGCTAAGGAGGTGGAAATTGTGCAAACATGATTGGTGGCTACTACGATGTGCTTATATCCAAGCTGACACTTGGAAAAATTCAAAGGAGTGTTACGGTAGCCCTGCGGAAAAAATGATCGACATGGGCGTGATAGTGACCCAAATAGGTGTGCGCAGAACGCCGTAGAAAGTGTGCAGGACATTAGTGCGTGCGTGCAGGACGTCATAGAAGGGGGGGGGGGGCAGGGCATCAGTGGGTTTGCTTTGAATTAACACCACCAGGCATAAACCATGTTAGAAAGGAAACCTTCAGGAAAAATAAATGAAATTCCTGAAAGTTTAGGTTCCTGGCAAAAGTAAAGATTTGGCATGGCAGTTTTTTTCGAAAAATTAGAAATATACTCAGTTAAAAGGGGAAGGTAAAGAAAAATGAAAAAAAGTTTTGAAATATTCCTGAGAACGATTTGGCGTAGAATAATTCGGTTTTTGGGAAATGTAGTGAAATAGTTGAAAGTATGATTTGGCAGTCGAGTTTGAACCAACTATTGATAAGAGTTGTGCAAAATGAGAGATCGCATTGGATAAGCTTATCCGTAGAACATATCAAAGCAAAATCACGCGTGATATGGCTAGCAGTAAACGCTCGTTCGGGAGCTGGAATGCCGCGGTCTTCACGTATTAAGTAAAGTGAAATCAACTGTTTGTTCCATATCACGCGTGATTTTGCTTTGATTTGTTCTACGGATAAGCTTATCCAATGCGATCTCTCATTTTGCACAACTCTTATCAATAGTTGGTTCAAACTCGACTGCCAAATCATACTTTCAACTATTTCACTACATTTCCCAAAAACCGAATTATTCTACGCCAAATCGTTCTCAGGAATATTTCAAAACTTTTTTTCATTTTTCTTTACCTTCCCCTTTTAACTGAGTATATTTCTAATTTTTCGAAAAAAACTGCCATGCCAAATCTTTACTTTTGCCAGGAACCTAAACTTTCAGGAATCCTACTTTGTCAACCGCTGTTCGAACAGAGTTTGAAGTGCCAACATAATCGCTTCGTGCTTCTAAGTCATACTATGGAGAATCTGCTTCGTCGTCCGCTCTTGCGTTCTCTCCAGCGATTCGTTGCTATATATCATAGCCGATGTTTTGCCTCGAACCTCGTCCTTTAGTTCTTCGAAGGCTGCCCTCATCTCAAGCATCTTATTTTCCTTTTAATTCTTTTGGAATCTTCCTTCGCCTGTGCCACATCTTCCTCTTCTTCTTTCAGCAAGGCTTCAAAGTTCTTCCCTTGAGCTCTCAGCATCTCGCAAACAGTAAGTTTCTCAAAACTCCGGCGCACTTCCGTCTGGCGAGGGTCGCCGGGTTCTGTTGGTTCGAGTACAGTCTTTTCGTTGAGCGAGTACAGGTAGGCTAATCTTGATAGGTTCTCCACTTCGTCAGCTGCTACCAGGATTTCGTACCATCCATGCGCAAAAAGGAATCCATGAAGTGCATCATGAAGATCCTTTTTTCGCTCTTTTTGGGCTTCGTGCAATAGCTTCGGCTTCAGGTAGAACTGAAGGCCTCCGCCTCTCTCCTTAAAGGCACAGTACACCCTCAGATATGAATTTTGAGATTTTCATGTAATTGTGTAGAAGACCACTTCTGTATAACACGTGCCAAATGCCAGATCTCATTTCCTTCAAGTATGCGAGATATAAGCGACCACCACAGCCCCGACCCCCTTCGCTCACCACCACAGGCCCGACCCCCTAACAGATTTTCAAACTCGATAGCGGCTCGATGGATGGATGAGTTCCAACAAGTCGTCGTTCTTCAGTCCATTACTGGACTGTCTCCTTATCCCGGATTTCTCTCACGCAACGATCGCGAATGAAGAGAAATACAGGCCTGAGACAACTCGTCCACCAATTTTTGACCCTCAAAATCAAGGCGTCTTTGAAGAGCCATAACTCTGTTCAAAGGGGGTCTTTGACGATTTCAGAGATACCACTGTAATCAGCGTGTGACTCTTTCCAAGGTGAGCATAAAATCTGAAAATTAATTTTTTGGGTGTCCTGTGCCTTTAAAGAACTCCAGCCTGTCTCTCATAACAGCTCCATATTCACGACGTGCATGACGAATATCGAAAACTGCTTCATGACACTTGTCGCCAAAGAATTAGAGCTGCTCTTTGACTACTGCTTCGGAGGGGCGCACAGGTGCCAACCAGGGCTGTGCGTAACTGAATTTTGTAATTTCGTAAATCGTAAATCGTAATTTTTAAAATTCCTCGTAATTCGTAAATCGTAATTCGTAAATCGTAACTGATAATGAGTAATAAGCCCACACATGACCCAAACCTCATTCGATGTGGAAACACCGTAGCATTTCAGTGATGAGGTGTCTCCATATCGAAGGAGGTTGGAGGTTGGGTTTCAAAGTGACATTTTCAGAGCAGCACTTGAATAAATATTCAGTACACATACAGGCCATAAAACGGCCAAAGTCTCACCGTCGACTGCGTACCACGCGCTGCGAGACCGCACGCGCGTCGGAAGCAGACGAGTTTTGGCCGCCGCGCGACGAGTTTCGGCCGGCGCGCGGCGGGCAAAACGTCGCGCGGCGGCCAAAACTCGTCTGCTTCCGACGCGCGTGCGGTCGCGCAGCGCGTGGTACGCAGTCGACGGTGAGACTTTGGCCGTTTAATGGCCTGTACGCGGGGTAGGAACGACTTTAATGGACAAAATGGAAACTATAATTTTATTTAAAGGCACTGTTCGGGATAAACTTCATCCTCGAATTTTTCCTGGCAAACGCTTCTCGTGGCTCTCAGAAGCAGAAGCAGAAAAAACGGGACGAAAAGCTACCCAGGAGCCGCAAAACGGCTTAGAAAAGTGGGCAAACCCCGCGGCTGTGGGCAAGTCCCGCCCCTTTCCGCCCCTCGATGTGAACAAATGAACACTCGAGATCGTGAGATGAGCGATGGCTTCCGATAAAAATATATTCCCTTCATTCTCAACTTCTCTCTTTACTCAGGTCAGCTCGCATACATTGGCTGCAAAAGACGGAAGTTACAAGCCTCGGACAACTCGTCCACCATTCCTCCCTAGCTCAATTTTTGAGGAGCCATAACCCCATTCCCAGAAGGTTTTGTACAATTTTAGAAGCATCACTGGAATCAGAATGGGGCCGGTTTCAAGATGGCAACAAAAACAGAAAATCGATTTTTATCGCGAACAGTGCCTTTAAGTACCACCACACCTGTGCCAGGTTTCGTACAACTTTTGAATACGAAAGCATAGGGAATTATCGCTCTACCAAACACAGTTCAGTTGAAGCCAAGGAGGGCAACACTGTGATGAGAAAAAATTTACGGTTGGATAGTTTTAGCCTTAACCTTTTAAGGAAGGATGCTTGGATAAGGTGGCCATTTCAAAGGGGATATACATTTCCCTTTGAATATATACATTTACAAAACCACTTCTTGACGCAGAAAACGAGTCTGCTCTCTATATTTGTAAAGCGTTGCTCTGAACGGAGTTATAAGCGTTCCTCCCCATAAGCGTAAGTTTGTTGAGATGGAGACGGCGGTATGAGTGGTGAAGGTTGTTTAGGATTCTGAAATGCAAAAGGGTGAGGGCTCCCTCTAAATCTGCGCTTTCAAAAATTAGGTTCTTCATCTTCTTTTCTTTTGCGTTCAGAATTTGCTCCTCATTAAAACATTTGAAAACTTCTTTGAAAAAGTAGGAGACTCTGCAGCCATAATTTCTTAGAAATATTTCAAACCAAATTTTGAAATTACGGATTACGGCAGAAATGAAATTACGGCAGATTTGAATTCACGAAGTTCCACTTTTTTGTTTGTATCTTTTTAACCGCTAAAGATGAATGCGTGGGGAAGGTTGTTTTTGAAATCTCCGCAAAATTCTGCAACGAAGTGTAACGTTGGCATGGAACCGGAAGAGACTTTGCGTTTCACTGTTGAATGTTGGCGCAAACTGGGTGCCAAATGCTGTAACATAGGTGCACCGAGTTTGCGCCAACCTCCAATGGGGAACGCAAAGTCTCTTCAGGATCCATGCCGGTGGTATATTGGGTTCCAACCTTTACTCGCTCCATGAGCCAGCCAGGTCTTTGGATCCGAGCCCCATATTTACTGTTTATTTATGTGGGAATGGAATTGCTGTCCGCAGCTGCAGGCGACCGCTTTAGAAGTTTACAGAGAGCTAGAAGATAGTGGTGCTGGGACGAATATCAATCATGTCAGGACCTCGCGGTCACAGCATGATTCTGTTTGCAGTAAGTGTTGCAACAGCGGTTGTCTGTAACTGCGGACCGAAATTTTGGTCCGATATAGACTGCAGCTCCACCAAAGGTCTGCGTCCCTGGTGTTCATCATGTGACAAGAGCATTCCATGGAAGTAAATAGCTGTGAAGCCACCGACCTGGCTCGGCTTGGGGCAATGAAAGGTTGGAACCAAATAATAAGTTTGGGTCCGTCAGAGTGAGAAGGGGAGCGATTGGTCATTCCTAAAGCTCGTTATCAACATTTATAGTTCTCCATGACTGACCTACTGCTGACTTCGACCGGCCGGGCATGCACGGGCACGGGTTCACCGAAAATTAAGAATTTGAAGAGTAATCAAGTATTAGGGGCGTGTCAAATTTGAAAGTGTTGAAGCTGTGTCGTATTGAAAGTGTTAAATTTATATTTGTACTAGACCGCCGATTGGAATTGCTCATTTAACCGCGTTTTCACGTTTTATTACGATTTGTTACGATTCGTTACGATTTTGGTCCCAAATTTCGTAAATCGTAAATCGTAAAAAAATTGCCAAAAACGCCCGTAATTCGTAAATCGTAAACCGTAATTCGTAATTACGCACAGCCCTGGTGCCAACGATACCAGTTTAATCTTTTTCGTGAGCTCGCGTTGTAGTCGCTTCTTAAGTTCACTCGCAGTCAGCATCCTGAAAAGGCAGGAATATGTGCACTTTATGTTGATTATTGTAGAATGAACAGTGGATAGGTTGATAGAATGCGTAGTTGTCAGGTGCCGTGCATTTTCGAAGGACTGTAAACTAGAGCACCTTCTCGGTGCTCTTACTTCAAGGAGGTCGTAGATTAGACATCAACCACATTAAAACACGTATTAGCCGCAGAGTGATGTGATAGAATATTAATAGTATGCGAAAGAGTGATTTGAGAAGCGATTTAGCCATGCCGATCAGAAAAGCGTTCGTAATGCACAGAGACGTTAGGAAAAGTCCGGCTGTTATTGGAATGAGAACAAGCAGCAATGTTCCAGCCCATTGGAAACAAACATCGAGAATATGACCAAAGTCAGGTAAGTTGATTTCCGAAAATACTTGGCTTTCTCCGTTGACTACTCACCGAATCGATATATCCACGCTTCCCGTGTCGCGTATAATTCCAGTGATTTTGAACATGCTTCGTGCTTGTCCACATTGCACAGAGCATTCGCTACGGAAACGTGCTTTTTCTGCGAAAAAATCGCAGTTTCGAGTTGAATCCTTGCATTGTGCATGGTACGGAAAATCCGAAATTATCACATCGAATTTCAGCCATTTCATGTGGAGCAGATGATGTGCATGTGATAATTGCCTGTGCCCCTTTTGCGCATCTGTAGCATCCCTTCCCTTCAGCATTTTCTACCGTGCAAACTGCTTGAGAAATGAGTGCAGTGGTTGTGAAGTTTCCGCAGAATTCTCAGGATGAATTCTGCGGTCGGAAGTTACGGGATTCTCGCGAAGGTCTGGTTGGTCGTCGCTTTGAGTTCCACATTGGGCCTCAGATTCGGCAATCGATGTTTAGCGTTTATGAGGTGAGATCGCAAGTCCACGTCTTTGCAGTTACAAAGCATCTTCACTTCCGCCGATGTATACATACAATCTTCGTCGAATTCGCATGTTAGGTTACAAGCGGTATCTTCGTTTTGCGAAGTAGTAGGGGCGAAAAGCCTGGTGGAGCAAGTGCCGTGTTCGTTCCATCCGTCATGAAAGTACTCTCCAAGAGTAGAGTTGGTGGTATTCCAGGTGACGAGAGTGTTAGAGTGAACCATTGAAGTTTTTTAGGCTGGTTGGGAAAGACTGTAGTATAGAATTGCCATTGTGGTATACTAGAGCCTGCCAGCGATATCTGGAGTCTCACATTTTCATAGATGCTCTCGTCTTTCGGTATCAAGAATATCCGAAAGAATAAGTATCCTGAACTAGGATGGAAACAGTCGCAGCCGGGGCCTCCGCAGCTCTCTACATAACCGGTTATCCATGGATACTGTTTGGCTGGCTGTAATTCTGCGACTAGGGATGTCCTGTTGACTGAAGCGCATTTATCACCTGTGCAAGAACCAGCGTGAGGACATCGTTTGGTATCGAGAAGACCATAAGTCGTGCTTCGGGTGTAGATAATTGTCTCCCTTTACAAACTAACTGAAGTTATCTCCACAAGATTCGTATTTCTGTAACCGTGGATTCATTCGCAGTGTGGCGAAGACAGGTCTCTCTCCTGAATGGGTTCTCAGACAATGGGATGGACCGACCGCGGACATGTTCCGTACCGACCGCGGACAGGTTGCGTACCGACAGCGGGATGGGCGACGTTTGGAACGCAATTCGCACGCGGTCGGCACGCAAATTAGCGCGGTCGATACGCACGGCCACGCGGTCAGTACGGAATGTCACGCGGTTACTACGCATCGCCACGCGGTCGGTACGTCTTGCCACGCGGTCGGTACGCATCGCCTCGTTGCCGGTAGACATTGCCACGCGGTCAGCAGGACCGCTTTTCAGATACTGACAGCGGTGGGAGCGCATCGCGACGCGGTCAGTACGCAATGCCACGCTGTAGGTACGCATTGTCAAGCGGTCGGTACGCACTGCCACTCGTTCAGTACGCATTGCCACGCGGTCGGTAGACATTGCTACGCGGTCGGAACGCAGTGCCACGTGGTCAGTACGTCTTGTAACGCCGTTGATACGCATTGTCACGGGGTCGGTACGTCTTGTAACGCCGTTGATACGCATTGTCACGGGGTCGGTACGCATTGTCGCGCGGTCAGTACGCAATGCCACGCTGTAGGTACGCATTGTCGCGCGGTCGGTACGCACTGCCACTCGTTCAGTACGCATTGCCACGCGGTCGGAACGCACTGCCACGTGGTCAATACGTCTTGTAACGCCGTTGATACGCATTGGCACGGGGTCGGTACGCATTGTCGCGCTGTCGGTACGCATGGACACGCTGTCGGGACGCATTGCCACGCGGTCGGTACAAATGTTCCTCGTAGGATTGACCGCGGTTAGTACGCATTCAACCGCGGAGGGCTCGATTTTATCACGCGGCCAGTACGAAACAATTTTGAAGACGGCCGCTGTTAGTACGCATGCACGTGCGGCAGGTATTCATTGCTCTCAATAAAATGGCGCTCTTTCGAAACGCATTAATACTCGGATGGAGGGTTTGTTAAAAGAAAAAAAGGTTTTCATCACGAAGGTCAGTATCTGGTCCCAAATAATTGGAAATAAGCAAACGTTGGAAGTAGGGGTGGGGCTTGGGGTAACGCACGAACAAGTTGAAACAGCCCAAAACCGCTGGCTTTCAAACAGCAAAGGACGAGCTTTTTCAATCAACAACATCTAAAGTCTAGTTTGCTTAGAGACAGCAGACACGCTCAAAAATGGTATCGATTTTATGACATAAATCAAAGGTTTGGAGCTGGTTGTATTGGGAACTGACGAAAAAACGGATAACGGTTAATTTGTTATCAGGTGAAAGTGGACGAGTCTTACGGCGCGCGGTTGAAACAGCGAATATTAGCAACAAGACTGTTGAAATAGAGAAGCCAATATACTATTACAGCCTTTACTGAAAGGTTCGCCTTGTTGGAAGCATCAAAAACCAGCCAAAGTGGCCGTATTAGTACTATCAATCTGGAGGAGTTTGTATTTCGGGGCGGGGTTGCAGAGATTTTTCGATTTGTATTGCTGGCATTTAGTAGTTTTGACTCGTTTTTGACGCTTCCAACGGCGTGAGCAGTTTACTAGGAGCCATGTGACTTCAGAAACGTAGTTATCTCGACAACTTTTTGAAGTGTCTGCTGCCTTTAAATGAGCCTGGGCGCAGCAAGCAGAGGAGCGATCGGTCATGGCAAAATAAGGATATCTTGACATGATAAACCCAATACGCCATTCTTCAACCGGCTCTAAATGAGGGAGCTAGGTCCCTGTCAGAATTGGATGAAAAAATCGCCGTAACCCGCCTTGGCCGACCCGGTCGAAACGTATGAAAAGCATGGACGATGGAGGTTGCGAAAAACACTCGGGGTCGTATTCGCCATCAACCCGCCGGGAAGTAGAAGGAAATATGAGGTGAAATTTCAGTACGAAATGCGCGCTCCACGGCCACCTCTCGCCTCCCTTGGCTTCCCTCGCGACCGCCGGAGTTTTTCGCATCGGATCGCTGGAGAGTACTCGCTTCTCGACAGAACCTTTATCTTTCCGCAGTGATATCGCTACGTAACACAGTTTGCATTTCCATAATACACAGTGTAAGATGGGTTGATCTGTTCCTCTGCCGCGCGCGGTATCAACCCTTCCGTTTCCTTTCGACTTCCCTCGGCGGGTTGTTGGTGAATACGATTTTTCCACCCCACCTCATTCATGTCTTTCGTGATTATCGACCGGGCTGGCTACGGCGATCGGCCAACTATGATCGAGGCCCTAGCCGTTTCAGGCCTACCGCGTGTTTAGCTCAAAATCGCCCCAGCCGCGATCCAACTGGAGAGGTTTGGTTTTGTTAATTTCATGTTAATGAAAAACAAGATGCACACTCACCCCGCTTTGTGGCGCACTTGTAGGCGTGTATTATGACGCATCGAATGATGGAATCGTTGCCAAATGAGTACTCAGGTAATATCGTTCCTCGAAACCCAATCCGGTCCCACACACTTTCACCTGCGTCGGCGCACCCTCAGTTGTGTCCAACACACTTTTGGCGGCGCTCGGTGCACTCCCAGCTGTGTCCAACACACTTTCCCCGACGCTAGGCGTACCCCCAGTCGGGTCCCGCACACCTTCCCCGGCGCCTGGTGAACTCTCAGTTGGGTCCCGTACACCCTCCCCGGCGCTTTGCGCATTCCTGAGTCCCTCACATTCTCTGGTCATCGGTCAACGATCTCTGGTCAACTCTTAGCCGTTCATTATTATGTATGATAACTATGTTTGGCATTGGGAGGTCAGCCGCGTTAAATCGTTTTGCCTTGCTTGCACGTCTTTTCTCTCGTAAAATTCACTTATTTTTACACCATTCGTGTCCAGATATTCACCTTCATGATGAAAACTCTGTACGCTTTTTATTACGAACGCTTCTTTTAGGCATTAATGCGCGCCATTCTAATGGAAGCAATGCATACCTGCTGCGTGCTTATCAACCGTTGTCATTTTTCAAATAAAACTTCCGTGTTAGGAGGAATTTTACTACATTTCTTCAGCCTAAGATGACATTTCTTGAATGTATTTTACAATACAATACCGCCCGCGACTTTGGGAAAAGCGGCGTTTTCGGCGTTTTTTTCCGCCGGAAAGCGCCGCTTTCTCATAACTTCGTTCAAAATGGTCCGTTCGGGCTGTAAGGGGCATATTCAGAATCAGCATCAAGAGCTCTTCATTTTGAGCTCACACATGTCTTACCCTGCAAACAAGGCATATAGGGTTGGCAGAATCAATCGAGCGTACGAAAACTGAAGCTAGATATCGAATTGGTGTAAATATTTGACTTCGTTTTGACCGTGCAGATCAATTACGAGTTATATACAAGTATGTTGGACCAATTTATGGAGGTGGAGAAAGTGAAAATTGATGATTTCTAGCCGTTTCGACGCCCCGGCAGACACAGTCATCGGCCTTCGCCCAGGCTCAAAATTCCCGCGACCACAACCACGCTCAATAGAGACTCTTTTGAAACAGTTCCAAACTTCCTGGAGGCATTTCCCGTCTTGCCCCACTGCCGTGATTTTGGCTTTGAAAAACGACCCTCGACCACCGACGTCCCGTTCTCGCCTCAAACGGCCCAATCGACCTGAGACTCGACCTACAACATTACTTTTCTAACCTCTTTCAAATAAGCACAGCGCTAGCCCAATCCGGAAAACTTGATTTTTCACTTCTTTTAGGATGCGCTAAACCAGCGTTTTTCCCGTTTGGCGCCCCAGCAGGCACAAGCATCGTACTTCGCTCGGCCTCAAAATGCTCGCGATCACAACCAAGCTCAATATATATTCTTTTGAAACAGTTAAAATCTCCCTGGAGGCATTTCCCGCCTACCGCCACCCCCGTGAGTTTGGCTTCGAAAAACGACCTCGACCACCAACGTCCCGTTCTCGGCTCAAGCGGGATCAATCGACCTGAGACGCGGCATACAACACTACTTTTTGATCCTCTCTCGAATGAGTTTTGCGCCAGCCCATTCCGGAAAGGTTCGTGGAGTTTCAATTATCACCCTCCACTGCGAACATGCCGGCCCTTCTCGTAACCCTGTGGAGACAGTGGCAGAGATGCAGAGCTGCACAGCGCAGAGAAGAAGAGCAACAGACCAAGAGCAAGCCAGTCTGTCGCATCACTTATCGATTCGTCAGGCTTCGAACTGGGATACGGGCATCTTAACCCCGTCTCACCCCCGGTAACTCATTCCAGCAGGATTTCGCTACAAGTATGACGTCTCTCGCCTCTCGCCTGGCGGCCGGCCGGCCAGCCATTCACATCACAGCGCGTTTGACAAGCGCACCCATCAGAACACAGTGGAGTTGATTTCGAGCGCGGAACTGCATTTTGACTCAAGCACACATAAATACAATATATAACAGTGATGCACGTGTTAGAATGCTGCGTACTATTTGATGCTACGAGTACTTTTATACACTTCAAGGGTATTTAGTGATCCTCAACTGTTTTCAGATGAAGCTTACGTATGTTTGACATTTTTCCATCCAAAATTCAATACCGCATTGGGGATTCTATGAGACTCACACCCGCCTATGCTTAGTATCCGAATCACTCCATTTCGGATATCCGACCGGATATCCGAGATTCGGATAATCCGATATCCGAAAATTCGAAAACACGCATTATCTGAATCGAACCAATATCCGGGAAATTTAAAATCGGCATTATCTGAATCGAACCATTGTCCGAAGGGTCGAAAATTCGGATAAAATCGGATAAAAGCGGAGAAAACGGATAAAAATCGGATAAAAACCGGATAAAACGGATAAAATTTGCGTAAAATCGGATAAAACGGATAAAATCGGATAAAACCGGATAAACGGATAAAATTTGCGTAAAATCGGATAAAATCGGATAAAAAAGGATAAAACGGATAAAAATCGGTTCATTTTGTGTTAAATGTAGTAAAGTGTGTATGTGTGTATGTGTGTATGTGTGTATGTGTGTATGTGTGTATATGTGTATGTGTGTATGTGTGTATGTGTGTGTATGTGTGTATGTGTGTATGCGGGTATGTGTGTATGTGTGTAAGTGTGTATGTGTGTATGTGTGTGTATGTGTGTATGTGTGTAAGTGTGTATGTGTGTATGTGTGTATGTGTGTAAGTGTGTATGTGTGTATGTGTGTGTGTGTTTGTGTGTTTTATTTTATTTTATTTTATTTAGGTACGCTGTATAAGACACACGCTTAAAAAGAAAACTCGAATGAATAAACATGAGCTCAGATACGCAAAAACGCCTATGATTTCAGCAAGAGTTTGGCCATTCCCCGCTTGAATGTTATCATTGAACTGGAAGTGAGTGTGCTTTTACTGACACGAAGATACGCTGAACCCGCCCTTACTGTGAAGAATTTGCATCTAATTGTGGCTTTCGGCCTCGCAAATGATATTTTCCTCTCCCCACCTCGTGTTTTCGAGAGGACTATACTGAAGAAGTGTGAAAATTTAGCACCAGACATCCTGTTCAAAAGCTTGTGCACCATACAAATGTCAAAACAATTCACGCCGTGACTCGAGGTTCGCTATGTTGAAATATTGGTTCCGAATCCTGGCATTTGGATTTAGAGTACAGAAACCCTCCACGCCGTATTAATATCTTTCTGGTAAAGTTGTTCTGCACCTTCTCTAGAGAGTGATGTCTTTTCTTGTAATTGGAGAGAAGACAACCGTACCATTTTCAACAAGCGGACGAACGTAAACCTTGTACACTCTCAAAAAGACGCTACTGTCTTTTGTAGTGAGAGCCTTAAAAATTTGATAGGTACGGTTGTGAGCCCTTTTGTACAACTCTTTGTAATGAGAATTGAAATCAAGTTTCTCATCATACAAGAAACCGAGATCCTTGATTGCCTGAGGTTTGTTCCGATAATATCCGAAATTTATCCGAAATTATCCGACGGATATCCGTATCCGAATCATTGGAAAAATGGCATTATCTGAATAGATCCAATATCCGAAAATTTGAAAAACGCATTATCTGAATCGAACCATTATCCGGTAAATTTAAAATGGCATTATCCGAATCGATCCATTATCCGGGAGGAATTACCTTCGGATAACAAGCATACACCCGTTGCGTTAATAGCACCGGTCTTTTTTATTTGGAAAGGAGAGGGACCCTGAATTGCTGCGCTTGTAGGTGGTGGTAATTTCTTCGAACGGGTGTGAGTGCGACTCCAATAACCCGAATCGGGCCGCACGATTCAACTTACGCCGCTCACACTCCCGTGCCTCCTCTGGCAAACTGGGGCGTCGACAACAGGTTGATCCGCCCACCATGAGTCACCGCTGGCCAACGCGCCGATATTCGGCGGGCCCGTGGCCGCGAGTTGTGCTCTGGTCGATGTCGAGCTGTTGCACAGCAATTACGGCGGCGAGTTATGATCTCGTCGATGTCGAGCTGTTGCACAGCTAACGCTCTAGATAAAAGGGAAGTATACGACGCATTTTTCAGGCATGCTGTGAATCATGAGAGCGCAGCCGGTTCAATTACCCAAGTTTGCGGAACATTGGCCCGCCCAGCAACTGGAGGTCCCGCTCATCCGGTGGTGACCCCAGTGGAGGCTGGGCGAGTTTCAGCCGCGACGCGTGTCGGTGCCGACCGCGACGCGCGTTGGTGTGCCGACCGCGACGCGTGTTCGAGTGCCGACTGCGACGCGTGTTGGAGTGCCGACCGCGACGCGTGTCGGTGTAAAGTAGTACCTGCCAGACGAAACAGTCCTGTAGGATGAACTTCTTGCTAAATTGCTGCTAAATTCGCGTCACATCGAGTTGTAAACAGCCCGATAACGGCGGACGTCGCTGGGCAACGGGCAGGTCTCAGGCAGACAATATGCGATTTGGCTTCTGTCAACAGGGAGCGGTTTATGAGATGACAACTTATCAACCTGTTGCTGTCGACGCCCCAGTTTGCCTGAGTTGATATGTGAAGAACCGATAAGCGGAGGCGACATGCTGGCTAGCTCTCGGTTTGCTGCTCTCCTGTCTGCGCTCTGCATCTCTACCCCTGTCTCTACCGCGAGACGAGAAGGGCCGCCATGTCGAACAAAGGAAGATAATTGAAACTCCACGAGTGAGGGGCGTTGGTAAGCGTTCGTTCAGCTGCCGTTTGGGAGCGAGGGCGCTCGATTCTCGTTTCTTCAACACTGTCTCAGTGCCTTTGGCCGGCTATAGGTGGTTCCAAAAAATCAAAGTTTGATATGGGCTGATAATAATCGAAATACGAATACGGCAGCTTGCGATAGAAATTTGATTCCTGATTTGAGTGGTACGCTGAGATCCGATCAAGTTGCCAAAATAAGTATTTCAAGAAGCATTTTCGCAAAAGAAAAAATCCTGCAGAAAGTGCCGAAATATTATGGCCTGGAAAAAGGGCCGTAGCCACGAAAAAGTCGTTGAAATCGGATCAATTAAAATGAACAATTTCAGATTGGTGTCACGCTCAAGATTGACCTAAATGTGTTCCTTGAAACAAAACAACCAGTTGAAAACATTGTCCAAAGAAACTTAAAATTCTGCTCTATATGCCAAATGTGTTACTGTACCGCTTCGCAGAGCCGGATAAACAGAGTCGAAAATCAAATTTGGGATGAGGGCGGTTTTAGCTGAGAAACAACAAGGCGTTGCCAGGAGCCCGTACGGATCGATATGATTTGGGGTAGTTTTTGAAAAATCTAAAATCACGGGGTGGCGCTAGGCGGGAAATGCCTCCAGACAGGTTGTAACTGTTTTAAAAGAGTCCATGTTGAGCGTCGTTGTGATCGCGGGCATTCTGAGCCCGAGCGAAGGACGATGACTCTGTCTGCCGGAGCGCCAAACAGGCGGAAAAACGCTGTCTTACCACATCTTCGAAAGGTGAGAAATCAAAATTTCCGGATTTGGCTGCCGAAGTCCTAATTCGAAAGAGGATGAAAAAGTAAAGTTGTAGGTCGAGTCTCAGGTCGATTGGCCCAGTTTGAGACGAGAACGGGACGTCTGTGGTCGAGAGTCGTTTTTCACAGCCAAACTCACGGGGGTGGCGCTAGGCGGGAAATGCCTCCAGGAAGTTTGGAACTGTTTCAAAAGAATCTCTATTGAGCGTGGTTGTGGTCGCGGGCGTTTTGAGCCTGGGCGAAGGCCGATGACTGTGTCTGCCAGGGCGTCGAAACGGCTAGAAATCATCAATTTTCACTTTCGCCACCTCCATAAATTGGTCTAACATACATTTATATAACTCGTCACTGATCTGAACGATCGATAAGTCAAATATTTGCCCCTAATTTGATATCTAGCTTCAGTTTTCGTACACTCGATTGATTCTGTCAACCCTATATGCCTTGTTTGCAGGGTAAGACATGGGTGAGCTCAACATGAAGAGCTCTGATGCTGATTCTGATTACGCCCCTTACAGCCCGAACGGACCTTGAACCAGTTATGACAAAACTACATTTCTTCACGCCTAAACGCCGTTTCTTCCCAAAGTCAATGTATTTTACAATACTCCGTTTCTACTCTCGCACTTCCTTCCTTTGTATTTTTCCTTATCCTTCTATAAAAAATTCAATGTGTTAATCGCGTTGTGAGCATAGTACTCGTGTGTTCTATTCAACGAATTCTCATGGGATCGAACGTTCTCGTTGAGAGTGATTGTGGACCCTTTTCAATGGCGTACGCCAGCTGTTGAAACTGATTGTACTGTCGTTATCGGGCTGAAATTCCGCTCCACGATTGCGACGAGTCGCTGTTTCAGCACGCAGCACAATTGTAATCGTGCTGGGAGTAAGGGTAATTGTGTCGGGACCCGCTAGTACAGCACGATTATCGTCGTGCTGCAACGCGTCTGTCCGCAACTGTCCGCTGATAAACTCGTTCTTCTCTGCAAAGAAAATTTTCATTTGAGTCCACGTGAGAGGATATTTGTCGATAAGTTCCGCAAAAATCGAAACAATCAAATTTTGAATATTATTACTGAACCATTCATAGGCATTACTACACCAAATAGAACAAGAAGATGAACAATAGCATAAATCAGAAGGGCCAGACGATCGAGATCAAGACAAAGAGCAAGAAATAGTAAAAGATCGAGATCAATAAACAGAAGGCAAAAAGAGAAATATCGCCCTGACAGCCAAATAAATAATTGCTTTCAAAAAATCAATAATTAAGAAATAAATAAAAGAATAAATGAGTAAATATAATAGTAAATAAATAAATAAGTCAATAAATGAATAAGTATCTAAATAAAAGTGAATAAATAAACAAATAAAAGAAAATAGTAGATAAATAAATGAGTAGTTATTAAACCGAAGAAAAGTATCACATTAACAAAGAGATGAAAACGAGGAGAAGAAAAAAGTATCTGCAGTTGCAAAGAATGATAAGAGAGTGAAGTAGATAAAGAAAGAGAGCAATAGGAGAAATTGGAGTGTATGAAGAAAAACCCCTGCGATTTGAAGGAGATCGCTATTTTTTAGTTTACTTTCTTGGGCACTCCGGTGGGGACGGGAGAAAAAGTTTATGGGGTCGCCACTAGCGTTTTTATAGTGGGGTGATCAAGGAGGTCATAGAGGTTTCGGGTGACGAAGAACTCGTTAGGCACCTTTCATAGTCCTCACCGCAATCGCGGCACGCGCGTGTCGCGCGGGAAAGGCGGTGGACTATGAAAGTTCTTACCGCGCGGGACACGCGGTAAGAACTTTCGTAGTCCATCAGCACCGCCATAGCGGCGCCGCCCAACCGCCGTGGCGGTTTTACCGTTTCAATCAATAAATGCTTCTCAATTTGAGTCCACTCCAACATAAATAATTCTGGGACTATCCTGCGCCACCGCTCACGCAAATGCAAGCCAGGAATTTCTGTAGAAGTCCCAGTTGAGGCCCGACTTCTGCCCGCACCGCCATGGCGGTGCCGCTAAATATTTCATAGGGGCTTCCCGCTCGTCCCGCACGTGCCGCGCGGTGGAAAGTTTCATAGTCCACCGCTCGTCCCGCTCGTCCCGCGCGTCACGCGCGTGCCGCGCTTGCGGTGAGGACTATGAAAGATGTCTTAGGGATATCAGTTCTGGCCAGTGGAGATTCGAGCATTTATTTGAATCGTGCGTGATTGTGATCAAGGTAGCCTCTCCCGCGTTATCAACTTTGCTAGCATCATTTTCAAATTTTTTGTGTACGATTGAGCCATTCGGGCTAGGTGACATCACCCACAAAACTTGAGCCAGAGGACTGCTGTGGGGTCGATCAACTAGCGCTTCTGGGTCGATCATCTAAAACTTTTTCATTGATTTTTTATACAACCGTCGAACAACATGGAAAACATTTTTGGCGCAAAAATTCCTCAAAAATGACAGTGACGAGCAGATGCAGAAAAACGCCAAAAACGATTTTGGCGCGAAATTCAAATTAAATTTAACAATGAATTCAGACTGGTTTTTCTTCACAAATGAAGGTCTGTCAGAGGCCCTTTCGACAATTCCGTTCACTAAAGAGACTAAGCAATACAAAAAACATGAAAAAATGTTTAGATTTTTGATTTCGATTTTTTTTTGAATTTTTCTAGATTTACATTTTCCTCATAGCTCAAAAATCTTGTGGTGCACAGATAACTCAAAATTGGTATTTGACCCTCACTACGGCGGAAGTCAGCAAGAGCCCAGGACAAAAACACACAAAACAGCTCAAAACCGGCTATAATTAGGATCACTCCGCCCGTTCATGTTGTTGCTCCATCCTCGAATAACGATTTTTTCAAGAGCACTAACTGTTTTGAAGAAAACGAAATACAGGCTTGGGATAGATGAAGCCAGATGTGTGAATTAAATTTTGTTGCTCCATTTCAGTGATTCTCGTCGGATTCTCAGTTTTAAAAATGCAGCTGTCACAGAGACCAACCCATCTGACTCTCTACCGGAACAACAAGGTCAAAACTTCTTAGGGAATACCCTGCCTCTGAAGAATCGATAGGCTAAATGTGCAAACGCTCGAGATTTCGTTGTCTACTAAGCACGTGCATTTGCGTATGTACCACACTCACGAGTTCACTTGCTTACAGAATGCGTGCGATTGCGTACTGAATGCGTGTCATTGCGTGCCGGCAGCGCAACCTTACAAAACGACCTCGCCTTCGCAATTGCTTGCGTACTGAACGCCGCTGTTGCGTACTGCACGCTTGTACGTAGCGAACACATCCGTGCCGACGGCGCGGACTGACAAACTGACCTCACCCACCAGTTTCCCTGCGTACTGAACGCGGGCGATTGCGTACTGAACGCCAACAATTTCGTACCGACCACGTAAACTGACACAACGACCTCACCGAACAGTTTTCTAGCGCTGATAGCGGGCGGTTGCGTGTTGAACGCGAGCTCTTGCGTACTGACTGCGTGTGCTCACGTACCGACCGCAGCGAAAAGTCATTTTTCGTACTGACCGCGCGCAAAGATGACTGCGCGCGGTCAGTACGCCTCCATGGAAAATCGCTAATGGTTGGTACGGAGCTCATGCGTATCGACCGCGTGCACTATTTCGTTTCGCGGTCAGTACTCAAATGCCAACGTTCCGTACGGAATACATTTTTTGCACGCGTTCAGTACGATAGTGGCACGCGGTCGGTACGAGAAACGATTTTTCGCCCGCGGTCGGTCCACCCCATTGTCTGAGTTGATGTGTACAATTTCTGTGGTGTCCACCAGGGGTGCGCGTTAATGGAATTTATTTTTTCGTTAAGCGTTAATCGTTAATTTTCGGAAAAAAAACCGCGTTAACCCGTTAATGCGTTAACACGTTGAATTTGCATTTCGTTAAACCATTAAAAGAACAAAAAACATTACCACGTCGAAAATCAGTAAATTATCAGACCTCAAATATCGATCAGTGCCCCACAGAGGGTTTTGAGCTCCGGAGATGTCTGACCTTCGGAGGAAGATCCAATGGACAATTGTGTATGTGAGTGAAAACCGCCCGGAGCAGTCTTTCACATGGCATTAAACTATGCATTGCGATTTGACTGAAATGCTGTTTGGACTTAGTTGGGAGTGACGGTGTTCAATTAGGAAGCTTAGGGTGAAATTATCGTGAAGGTGTTCCCAAAATGATAGACAAGACATATAAATCCTCAATGTGAAGTGTCTAAAGTAGTTTGCTCACTAAATGCTGAATGATTTCTGCGAAAGATTTAATTGAGTCAGTAGAGTTGATATTTGAGTTGAGTGTGGTCGATTTACGCTGTACGAAAAATTTTCTCGTTGAAGATTGAGGCCGAGCACCGCTAAAATATGAGGGCTAACACGTCTCTCAGGAGTGGTCCCGTCGGAAGTCAGCAATTTTGAAAACTAAGAGTCACGGGAGTAATTATATTTGAGTCCAGTGTGGCTGATTTATTCTATGCTGAGTTTCGGCGTCTAAAATGAACGCCGAAGACCGCTACACTGATAGAGGAAGACAAAATGCATCCAAGTTCACGAATCTAAACGAGGGTTTTAAAACTGCAGTAACTTTAGTTTTAAATGAGGTACCTGGAAACAATCCTAGTTTTAGGGAACTACACTCTGTACCCTACCGTTTGGAGCCTACCGCACCTCTGGAGTGTGCCCTTTGCGAAAATTTTCCTGGTGTGGGCTCTGCGTCATTATTCGCGTTTTCTCAGTACTTGCTTTATCAGATGTGGACCCACAGTGGATTTTAGAGAAGAACCCACAACAGGTAAATGTTCCTAAAGGGCACTCTTCAGATTTGCAGAAGGTTGCGGTCGGTAGAGTATAAGTTTCTCAAAACCAGGAATTTTCCAATTAACTCATTTACTACATAAGTTTCTCAGAATCAGACGGTGAAATTTCGTACGCAGGGTAAATCAGCGACGCTTGACTCAAACATCTACTCTAGTGACTCATATTTCTCAAAATTATCGACTTCCGGCGGGACCACACCTGAGAAAGTGTGGGCCCGTACACTGTAGCAGTGTTCACCCTACATCCTAGACGGTGAAAGTGTATACAAAGGGTGACTACACCCTGCTTGACTCAAATATTCTTCTATCGCGATCCGTACTTTGCATAACTATGAACTCCGAGCGGGATAGAACTCCCTTCCCCTCAAACATCCGCATTTTATTACACAGCACAGACAGGGACCAATTATAACGTAGTGCACCAAAAGTTACGCATCTAGTTACCAATGAGAAGCTGTTGGTCAAAGATTAATGTGCTTGAAACTCATGGCAGCATAACCGCTTTCGTTCAATCGGTGGCGAGCGTTTTGCATAGGAATTCATGCGTATTGATCTTCTACCGACCTTTTCTCATTGATAAGTACAAGTCCGAAATTTGCTGGACTGCACTATACATACACTTTTGCACTTTAGCTCCTCTTTACATGAATGCGATGGGCGCTGTTCGTCCTTGCAAACATCCGTACTTTTTTCGCACAGCACTAGCTTCATCAATTTAATACGACAGGAGATATCTAACTGCAATCAAACACTAGAGGCAAACCTGCTAAATAGACACTGTTTGAACACATCAGCTCTAGGTGGAGAGGGGGATGGGTAGAAACGGTCAAAACTTGACCTTCTCACGCTCGTTGGGAGGGGTTCTGAGCGGAATCGACACTGGAGTGGGGGTTTTAGCAAAACGGGCCGACCCGCACCTCGTGCAGTAACCCGGTGCCATAATTCTACGACAATTAACGAATTATAAATTAACGTGATCTCAAGACTTTTTTGTTAAGCGTTGATCGTTATTTTTAAGAAAAACCGCGTTAACCCGTCAATACGTTAACAAGTTAAAGTTAAAACGCACAGCCCTGGTGTCCACCAAGCATTTAGCGCCGGTATTGTAGAGTCTACACGTCTTGGTGCTCTGATGAAAGATATCTGCTTCTTGGCAATAGGTTGAAAATCATCGCTGCTATAGTTATTTCCGACCATAGCCGACGTCTTCGTCGTCCTCCAAACTGAGCCAAGATGTGCATAACAATTAGCGATAGTGCTTGCGTGCACGAAGTAAAATTGTTATAGTCACCACTCGCCCAATCTTTCCCATGCACTTCAATAGCCGAAGTATCGGATTCCAGAGAATGACCGGTACTCCGAAAATCACGTAGCACAACAACAGAAGTAAGTAGACTACAATTCCGAGTCCAACTATTGCTGTCTTTGGCTAGAATTCTGGATTTGCGATATTCACAGCGCAGATAGTGGAGTAAATGCTCTTGCAAAATGGTGTCGCTCTTCAAACTGCTTCGAGTATGCTGATTTTTCCTCATTTTTTTCTCGTTTTCCACTTCACGGGGTAGTCATGGAACGTCACTTGAGGTGGAAGTTTGATGACTTCAGTTGAACGAGGAGAAGGGAATGATATACAATAGCTTTCAGCGCAAATTTCGTATGGACTAGCTGGGACTTGTGTTACGGTTACTCCTCCCTCAATACAGAGCAGTTTTTGAGTTTCGTTGACGGTAGGTCTCGCAAGAGCTGCAGGGAAGAGTACGCACGGAATAACGGACAGCCATGGTTCGGACCGGATTAGGTTGATTGTCGGTAATGAGGAACTGGATGTAGGGAAGTCCTCATCTTCAGTGCAGCAAACCGTTTTCCTTTTGCGTAAATTGTATCTCGCGTCTTGTGTAGGAGGCGCTTTTTGCCATGGCGTTTAAAGTATATGTTTGGGATCGGTAGATTGTACTGTTCGATCATTGCCTTCTATCTCTAGAGGAATTACGCGATTCACAGGACGTCTAACTCGATATTTCACGATGACTTCCCTCACTGTGCCCGATTGGTTAGGATTAAGTTCAGCAATACGTCCGATTTTTCACACATTTCGTGGTTGAACTGCTTCCCACAAAAGAACCACCAATCCTTCTTCCGGTTTGATCTTTGTTCCACGGCTCAAATTCATATGTAGTTTATGATGTTCCCTGAGACTTGTCAGATATTGCGTGCTCCAATTTTTCCAGAAGTCCTCTGTCAAGTCTACTGATGATCTCAATGCTTCTTAAGATTGCAGCTTAATTACTAGCCTTTGTGCCTCTTCAGGTGTGTGATAGGTAGGATCGTTTTTGTCCGATTCAGTCATTAACAGAGTTTAGTTTAAAAGAATGTCCTTTTGTATGAAATCTATCGGGCGTAGAAGCGGTTGTTGCTCCCATCGTTCCTCTTGATGAGTTAGAGGTCGTGAATTGAGTACGGCTTCGATTTATACCAGCGCAGTTTGCAGCGCATCAAAGGGTATCGTCCGTTTTCCGATAGTTTTGTACAGTGCGAGTTTTATTGATCGGATCAGTCCCTCATAAAACCCATCCTGCCACGGTGCATAGGGAGTGATATGAATCCACTCGATGTCTCGTTGTGCAACTGCTCCTCCAATTTCCGTATCCTGTGATGTCTGCGTCATCGCATTCAGTAGGAGTTGTTCGCCTAACGTGAACGTGACCGCATTGTCGCACGTTATAGATTTTGGAATTCCTCTACGTCCAAAAAACCGACGAAGCGCGTCGAGAAACTTTTCAGTTGTCATGTCTTCCACGAAATCAAGATGAATCAGTCTAGTAGTCGCACACGTGAATATAGATCCGTACGCTTTGGAGTTGATACCTCTTTCTGCAGTGTGTATCTCTAATGAACCAAAATAGTCTAATCCAATGTGCAAAAATGGTCGTGATTTTTGCACACGTCGTCCATTTAAATCCTCCATTTCGGGATAGTGGAATGACAGATTGTTGAATCTCTGGCATGGTACGCATTTCCTTATTATGGTGCTCACTTGTTGTCGCAGCTTCGGAATCCAATATATTTCCCTGATTGTCGACATTGTATGAGTAACTCCACGATGGTACTGATTGTGCGCTTCCATAATCAGAAGCTAGGCCAGAGTAGTTTTGGGGGCTTCGTATATTGGAGTAATTGCAGTTGGCGAAATGTTGGCTTTCGAAAGTTTGCCATAACATCTTAGGATACCGTGATCATCCTGTTGTATGTTGAGGTTCTTTTGCGATTCGCTATAGTGCTCATTGACCATCGTAATCTGGTGATCGCGTAAAAGGCAGTGCTTAGCAGCCTCCAGTTCAGACCCTGTCAGCTCGCGACTCGTGCCTGCAAAACTTAGAGCTGGTATCTTTCGAAAAACTTCAGCCTTCCGATGAGGTGGGAAATGCAGCAGGAGCCTCCATATGAATCTGCTAACGTAAACGGCCACTCTTTGTGCTTTGTGAAGAGAAATGAACCTTGATAGTGTGAATAGTCCTTTTTCCTAAAGGGTCTTTCACAGTCTGCCGGACGAAGCCGTCCTGCATGTTATAAGATAGGACTGCGGCGTCAGTGCATCCCGCACTGCGGTGTCAGCCGACCGACGTCTCAGTGCGGTGAAATCATTGACACGACGCCGGATCAAGTTATGACGGGTTAGAACGGGTTGTTTTCTCCTTAAATTTTGTACTGAAAAGTCGGAACTGGCGGCTGTTCACGGCAGCTTCCCTCGCACTGCGGCTCACTTTTAACTTGCCGGACGGCGTCGTCCGGCAGACTGTGAAAGGGGCTTAAAGCTCCTGTTGTAGCTTGGTCGACAATGAGTTGGTAAGTACAGGGACAAGGCTTTCCTCCTCTTCGCTGGTGTTCTCCAAAGGAAGTGAAAAAAGGTCATCACGTCGTGCCGGGTCTTGCTTGATTCGTCGCTCTTTAAAAAGTGGACCATTCCACCATGCGTGTGTTAGAAGTTCTTTGGGCATGAGGCCCCTTGTGCCACAGTCTGCCGGGTTGGACGAGGTTGGTACATGACCAAATAAGCATTCAACGTCTCTTGATACCACGTCTCTAACAATTCTTCTGATCTCGTTGAGACAATTGGCTACCAGCGTTCCTACTTTTAGTTTCTCTGTTGATGTCTTCATCCATCCAAGCACAATTTCGGAGTCTGTACGGGATACAATCCTGGTAATCTTCTGCACAGAGGACAACGATTCACGAACGAAATGTGCTACTCTGACGCCAAGAGTGAATGCATTCATTTCTAATTTCGGAGTTGTGACCGACGTCTTCAAAGATGGTAACTTCGATTTGGTCACCAAAAGATTCGTACCGTCTGTGCTACCCATATACACACAGATAGCCATTGCGATCTGGCTCGCATCTGCAAAGACATGCATGGTACAATCATTTCTTGTGAAGGCTTTTCTTTGGATTTCCTTGTAAAACGTAGAAGTTCCTGCAGATATGATTCTCCACTGTTCCTGTAGATGTGGAGGTAGCTGCATATCCCAGGCAAATTCATCCTTCCACAACGGCTGCAGAAACACTTTAGCAGGCAGTAGAATGGGCACTAGAAATCCAAGCGGGTCATATATGGATGCAAGTTGCCTTGATACCTTCCATTTCGTGGCGAGGTACCAAAACTTCACATTTGAATTGAATAGGTGCTGTTCACTTTTTGCGACACTTCCAGTTGAGTCCGCCCACTTTTCACGGCACTCCCAGTAGAGTCCCGCCCAGGAACTCAGAATAGATTCCGCCCACTATTCATGGCGCTCCCAGGTGTGTCCGGCCCATTTTTCGCGGCACTTTCAGTTGTGTCCCGCCCACTTTTACGGCCCTCCCAGTTTGGTTCCGCCAACTTTTCACGGCACTCCCAGTTGGGTCCACCCACTTTTCACGGCACTCTCAGCTGTGTCCCATCCACTTTTCACGGCACTTCCAGTTGTGGTCCGCCTACTTTCACGGCACTCCTTGTTGTGTCCCGCCCCCTTTCACGGCACTACCTGTTCGGTCGGCTCACTTTCATGGCGCTACCGAATGGGTCCTGCCGACATACCACGGCACACTCAGTTGTATCCCACCCACATTTCACGGCACTCTCAGCTGTGCCCGCCTACTTTTAACGACACTCCCAGTTGTGCCCCACCCACTTTTTACAGCACTTCCATTTGTGCACGCCTTCTTTTCACGGCACTCCTGTTGGCCCCGCCCACTCTTCGCGGCACTCCTGAATCAGTCCCGCAAAGTTTTCACGGCACTCCCACATGAGTTCCCCCACTTTTCACCGCACTCCCAGTTGCGTCCCGCCCATTTTTCGCGACGACGTCATCAAAGCATCATTAACTTTCCACGCCGTCCTCATGACGACATCTGAAACTTTTCTTACTTTCAACGACGCGCTGCTGACGTTATCTGTAGCCCGCCTACTTGTATGGCTGACCTGCTACCCACCCACAAACATACCAGCCTTCCCAATTGAACGCTCCAGTGGGCAAAGCCGTACTGCCACACCACATAACGCCGGCATGGATCCGGAAGAGACTTCGCGTTCACTGTTGGAGGTTGGCGCAAACTCGGTGCCATATGCTATAACATAGGTGCACCGCGTTTGCGCCAACCCCCAATGGGGAACGCAAAGTCTCTTCAGGAATCATGACGATGTTACATCTATTGTCTGGTTCTCATTGAACCCGGCCCTGCAAGGCGGCGTGACGTGACAAATCGGGTTTTCTTGTGAATTGATCTCTGTAGAATAATCGATTTCAGATACTTTTGAAGGCATGCTTTATAAGACGTGCAAGAACTCTTCAATCCTCTTCATGGCAAGAAAGAAAGAAGTAAAAAATCATAACAGAAATGACATCCGCAACATGTGAAGTGCCAACCGTTCATCATCTGCCAATCGTTCGTGTTTTGCCAGGGTACAATGGGCGAAAAAGGGAAAAAATCAGGTGAGTGTAATCTCCTTCTAGCGAATTAGTGGAGCTACTCCTGTTTTTCTGTTGCATCAAATTCTCCACATTTTCACCTCAAGCGCCCTATCATCGCACCAGGAAATAGCCTTATTTACACCTTACTTTTTTACACACGAGGGGTGGGGCCGACGTAGGATTTTACACTTTTTTTACACTCATTGTACCTGGGTTAGACGCGAACGATTGGCAGAGTCCTGCTCCATCGCTCATTCGCTCTTCAAAATCTTTTCAACGCGCGGTTGTATGCTGCTTTATCTGGAATATCATGGTTTTATGCATAAAAATATAAGGAGGAGAAGGAGGCACTAAAACTACCAATGGAGAACTTCTTCCATTTTTTTCAGCCTTACAGCTCATCCGAGCTTGGGTCCGTTTTACCTGGACCAATGCGAGAGTTAATCTCGCGAAACGGCGCTAAATGAGGGCAAAATAGCGTGAAAATTTTTGCTAAGATTAGCGAATTTATTTAAGAATAGTTTTGGCAGTACTGTGCACTTCACTATTACCTTTCTTCAGGTATGGATGGCATCTGGCACACGCATCGTTAGGAACACTGAAAATTTTTAGAACTCAATGGTTGGAACCTTGACTCATAAAAACTTTGTTATTTAAACTCTCACATTTTCTTTTGCAAATACAGTTCGAAAGCATTGACCACCGTGTTCCTGCTGAAGACGCTAGCGAAATCCATGCAGAGCGCTCTTCCCATCGTGTAGACCCTTTTGTACCTTCGCGTGCCAACAAAATTCGCCAAACCAACATAGGATAGGAAATTAGTGGCTTTGACGTCTTTCACGGCAACCAAAATATAGTGTAACGGTGGCGCACATTCCTACAATCCACTTACCAACACTATCGTCCCAGAAATTCTCCACATTGTCAAAAATGACAAAGTTTGAAAAACCAGCTTCCTTCATTTCGGCCGCCACTGGATCCAAAATTTAGAATCTAGATACTTGACTTCGACAGCAGCGAGCATACTGAAGACATTGGAGGGCCTGACGCTCGAGAATTTTTCAAGAAACGGCGTATAAAAAACGACGCCGTTTGACGAAGTCGCTATAAAAAGGGGAATACGTTTGAAGACTTTTTGCTAGCGATCACTCTCTGGAGCATGTCGGCCAAACTGATGAACGGTCGATCACCGTCTTTCTAATATTACAGAACACTTTGGAAAAATAGCAGAAAGGTAATATCAAAACATGCAATAATGTCCTCGTTGGTTGATTTCCTAAATTTTTGGGCCCAACGAGCTTTTCTAACCACCCGTCCTCACTCAACCTAAACACGTACAAATTTAGGAATGAAGGAGGTGACAATGAGAACAGAAATACATATTTACTTAACCGCTTTGCTCGACCGCTTTGTCTTCCCAAATATCTTCAACGGTCGGACCTCGCCTGCGTTATTCTCACACTCTTTCACGGAGCTGCAACAACACTGAATAGGGGTGATTTGGCATCAACCTTGCTACTTGCTAATGAATACAATATAAAAGGTGCACCACAATCTTTACTACACACTACAACAACATGTAGGTTCAAAGCATGAACATCAAAAACTGAACATCAGAAATGAATGAACAAAAAGTACCACAGCTCACCAAAATCATTTAAATACAAGAGAAAAAAATTCTTTCTTTGAAACAAGCGACTATGCATAAACCTACAAATACAATCGCTCATAGCTACAATCGTTACCTTGCCAAGTGCTGAGATACATAGCAGCCGCTCTTTTACAAAAATCATGTCGCTTGGAAAAAAAAACACGGTTGTGCTGTAATTTTCCGCATGATAGGAAATTCTCTTTTTATTACTTTCTCAACTATACGAGCGAAAAGAGATCGATTTATTCTATAACATGATGTCATGATGTGTTTAATTAACATTTCAATACGAAATAAGGAAAGAACATGCGGGAATCAAGATTTGAGTTGCGTAGCAAATCGCAACCGCAAACAGGCGTCAAATAATTTGCTCGGTGTGGTGACACACAATCCGCGCGCAGCTACGCGCAGGTCTTGCAAAATTCCCAATTTCAAAATGTTTTACATGTTTTTAGATGGGTTATGAGGTTAAGGAGTGTATTTACAGGTATCTACCAGAGAGCAGCCCGGCGAAAGCGCTACAAAAGCTATCCATATTACATGAAAGTACGTAATAACGAATATCTAAGGAACATTCGATTGGTATATGAAAAATCTACTATGTTTTCTCTTAGATGGGAAAATTAGCAGTCTTAATCCTAAAAACCGTCAGTCAATCAACGACATACATTTAAAAACTAAAATCGATGAAAACGCCAGTATTTCGGGGCGAAACTTTCAATCGCGGTTGACTGCTGGAGCGGATCGATAATGGCCACGTGACAATTCAGATGCCACTTCAGCGTTCCTCAATCTCCGAAGCATACAACAAAAACGCGATTCAGAGAAAATCAATAATATCGATGGATATTGTAAACAGTGAGTAATTTACTCGTTGACCACTTCCACTATCCCACATCATCGGAAAAAGCACAGCCTACAACGTGTTTTGTGATTGATGAGAAAAAATCAAAAATACCGATCGATATGGTAAACAGTGAGTAATTTCCACCTTGACCACTTCCCCCATAACACCCCATCGGAAAAGCTCAGCCTACAACGCGTTTTTGCGATTTGTGCAAAAAGACGATAATTCCGATCGATATGGTTAACAGCAAGTAAGTGTGAGAGAAAGGAGGCGCAGCATATGCATGCACACGCACACGATCAACAACAGTGAGTTCTAACCCGAAATAGAGAACACATTGGCCTGTAGTAAACCCGAAGACACGTCTGACGAGCTCCTTAGAACGTAAAATCGAGAAGTTTTCTGGTGACTTCGCAAAAAATGGTGATCGTTTGTTAAAACATACGAAGGTCGTCAGACAAAAAGTTTTCTGGTTAAATAATTTTCGAGACAGGTGCTCTCCCTAGAATTATCTAAGGAGCTCTCCATAAATTTCGGCCAGACGCTCGCGAGATAGTACGCTTCTCGCGGAGAGCGTTCCCATAATTTTTTAATTTTTAATGGACCGCGTGTCCACACTTCGCACCCACCCCAAAAACTCGATTTTTTCGTTTTACTTCAAGAAAAACGGCTTGCTTCTAATTATTGCTTTTATATCTATGCTTAATACAGCTTTCATAACTGGCATGCAGATAATAAGCGCCAAATATTTCTTTTTGATGTAGGGAATCACATCAAAAAATCAATTTAAAAACGCACTGAAAAGATTGGCCGTGGAGCGCGCGGTCTCCTAGGTGTTAGGTTGCCCCGGACCAACTCGAAAAAACCTGACAAACTTGCGTGCAGCGTTGCGTCAGTTACGGTAGTGCGGCGCGAAAACGCGCAATTTGAATTTATTTTGCTGAGACCTCAAATGGTTTTTTGCTTTTTCACTCTATGCCATGTTCTTTATTTCTCCTATAAGATGTTTTCCTCTCTCCTCCATTCCTCTATCTCACTTAATTCAATTGATAGTTTACTAACTGTCGCTAAGTTTCTGTTAACTGCGTTTCAGATACTAATTTGTTCGGCAATAAATGGAGCATTCATTAAGGTCATGGCCATTCATAGAAAAAAGAGAAGAACTAGGATTTCCCTCAAGGAAAAGAAAATTTCGAGTCTGACCGCGAACCCGGTGAAGGTTAGTTCCTTGCTCGTTTTTTCCTGTTGCACCCGCAAACATTTGAGCACGCGTAAGTTCTTCTATTTATTTATTGATGTCACTCCAGGGTCTATATAGATCTTCAAATGTTGTGGCAGGTTTCAGAGAGGTTCCTCTGATGTACGATAAAGTGCTGTTTCCCAAAAGTAAATATAATGAGAATCTATTCGTTGTAAATAAGAATGGTTTTCGTAGTTCTTATAAAGTTTTCGGAGAAAAGTTTTACGTTCTATATGATTTTTCGATAGTTTCTCAAGCTGCTGCTTTCTGGGTTTCCGCAGTGGTTTTTAGGATTTTCGTCTGTGGCTTGGGTTCTTTCATTGTTTCAGTTTTTCGGGGCTCACTAAATAATGTTTGCTTATTGTAAGTAGTCTCACAGGTTTTGGTGTGTTTCGGGGCTCATGGGCTTTTGTTTTTTTTTTCCAAGGGTTCCAGTGGGTTGTGAAATTTTTTTCTGGGTTTATTCGCTGGGGTCATGTTTACGGTTTTGCGAATAGCAAGGGTTAATTTTTTTGAAAAGTCTAGGCTTTCGAGTGTGATTATTTGGGGTAGTTTGTATCCCCTTTTCTGCCTTTGGGTTTCTAGTTTTGAAACCTATTTGAAATGGTATGGCGCTTTTCATTCTTGTCTAAGCTCGAACAGTTCCTGGTGAACTTATTGTCCATTGAGGGGTTCTTGACCATTAGGCGGCGTCTAAAGTTCATTCGCTTCGCGACGCGACCTATTATGATTAGCCTGCGTATCAGGGGTGTACGGCAAAGGAATTTGAAATTTCGGCAGACGGCAACGGCAACGCCAAACCCCAAAAATGACTGGCAAACAGCAAACGGCAAATTCTGTTTTGTGCTATAATACACCAATATTTGCGTACAAGGGAGGGTTTCCTACTTCAGATGGAGTTTCGGGATGCAATTTTAATATGTTCTAGGGGGAGGACAGTGTTCCAGTATCCCATGCTGAGCATCTGCTAAATGCCTCAAGCAGTCCCTAAAAAGGTGAAAACCTAATCAAGGCCAGAACGGTCCGGCCGAAGCGAGAAGAGCTGATTAAAAGGCACATGACACCCAAAAAAATATTTTTGAGATTCCAAGCTTTTCTTGGGGTGAGTCACACGCTGATAACAGTGGTATCTCTGAAATCTTCCAGGATCCTCTATGAACAGAGTTATTGCTCTTCAAAGATGCCTAGATTTTGAGGGTGAAAAATTGGTGGACGCGTTGTCTCAGGCCTGTACCTCTCTTTATTCGAAATCGTTGCGCGAGAGCGAACCAGGATAAGGAGATAGTCCGGCAATAGACTGAAGAACGACGACTTGTTGGAATTCATCCATCCATCGAGTCGCTATCGAGTTCGAAATTGTGTTAGGGGGTCGGGCCTGTGGTGGTGAGCCAAGGAGGTCGGGCCTGTGGTGGTCGCTTATATCTCGCTCATTTGGAGGATTTGAGGTCTCGCATTTGGCACGTGTTATACAGGAGGGGTCTTCTACACAATTACATGAAAATCTCAAAATTCATATCTGAGGGTGTACTGTGCCTTTAATGATGGAATTACCTTTAGATGTGTTCAGAATAGACATAGGAAATTTTGGTGCATTGATTCTGTTCAGATCAGAAATTATGCATTGTTGCCCAAATTCTGATCTATTCTGAACATACACTAAAGTAATTCAATCGTTAAAACAGCTCTACTCACCTTGGCCGAGCCGTTCTGGCCTTGTTCAAATTTGGACCTTTTTAGGGACTGACTGAGGCATTCAGCAGATTCCGAGGGTGGGCAATTGGAACACTGTCTTCCTCCTAGAACATATCAGAAGGAAATCCCGAAACTCCATCTGATCTAGGCAACCCTTCCTTGCTAGTCATGTCGTATTCCATACAGTATCTGCCAGTTACTATGAGCCTGACGTTTCAGTAGTTTGTACAGGGAGAAAAATCCTATATATCAGACGCTACTTGAAAGCCCCAGGTGACCAAGAGTCACTACCAAGATCAACAAGGCTGTAAGCTTCTCCATCATCGACGATAGCTCTGTTAATTCCTCTCCATTTCAAGTTTCCGTACAATTCAGTGCTAGAGATTCAGAAGATGGGCGTCTTCTTCAGCAGTGCAAAGTGTGACAGACCCACAAAGGATTATCGGAAAGGAACCTACGGCCAGCGCGTCCCAGCCTAGTCGATCAGGGGACGATCAGCAAACAGTAAGCAAGCTTGGCGCGATGGGAGTGTACGCCGACCCAAAGACTGTGGACGATACTGGTACCACAGTCAGGTGCGAATAGAAGGGAGAATACGCGACGATTGGTCGGTTCACACCTGTGCCTTTAAAGGCAGTGTTCACGAAGAAAAATTTGCATATTTTTTGGCTAAAACGTAAGCTTTGGATCCCTCTGAAGAGAAGAAGAACGGAAGTGCGACGAAAAACGGCTGGTAAGTGGGTGAAAATCTCGTGGGCCAGCAAACCCATTGGGCCACTCCGCCCACGTCCTGTAACAGTTTTCCTGAAATCGTGGTTAGATGAACGATGGCTTCCCTTCATTCTCAACTTCTCTCTTTACTCAGATCAACTCGCACACATCGGCTGCAAAAAACGGGAGTTACAAGCCTCGGACAACTCGTCCACAATGCTTCCTTAGCTGAATTTTGAGGGGCCATAACTCCGTTTCCAGGAGATCTTGTACGATTCCTGGGACACCATTGAAACCAGCATGGGACCGTTTTCAAGATAGCCGGAAAAACAGAAAAAAACTACTTTTTCCGTGAACACTGCCTTTAAGTCAACCTTTCACTTCAGCTAATGATCTCGAAATCGAAGATGGTATTGTTCGCTGCCTTTAGTGACCGCTGTGAATATTGTTCAACTATTATAAAGCCGGACAAAGTGTTTGCAGAACTGATAATTTTCCTGTCCCAATTATTACCATCGGCCAACCAACCGACGACAAGTGGGCCTATATAGGCAAATTCTCCACTGTTTCATATGTCTAAATAAGGCTGCTTTTGTGCTACATATTTGATCTGACTTGGTTTTGTAATCTTAGAGCTTGCAGTAATCGGTATGCCTCTGAAAAAGGTTTCTTTTGCAGTTTTGGCACTCTTAAAGGACTAATAATTTGAGGATTAAAAAAAGACATCTGGAAGCTCCCAAACATTTCAGAACTCAAACGAACTCCTTTGATTACCCAGTTGAGATGTTTTGATAAGTTACCGATTTAAAGGGTACAATTATACATTGAATGAGCCGGAACCAGAAACTGGAACTTGTCAAAATAATTAATTGTAGCAGCTCCGAATCGCTGACCAACACAGAGATGGCGGTGAGGGCGAATCCTGTTGTTTCAACGAATTTTTGCCGAAAATTTGCCGTTTTAGACGAAAATTTCGGCAAACTGCAACGGCAACGGCAAACCCCAAAAATGGCCGGCAAACGGCAATCGACAAACGCCAATTGCCGCACACTATACTTAGTATCCGAATCACTCCTTTTCGGATATCCGACCGGATATCCGAGACTCGGATAATCCGATATCCGAAAATTCGAAAAAGGGCATTATCTGAATCGAACCAATATCCGGGAAATTTAAAATCGGCATTATCTGAATTGAACCATTATCCGAAGGGTCGAAAATTCGGATAAAATCGGATAAAACTCGGATAAATTTTCGGATAAAATCGGATAATTTTTGGATAAGATCATATAAAATTGCACGAGGCCACGCCCATTTTTCCGTACCGCCTTTTATCAAGTACATCAACATAGGGGTTTTCTCTTCCTTCCGAAATCGAAAGAGTCCTTGCGGCGCCGGAAAATGGGCGTGGTCAAGTGAGACGACCAAGTGGCTGGTTATTCAGTGTAGAAGTTTTTTGTATAGTTGCTTTGCATACTTTTCACTTGCTCTTTGTCCTGAAAAACCTGAGTATGGATAATACTGAGCCTCCCAACGACGGCATAGTAACTGAAGATTCGTTTTCATATTTTTATTAATATGCATATATTAAGATTGAAGTGCCTACGTGAACATGCTGCAAATGCAATGAAGCACTACTGTTTGTTCAATTATGGATGTTTTCAAAGGCTTGCGTTGAGTACCTGGTTAATTTTTCACCGTTTCGCCTCAACTTTGTTCCGAAAATATCCGAAGTTATCCGAAATTATCCGACGGATATCCGTATCCGAATCATTGGAAAAATGGCATTATCTGAATCGATTCATTATCCGAAAATTTGGAAACACGCATTATCCGAATCGATCCATTATCCGAAGAATTATCTTCGGATAACAAGTATACTGCACACCCCTGCTGCGTATTTATCAAGCGACCTCGCGTCGCGTCGTCGCTAGGTGTTCAAAGTGAAGAGGCGCGACACATCGAATTTGACGCGCAAATTGTAATCGCTCCGCGACCATCGAGTCGCGTTGCAATGCAACGCGACACGATGGTTGCGGAGCGATTGTCATCATTCCTTCTTCCATCATCGGGGACTCAAGTGGCGTTTTTAATTTTCTCAAGCCTTCTCAAAGACTAGGTTGATCAAAATTGTCATGGGTTATTGTATTGTTCTCAGGTGATACTGCAAACAGTTTTGTCTGCATATTTAAGGACAGTGTGATGAGGGTGATGGTTTCAGAGCTGACGAGCTATAAAGTTTTTTCTACGGTTAACAAGCGACACGAGCATAATTCGGTCTCATTTCACCTATCAACTCCAAAAAAAATTCTAAGCATCATTTGCTCCCGATGTCTTTTTGATTGTTTCGTCATTAAAGAAGCAAGTTGTTGCAACGAAAACAAAAATGAACCATACTAATATAGATAAAAGTCAAAAAAGGTATATCACACTAAAATAAACAGAATAAGACCTAATAATGATTATTTTTGCCTGGGTACGGAAAATTGCGGAAATCACGCAGTTGTGCGTAGTCGACTAGCCTTCGCGTGTCGTTCACACCTTCATTTCCGCGCGACGCGATTTTCGCGTCGCGCTGACATTTGCCATCGCGTCGCGCCGCGAAAACTCTGAACGCCGCCTTAGGGGGTTTTCACGCGTGGTTGGTTTGAAAACTTTTCCTGATCTCACAGCTCCTTCGTAGTGGAGAAAAGCCTGTAGTTAAATCTCCGATGCTCTCAGTTTTTGAGAATTTCCGCCGTTCTTCTAACTCATCTAGGATGCAAGAGAAATTCTCAGGGGTATTACCATGTTTATTTATCGTTGAATTTATTCCAAGGATTTGAATTCACAAAATTCTTTTCTTGTGCGACCCTTGTTGTTTTAGATCGAAGAAAACATCCTAGGTCTTGAGGTTTTCAACGCTTGTAGGATAATGGGCAGTTTCTTTCGTTCAACTAGTGCTTCGGGGTTTTTTATGCGGAGCTGGAAGCCTTTTCTAGCTCGCGGTTTTTTTGTAATGTTACTTGTTGTCTCGGGTTTTTTTCTACTTCAGAAGCTTCTGTGTAGTTCATACCCGCAGAGTTTCCTAGAATTTGCTGCCTTCAAGTTGACGATGCAAAATCGTACCCAGTCGCGAACCCGTACCCAATGCGGCTGCCATATTCCTTAGCACAGCTCAGAGAATAGCGGCCTTTCGTGTGCCTGCTAGGTATGGAGACTTTTGTAGTGCTTCCCTAGCCATTCCATGCATTTTGACACCCTTCAGACCGCGAACTTGGACGTAAGCAGTCCAAGTTTAGCCTGAATCTGGTTGACGCTAGCCAATGTGCTGGACCTGCGTTTTCAAATTTTCTTCAGAAGAAGGAAAACTGCCTTGTGGCTTCTCTCATTTCCACCAAGAATGCGACACGACCTGTTTTATGGTAGAGTATCCCCTACAAAAATCGTTTTTCTCATCACTGAGCGGATCTCTCCGTCTGTCACACGCACTCTCGTTGTCTCTAACCTCTGCTCCGCACCAGCAGACGCGAAAACCACGACAATTTGGCGGTTTTGCAGCCTGTAGACTGAGCACAACTCTGAAGAGCTACAGCCTAGCTCTCTCAAGTGACAATCTCACTCTCTCTGTTTTATTTTGCCTTGACCGACCGCTCGGGAGCTTTCTCCGCCTGGACTGATTCGAGAAAGCTAGGATTAACGTGTTGTGATGCGCGCGATGCGCGCACCTGATTTGGAAAGGGATTGCCTCTGCGCACAGACCTCAATGCTGAATCTCGGTTCGGGAGACATTTTGGAATAAGCGACTCTTTCAAAAGGTACAGCAGTAGGGGTTCTCGGCTTTGCCCAATTTTTAGAAAAATCCGCCCAGTGGGTCTCGAGATATTGAAAAAGTTGCGAATTTATAATTATAGTGGAGTCCACCAAGAATGTCTCATTTACTTATCAAAAAGAAGCGGTCGGCTGGTGGTCAATGTGCACGAATCCCATACCAGCACGCTTGATACCGATTGAGCGAGAGCGGTTGTGCTATAACGAGTTTCATGTTCATTGATCTCCAATCGACTGCTTCTCATTGATAAGTAAATGAGACACTCTTAGCGGACTCCACTATATGTGTGTGTGTTAGTGTGTGCGTCTGAAGGAATTTAGTGATAAGAAGTTCGGTCGGTCTTTGAAGGAAAGTGGAGTGATAACGTGATAACTTTATAGAGCTTGAGAGACGTTGTGCCTCAGCTCCATCAGAAACCGTATGCTCCTTGGGCGGAACACAAATTGAAGCGCGCCAAGCGCTGTATAAAGTGGGCAGAACCCAATTGGGAGTGCGTAGGGCATCTGAAAAAAGTGGTCAGGACTCAAAAGGGAGTGCACAGCGCGCCGGAAAAAGTGGGCGTGAGCCAGCTGGGAGTGCGTAGGGCGCCTGAAAAAAAAGGGAGCGGGACCCAAGTGGGAGTGCAGAGCACGCCTCGGAAAGTGGGCGGTTCTCATCAGAAAGTGCACTGAGCGCCTGGAAGAACAGGCGGGACCCTACTGGAAATGCACAGCGCGCCGGGAAGTGTGGTCGAAACCATGTGGGAATGCATATTGAGCCTTAAAAATGTACGGAACTCAACGAAAAGTGCATTGAGCTCCGGGAAAAACGGGCGGGACCCAACTGGGAGTGCGTAGGGCTGAGAGTGCACACAGCGCCAGAAAACATTTTACGGGGCCCATTTGGGAGTGCGCCGAGTGCCGGGAAAAGTAACGTGTGTCTTACAGTGTCGAGCAGGTGCGATGGGCAGAAAGGTTAAAAACGGCCTGTTTCATTGTTTCTTTCTCTAAAGGAAACCTTCTCTAAAATGAAATGAAATTACCTAAATGTTTTGCTTCGCTACGATTTATGATTTGTCGTAATAATAGTTATGAAAAACTCGTTAAAAGAAGTGAAATACTTGGTGCAATTGATTTGTCATGATATTCAACACGGAATAAACACTAAAGGCTCGATGAAATAATGTACCGTTAATTTGCATGAGCGCTTTCTTCCCGAAAAAAATTGAGGGTTGTTTTGGAAGGCCAAATAACGCGCGTCTTACTGAACCCTCACATACATATATTCGTCAAAAAGTGAAAATTAGGGTGGGAGCTTTTTGAAGAATTTTCAAGGAGCTCAAACTTGCAAGTTTTGACTCTGAGCAATCAAGTTTTTAGAGAGCGCGTGATTTGGCCTTTCAAAGCCACCCTCAGTTTTAAATTTTTGCTAAGAAAGCGCTCATCCAAATCAACGGTACATCATTTCATCGAGCTTTTAGTGTTTCTTATTTGTTAAATTCCATGACAAATCAAATGCACCAAGTATTTCACTTCTTTTAATGAGTTTCTCATGAATATCATTACTTTACATCATAAATCTCTGGTAGCGACGCAAAACAGATAATTCGGAATTCGAGATGGAAGTATATAATGAAACGCCCTGCATATCTGGCGATGAAAAACGTCATCTCAACACAGCAGGACGGTCGGAACCAACATTTTTTAAAATGTCGATTGAAATTAACCATCGACTGAAATCTAAAAATTTCCAGAAACCAAACAAATTCATTGTTGGAGAGGAATACAACTTAACGATATTACAGGAAAAAATGAACTATCGAAATACTTCATTCAATTTCATTTATTTACTCCAGTCGAGAAGAACATGAACACTTTACGAGATCTTACTCACGAGACTACGAGATAATTTTCTTCTTTGTAGACGAGAGAAAACAGAAAAACTACTCTGAGATTGTGACTGTGCCTTTAAAGTACTAAATTACTTTCTCTTGGAATCGCCTTTTTCGGTATACAAATGTTGTTTTACCGTCAGTGTCCACCGAGTGTAGGGGTCTGCAGAGTAGCACCGATCGGCGACTGGTCACCAAGCGTCAGCCTTGACGCGGCGACAAAAATGTTCCCGAACATTATCGTCGCCGCGTCGGTTGCCGGTCGCTAGCAGTGACGCAGGGTTGTCGCAGCGTCAGAACACCCTACGGTTTCCTTCGTCGCCGAACGAAATCGATATTGCATTAAGGGTTCTGCAGAGTTGCAGCGACCGGCAGCACGCAGCCGACCGAGAGCTTTGGGTAGTGGTCGAAGCCCGACGCGGTGTTGGGCGCTAAAGGAGTCCGCAGAGTTGAAGTTGCGGCGTTGCTCGCAGCGACGAACAGCACTGGGTAGAGCAATATCGATTAGATTTGGCGACGATGGCGACCGACGCGACGTGAAAGGCGACGAGGGGGCACTACAGAGTGTATTGACGCCGCGACGACACTAAATCACTGTCAGCTAGCGGCAACCGACGCCGCGACGATAATGTTTCGAAACAATTTTGTCGCCGCGTCAAGGCTGAGGCTCGGCGTCCAATCGCCGGTCTCTGCAACTCTGCAGACCCCTTAAGACCTTGCAGAGTTGCAGCGACGTTGTCGTGAGCATCGCATTTTTCCACTGCGTAAGCCCTCATTTATTTGACGTCTCATCTTGCTCTCCAGTTTTTCTGCTTTGATATTATTCAAAACTCAAGAAAATGCCCACCAATATCTTCTATAAATTATCATGATCAAAAAACAAGGAAAAATAATTACCTTAATGAATAGTTTTGGAGATAGTGATATCATTGGACGTTGACTTACTTGACTTAAACGATTGGCTTTCGCCTGAAGCGGTCATTCCGCATCTTCACCGAGGTGTGCCGTCCTAGTAGTCAGCCGTGTACATTTGTCACTGTCTTCAGCCACAATTTGAACATATTCCATCCAGCTGTCACTATTCCATTTCCTGCGAAGTGAAACATCGCGCCTGAATTGCCTTTCAATGCCGAGTGATTTCGAACCCTCCTTCACAACATCTGTTCAAAACTTTCGCCTACTTCCAGGCGGCCGTTCCCAGAGAGGACTCGGAAGCATCCTTAGAGTGTGTTGAACAAGACGATCTGGCGGTCTTCCTAAAATATGCCCAACAGACGAAGACGACCTTCCGTTGCCGCTTGAGATGGCATTGGAAAATGTTGGCACCTCCCTCGTGTCAAACGTCGATGTAAGGCGTCAATCTCGTTGTAGAGATCTTCGTTGTGGCACATTCGCGGCCAGAAATATCCGAGAAAACGTCTAAACAGCTTCCTCTCTGTGCAGTCCAACCTTTCCATCTGCGTCTTCGGTGCTGCCCACGTCTCCGATCCGTACATCATGATAGAGCGAATAGCGGATAGGTAGTTGCGCAACTTGACTTCCTTCGCTATGGTGGTAGATTACAAACACTTGGTTAGAGAATTGAATGCAGACGTAGCTTTCGCACATCGTTGTCGAATATCCGCTGCATAACTACCATCGTTCTTCAGCAAACAGCCCCAATAACAAAAATCGTTCACCAGTTCGATACGTTGTCCGTCCACGCAAACTCCCGTTGAAGACCTCTGAGAGATCCACATCTGCTTGCATTTGTCGGGACGAAGACGAAGTCCATAGGCTTTCACATACTTTGAAACGAGTTTCACAATCCTTAGCACTTTTGGGTTGTTTTCAGCGAATAACACAACGTCGTCGGCGTACTCCAGGTCGACAAGGGAGCGTCCTGATGGTGTTAAGATCACATCCGCAGGAAACTGTCTTGCAACTCTACGCATGATGTCATCAACGGCGAAGTTGAAAAGAAAAGGTCCTGCAACGGCTCCTTGCCTTACTCCTGTTTTCACCTCGAAAGCTGACGTAAATCCGACAGGTGTACGAGCTGCTGCTGTTGTTCCTCTGTTCATGTCCTCGATTAACCGAACATACTTTCCCGGGACTCCATCTGCTCGCAGAGCATTGAGCAATCGATCACGATGAGGGGAGTCCGACGCGGCTTCAAAGTCAAAAAAAGCAAGCTGCAATGGCTTTGAAGACCGCTGCCATGATTCAGTTACTCTTCTCACGACAAACACTTGGTCGATGGTCCATCTTCCAGGTCGAAAACCGGCTTGCTCATCTCTGGTCGTTCCTTCACGATGTTTGATAAGTCGCTCGAGAAGGATACGTTCTAAAACCTTGCACATGACACGAAGTAGAGAGATTCCTCTGTAGTTCTCAGGACCCATGACGGATAGCTTCTTGTGAAGAGGTACGATGATCGCATGTCTCCACGAATCGGGTATCCTTTCAATCATCCATATGTGATGGATGGTGTTGGTCATTTCACGAATTTCAGACTGAGGCAGAGCTTTCAGCATTTTAGCAGTGATGTTGTCATCTCCACCTGCCTTTCCTTTCTTCATTTTCCGGACACAATCCAAAACTTCAGATTCAGTCCGTGGTCCTTCACCGACATTGTAATGTGCTCTCTGAACATGCGGGAGCTCAGGTACTGATGGCGCTGGACGATTTAGTAGTGAACTGAAGTAATCCTTCCATATTGGAAGCGTTGCATCGCCAACTGCAACTCCATTGGTAGTGTTCAAGACAGGAGAACATCTCTTCATCTTCCCGCTATACTGCCGCAGCAATGTGTAGGCTTTCTCCGTATTCTTCTCCTCCCAACCCTTCTGGAACTCCTTAGCTCTACACGTCCGCTCTTGTTCGCGGTCACTTTGAACCTCGTCTTCTTCTAAGGCTTTACAACCGGGAGTGCCTCTTCCGAAGCGTCCTGGATGAACTTGACAAAAGAATCCGCATCGCAAAGCTTTTTCTTAGTTCGTGCTCCGATGTGAATAGAAACGCGTTGTCTGAAATTCCTTCTGCACTCTTCATCTCTGAGACTCTTCATATCAATCCTCTGGAGAGACTGAGCCCCTCGCTTCCTCTTATAAATCCACGCAGTTAAGTTCAACAGAACAGGACGATGATCCGAATCGAATGCCACATCCCACACAGCTCTAGATCTTCGAATGTCCGATACTGAAATATTCCTCGTCAGAACATAGTCGAGCTGTAGTTCCAGAGTTGTCATCTTCCGCTTCCGCTGTTCTTCTGGAGATAGCTGGGTTGGTCCCTGCCGCGTAAGCTGATTGCGGCGATGATTCCTCTTGAATGTCGATGCAATAACCAGACCACTGCGTTCAAAAAAGTCGACAAGGCGGTAGCCATTGTCCGATGTTTGCTCCACTGGGTAAAACCATTTACCGAGTACTTCGGATTCCTGATCAAGTCCCATCTTCGCATTTGCGTCAATCCCCACGACAACAGCATGTTGACAAGGTATCCTGGCCAGCAACGTATTGAGTTCCTCATAGAACGCAACCTTCAAAATGTCCTCAGCGGTTTCAGTGGGCGCATGAGCACTCACTATCCACAGATTGAAACCTTTGTGATCCCGCAGTCGTACGAATGCATTCCGTCACGACGCTGAGGCAAACTCCTAAACCATATCATTGAAATCCTTCCTTGCAGCTATTGCACGGCCTCCCACTCTCCTGTCGTCAGCGTTACCGCAGTAGATGTTGTACTCTCCGAAGTTGATGACGGGTCTATCCTTGAGGCGGGTTTCCTGCAAAGCAGCAAACGGTGCATGCAAATATCTCAAAAGTCTGGATAGCGCAGTTTTTTGGATATCACTCGACAGCGATCAACAGCTCAGGGTAGCGAAATTGTGGCTTGTGGCCGAAGACTCTATGAACTCCTTAGGTACGAATCCTAAGGTGTTATGGACCAGAGGCCTCAGTGTGCCGGACGGCGACACCTTTATGCAATGTATGAAATAATTTCGCGATATAGTTGTGCACGCTATATCGCTCGAACGTTCCCTGTGTACACTCAAACGTTTGCTGGGTTCAGTAGAAGAAGGGAAACAAACGAGCACCTACAGACCTGTATACACACCCCCCTCATTGGACGATTTGTGGTAATTGCTTCGATCTTCTTTGTACTAGACCAGAGTGGAACGAAAAATCTTTAATAAAACTGGAAACAAAAAAAACATGCTGAGATAAAACTGCGAATTTGTACAGTTTGAGGTGTGCTCCAGCAATTTATTTCTCAGAAAGAAAAGGTTCTAAAAAATTGAGTCCGTAAAGGGAACACAAGTGGAGGCCTAATCGATCGTCGGCGGCTTCCTTAGCGGGCGATGGAAGTGGTCGGTACCGTTTCACGCCGTCGCTCGCTGACGGCGTCGCCCGTTGCTGTCGCAGCGGCGATAACATTCTGCGAGGTAACTACGTCGCTGCTGGAGCGCGACAAGTCGCCGCCATTGCTGGCTGCGTGGCCTTCTCCATTATGCATCACTGCCCGCCGCAGCGAGACTCGCCTCGGTGCATTCCTGCAGAGCCCTTATAAAGCCGCGCTCATCAATTGGAAGCGAAAGCATTCTATGAATAGCCGTCCTTCCTTCGTTTTCCACCAAGCAGCGTCGCGGCTAACTCTCATCGAGTGATTGGTGATACCTTGGTATACTGTGCTGACATGGAGTTTCTCGATGCTATATTCAGTCGACATGGATGCTAATGAGACTATGCGTTCATCATCGAAGGTTGGCACAAACTCGCTGCCATATGCTATACATATAGCACGGGTGCACCGAGTTAGTAACGCAGTCTCATTGAAATTCATGCCGATGTTATATTTTAAACCAGAGTCACGTAGGAAAAAGTTGACAGATTATATGGTTACTGGCTTGTTCAAATATTTGGATTTGGAAGAGTGCTCAGGTAAGACAGCCGACATTTAGTGAGGTAAGAGCTCTGTAATTTGCAATATTACATTTCATAATACACTTAGCCTTAAAGTCGAAAACGAAAGAAAGTTCAGGTTGCCGAAGTTAATCACGAACCTATGTGCAGCCTATATTTTTTCGCCCTTGGTCAGCTGACTAATGCTGCCCTAAATGCTTGCTATCCAAACCTTATCTGGATAACGGGATAGATTTGTTATGCAGCGCCTCTCAGAACTCGATCTCAACAAAATTCTCAATAATTTCTTCTATTCACTGAAATCTGATTTGGTGAACTTTGGGTGAATTGACGGATGTTTTCACTGACTTTGGTGCCCACTTCCTCTTTTGGTATTAATTTCATAGCTTTCAGTTGATCCCTAATTTGGGTGGGAAGCGTGACACGATTTAGGGCCTCTTTTTTTTGCCGGTACCTACAGTGCTGCTTCGGTTTGGTGGGAGAGTTGCTCTCTGCTCGCATGCCATTGTGTGGCAAGAGATTAGTCAATCTAGAGACGGTTTTTCATCTGACTGCGTCACACATAATCCCACGTTTTTCTTTAGAACACTTCGAAGTCGCAATGTAGCAAAAACTACCAGGAGAACGAGATAAATTCAATATATTGTTCGCACAGGGTTGTGCAGTCACGTAGAAGACAAAGGATACAGTTGAGAACTACCAGGAAAACGAGATAAATTTGTATGATTAATTATTTGCTTGGGGTAGTGCAGTTACGAGTGTAGCAAAGAAGAAACTGAGAAAATCAGTGAGCAACGTGTGATCTATACGCTGTAGAAACGCGAAATTCTCATGGTTCCAGCTGAGCAGAGGTTAGAAGTAGCGGGAAAGCAAGGGCAGACAGAGGCCGCAGCATCGCGAGCTCCGCTGGCCCCATGATTGATGAGAAATTCAATGTTTTACAGTGGATAATTGTGAAACATCACAAGTCCGGTAAAGTCCAGAAAATCATAAGGTGACATGTGTTTGTCATTAGCGCTTCTTGCCCGAGATACACATTTTCTTACAGTAAAGACTTTAGAGCTCCGAAAGAAAACATGTGGCAGAGAAAATTACCCCTGTCCCGGCTATCCGCTCTGATGCTCTGAATTTCAGCCTCTGTGCTCCTTGGGCTAGTTGACATATATATAGCCTAGCTTCCTTGGATGAGTTCGGGCGGGGCAAGCAGCGGAGCGGTCGGTCATGGCAAAATATAACTATGATGAGGAGATATGGACATGATAAACCCGACTGGACTTACTCCGGCCGGCTCAAAATGAGAGAGCTAGGCTATGCGTACAACCAATGGCTCGTATTCAACCTAACTCATATGACCTTGAGAAGGTGTTTCATGAACAGTTCGAAAGCAATCAGTTTATCATTAAGGTTAGTCTCATTTCTAGATCTATGTGGTGATTGTAATCGAAAGCTTTCGCGGCTTGCGGTCAGATTCTGTCTTCGTCCAAGGTTACCCATGCCTTCCATCTTTCCGGATCAATTTAAATGGGACGAAGTCATACGAATAGATAAATTCACTGATCCGGAAGTCAGAACACTACCGCAAGTGATTGAAAAGGCCCGACACAGATACATGCTTCTAGCAAGGAATCACCCCAAACTCAAACAGTAGCTTCAAAAAAAAAAACGGTTTCTTGAGAGTTATGAGTGGGGCCAAAAATTAGTTCTAAAATTGGAAATTTCGCTCAACCTACACACAGAGGATGGCGAAGAAATGTGACTCTGGTGAGACAGAGTTTCCGTCAATCTCTCTCTCTGTTTACTTTGAGATCATCTGAAAGTGTTCTTCAAAATGTTTGAAGACGAATTCTGGGCTAGGTCGACTATGACTTCTTCGCTGATCTCTCGAACGCACAGAACTCCCAAGAAATAATTTTTCACTCCTTATGCTGATCTTGGGGAGAGTCACACCATGATCACAGTGGTTTCTCTGAAATCGTTCAGTACCCCTGTGAACAGAATTATGGCTCCTTAAAGATGCTTATACTTTGAGAGTGACACTTTGGTGGAGGAGTTGTGTCAGTCCTGTGCTTCTCTTCGATCGCAATCGTTGAGCCAGATCGAGCCATCGGGTTCGGAAATCTGGTAGAGGTGTGGCCAGCGGTGGTGAGCGAAGGAGGTCTGGCTCGTGGTGGTCGCTTATATCTCGCTTATTCGGAGGAAATGAGATCTCGCACTCGGCACATGTTATATGTATGCATAGGAGGGGTCTACTACACAATTACATAAAAAGCACAAATCTCATATCTGGGGGTGAACTGTGCCATTAAAGGCAGCATACACGCTCGTTAACGTGGTTGAGATAACTACGGAAACAGAGTGTTGTGGGTCAGAACATAACGCCTACGCATTTTGAAGCGTCAGAAACGACCCACAAAAAACGCTAAACAAGTGAGAAGTTGGCCCCGCCTCTGTATTTCTTGCTTCCTGTATTTCCGTTCTCCTCCAAAACAGGGGTGTTGGGCCATTCTCACCGTCGTCGATGTACGTGGTGAATCTATTGTACCTATTCTACTACCCACCAACGTCGAGGACGGTTGGAATGGTCCAGCACACCTGATTTGGACGAGGATGCAAATACAGGGGGCGGAGAAATACAAGGGGGGGAGCAATTTCTTTCTCATATAGCGTCGTCTGACGCTTCAAAAGGCGTAGGCATTTTGTTCTGAGCCATACCATTCAATTTCCTTAGTTATCTCAGTCACGTTTACGAGCGTGTGTGCCTTTAAGCAGTACTCGATGCATGCAAACCACCGATCATTTCAATGAAGCAGCCGCGGTGGGTTAGCAATACATGTAGGCTCAGTTGGAAACGCGTCGGATTACGAAGCAATGGATCGGTGAGTGGTGTTGATTCGAATCCTTTCGGCCTTGCAGCTGCAAATGTTTTCGTTCAAGATCGCACTTTAGCATAATTTTCAATTTTATCCTTGTTACTTGTTTCTGTTTGCCCATGAAAAGCTCCGAGTTAGCCGCGAAATCAAAATCGAAAAAATTTAGGTTGCCGAAAATGCACAGTCACGCATGTGCAACCTGTTTTTTCAATTGTGGTCAGCTGACTGTTGGTCTCCTAAACTCTTGCGATCTACCCTTAATGGACTAACGAGATAGTTTCGTTACTCAGTGCTAGGCGTCTCAGAATTCGATAGCTAACAGTTCAAAAAACTCTCAAAAACTTCTTGAAATCTGATTTAGCTGATTTCGTTTGGATTCACGTTGATTTCCACTGGCTTTTATGTCCACTTCCGGTTTTGGTGATGGATTCATAACTTCCACTGCATCCACGGTTGGCAAGGGTGGCAAGATATACGGACTTCTGTCTGCCGGAACCTACTTGGTTGCTTTGTTTTTGTAGAAAAGTTGCTCTCTGCTCGCGTGCCTTTGTGTGACAAGAGGTTACTCAATCTGAAGACCTTTTTTCAACTGACTGCATCATACATAATACCACTTTTTTGTACAGCGCTTCCACGTCGCATTATAGCAAAAACTACCCCGAAAGCGATATACATACATTCAATTCATTCTTTGCACGGGGTAGTGAGTCTGGCGTGGAAGAAAGAAGGAACGGTGGAAAACCGTGAGCAACATGTGATGTAATTGTGAACCATCGCATGTCAAAGAATTGAATTTACCGACGGAGAATTGTCCAGAGTACCATGGGGTGACATCAACTCATCATTAGCGCTCCTAGGCCAAGGTATACACTTTCTTGCAGTAAAGATAAGAACATCCGAAAGGCCTCGCTGCAGAAAAATGGCCTTTGACTTGGTTGTCCGCTATAATGCTCTAAAGAGTTGGTCCACTACTACTTGTTCTGGCTGGCATGCTGTCGTTGTTTGGAGCCAAATTTCGATCTGCATTTGCGGACACCAGTTGTTGCATCACGCAAAAGGTGAATAATCGTGTCAGGGCCACTTGGTCCTGGCACAATTCACCTTTCCTCCCTTTCATCGTTTCGCGCGTTACAGCATCCGCAGTCCTCCAATGCGGGCAGAGGTTTCCCTACAAGAACGACACTACGTATAGTCAGTTTCTCTCAAGTAATAAGACGCGCTCAGCAATCGGTCGCGGAATCTTTCGGCTTATAGCCATCCTCCCTTTGTTTTTCCGCGCGCAAATTTCCCCGCCAAGCAGCGTCGCGGCTTCCTCCCATCCAGTGATTGACGATATAACCAACGTACCGTCGTGAACACAGCTCAGATGATCTTGAACGTGTTTTTTGGTGATCCGATAACAGATTGACACTGAGATGAGTGTCATTTCTAGATCTATCAGCTAACTGTGTTCAAATGAGATTTGCTTTTTCGAGTGCTCCCAATAGATATGTACATTTCAAACTGTTTCGGAGACTAACGAGTTGTTGGAGCTTTTGTAAACAGTCAGATGGGATACTAGTTCGGCACTATTTTGTCACCCTCTTTTCGTTCTCCGAAGAAGGCAGGCAGGATGATCTTATATCTCGCACTGGCGGCGCTTTCAGCAGCTGATTTGCTTACCGATTCCCGAAGGTTCACGGTGTACCATGGTTACTAAACAACAAGCTAATCAATGTCATTCGAAAATCCTAATCGGAGAGTACTCTATTGGCACCTCGGAAAACCCTCTCGGGCTAACTTTAAGTCGAATTCGAATTGTTGACCTTCTAGTGCAAATGCACATAGCCCATTGTATCGTTTTTTTGCTAAAAGAACGGACCTTCCTTCCGTGCACATCATAATAAATATCTTCTAGATAATTTCCATGTGCGACTCCTCATAACTCCATGCATGAACACAGGTCTTAACGTCAGAAATCAATAGTATTACAACCCTGTGATGCGTTTTACAGCAATACAGATCTTTTTTATAGATTTGAGCGTCAGTAGTGATAAGACTAGAGTCTAAGATGAGGTGAAGCCTCGAGGTCCATGCAAATAGCACTGAACTACAAGTTCTGACCGTTGCATAGAAAATGCGCACAATACGCCTGCGATTAGGCTGGAATAAATTCCTGGAATTATTTCGGTGTCTCCTTGTTAATAGGATAAATATTGACCCCCTACTCTCACAATAGGGTTTCGACTAGGTTACGAGAACGTCATGCATAGAGTCGGGTCACGGCCTATGTACGGCAAAATAGGCGTTTCAGGGGCGGAGGCAGTTCTTGCTAGGCCAGAGTCCAATCAAACGTTCTTTCGCCTTGCTAGACACGAGTAAAACCAAACGTTTGTATGCCTTGCTAGGCCTATTTAGATCGTACGTAATCCAACCTTTCTAGCCCATCAGCTGTTCTTCCTCGGGATACAGGAAGCTCTATGGCTCACAAAACCTGCAAGCAAGCAGACAGTAATAGCGATAAGGAAGGTTTCCTCATGATTTGTAGATTCGGCCATCGCCAGTAAGAAAGAATGGTTAGTATCTTATCCCTAGGTAGCCGCGCTACAATTCTTATCACGCTATCTTGGAAGCGGAGCGGTGGTTTCTCCATTTCTACAATTACAAACATTTTGAATGATTTCTACAATTGTCTCTTATCAGAAGCAACCGCTCGATTCCTATGATAAAGCTATCTTAACAGAGCCGCGCCTACCTATCAACCAGTGACTGACGATAAGTGGGAAGTTGTAAGCCAAAATCGAGATGAAGCGGGGCTATCTATGTACCTAAATTTGAGCTTTTTGCCTACAACTTTTCCCTTTTTTCACATTAGTCGTAAGCAAATATACACTTCTTGAAGAATCCTTACTAACCGTCTCTATCGCCCGTCCTTTCACTCAGTGGGCTTCACGAGCCCCTGCAAAGTTAATTTACAACACTCCTCAGGGGTGGCAATATTTCCGCCCTTTACCTTCGTGTCGGATACGTTGAGTATTTGATTGATTGATTACTGAATGGCGACCACGGTATAGATTAGGGTGAATGACACTTGGGTTTTTTCCCTACCTCATCTGTGGTGAAGAAAAAGTTCAAATCACGCACCGTGATACAATACCACTACAACGTATATGGATTCATTAACATCGAAACTTTACTATTGAAACACGCGTTGAAAGTGATGAAAACTAAGAGCTTTGCAGGAATTTGAAAAAAAAACTCATAGGAATCAGGTTGTTCAAAAAAAATTTATTTGACGAAATCACAAGCGCATTTTAACACTGGTGGTTGGGGTCGAGTCGATTGATTTTGAGAAATTCGGCGACCCCTCAACTAGTTGAGGGCATAGTAAAGACATTGACCGGAAGTTGGTGCAAAGTTTTCGGCACTATCCTAGACGGGGGAGGGGCACCCAAGATTCAAGTCAGAAATGAAATTAACCACCAATTCAAAACGTTATCAATCGAAGTATTTCTATAGAATTTTAATAACAACAATGATTGATGGCAGTAGCTTATTTTATCAGGTTTTTTGTTCATTTCTATGAGAAAATCTAGAGTGCCCCCCGTCTAGGATAGAGCCAAGTTTTCATTCCAAAAAACGAGGCAGGGGTCTCACATTAGAGAAACGGAAGGAGAACGCTCTCAAAATTTACAATTCTCGAACAATCATCAGCAGCGCTTATGAAATGCAACTTTCAACACGTGTGACTCTTAATGGATGCCTTGCAGCAGTTTGGCATATCTCGACAAGGTAGAACGCGTTGCCTCTGCTCGGTTACTAGGCCGAGCAGAGAACAACCAATCACAGACGAATAAGGACAGGATCTGACACATCTTCGAGGGTTGGAACAGCGAGGCAAGGGTGATTTTGCTTCCACAGCTATGCTATGAATACGAACGTGATTGGACCGCAACGCCTTTTTCCGATTGATCATAAGGAAAACCGCCCCGCAACTAGGCCGCTCACGTTGGGTGTTGGGTAAGTGCGCTGGGATGAATTGAAGGAGCTGGGTCAGTTTTGAACTCAGAAACCACCCGATTCGCTCGGTGGGACCACCCACGCAGCTAATTATGGGCCGAACCTTGATTGGGACAGGGTCAATTAGTGTGAGGTCCTCCGTTGACCCGAATTTATGGGTTTTTATCAGCAAGTACAATACTGGACATGTAGGAACCTCAATTTTCAAACGCGTGATCATCGAATGAGCTAGTCCAGACGATTTTGCTTCCATTCCTCAGGACCTGGTTAGCTTGCGGTATTGCGACTTGAACTCTTTTTCGGAGGATACCGATGACAGATGGACGTATCCGAGAAATAATGCTCTGTGATAGCCACGACCATTTCGTGAGGTCTCACAACCATTTATTTTCCTTTGTCGCTAACGGACAGCCGTATTGTATTGGAAGCCACATGTTCTCGTACCTCTTTCGAGCCCAGGATTTGGGAGTGGCTGAGGTGTTTAGAGCATTGCCCGCTCAAAACCGTATGAGAACTCTGAAAACTTCATCGTCGAGGAGGCGGAAATTGATATCAGCGCGTATATCAGGCTCTTGCTGCTTGAACTACGACTGGGGGAACGAGATGTGGGGAAATGCCCGAAACTGCCCTGCGCTTGTAGGCCTACTCTCAATCCTTGCCGTGTAACAGAGTAGATCTTGAAGCTCGTGGAGACCGCACATGACCCTGCGCACCACATACTCAGGCAATCGCCGCGTTCAATGCGTGTCGAATATGCATTCAACTCGAAGACAAAGTGGTTTCGAGCACAGTTAGGGAACGTGCTGCTAGGGGAGCACGTGCTCCTATTGTGTTTCAAATTACAGCACGTGCCCCAACAAATAACCCGTCCAATGCGTGCATGATACACATTCAACTCGATGACAAAACAGTTATCCAAAAAAGGAAAGTATACGATGCACTCCTGAGACGGAACTGAGAGGTCGGCAGCTTCGCCGGTTTAATTACCCAAGTTTGCGGTACTTTACCCGCCCGGCCGCTGGAAGCCTCGTTCAATCGCTGACGGCCCAGATGGTGTTCGGCGAGCTGGCCGCGTCGCACGCCGGTGTGCCAGCTCCGTCGCGTCTGTGCTCTGCTACGATAGCGCTGGATTACCTTGCAGCACGTACTCCTGCGATTGAATTTCGCGGCACATGCTCCTGCTATAAAATTTTGCAGCAGGTGCTGCTGTTCGGAGCACGTGCCCCTGTGATGAAGCCTTTCAATGGGTGTGGTCACTCGAGTTGAATGCATATTCGGCACGCATTGATTGCGGCGGTTTTCTGAGTAAGTAGAGATGCACCGAGAAGGAGAAAGGCTAGTACCCAGTTGTAAGACTGCAAGTGCATTTTCGGACAGAGGAGTATTTCCTAACACGGTAACTCTTTTGTTTTCTGACAATAGTACGCTACTGAGACCGCCGTCAGAGGTCGTCGATGAACTGAGTCCCACCCGGTCGATGCGCACCGCAATAGTGACAGTCGAGTGCAGAAAAATCAACCCACTGAGTCCGACTGCGACCGACTCATTGCAACCGCAATACACCCAGTCGATACGGGTGCTCAACGCGCGCACATGAGCAGGTCCATTGCAACGAGGTCGGTTATTCTGCCCCGGACTCATTCGGTTTTTTGACCAAGTCTGACGGAGGCCTGACACCTTGATTGGCCGGATTTTGACAAGATACAATACCACGAATAACATTTCGCGGCCATTAGCTGAACTCAAAATGTCGTTGAATTTCTTTGGTAGGGATGACCTGACATTATGCCGAATGCGATCACAAATAGATTCTGACCCTTCCACTATCCTCCTCCACAGGCGCCCATCCAAAAAAGTTCTCGCAGGAAGAGATGGACAAATGTTTCGCGCTAATGAACAGCCAGACAGAGCACATAAAATTGACCAGGGAAAAGCCGTCAGCGGGCTGGTTACTTTTCCTAGACGCCAAGTTATGCTGTTAGGGGACAGCAAAATCACAAAATGGTACCGCGAACCTTTCAGCAAGAATATTCTCGGGGAGGGGGGCGGAACAACGGGGCCGGAACATGCAGCAAAGCGATTAAACTCTGTTCAAAATGCCCTTCATTTCAGGAGAGGTGAGCAACGCTATCAGAAAATGCTTGCGCGGGGCGGTATTGAAAGGTTCTTTATCCTCACTGACCATTCCTCCCATTAATTTTAAGAAGCAGTTTGTTCGCAATCGCCAATAGGACAGCACATGCGTTACCCCACATTGCGTCATCTGTCCAGCGGGCAAGGAGGGCTACTGTGCTGCTTCGGGCGTCATCTACATTATCACATGTCAGAGCTGCGGTGAAGAATATATCGGCGAATTAGCTCGCCCTTTACATGTATAAAAGTACACCTAGATGGGAAAGAAAGGTTGCGGGTCGGCACTGCACTGGGTTGCCACAAGGTCCTCAGACAGTAGCAGGCCCGGAGCGCTCCGCCTCTCCCCGCCCACGGCAACCAAAACGCAGAGCAGTTGATATGCGAACTTGCGGTGCGTTTCGAATGTGATTGCAACGTGCAGTGCGTTCAGGTTGCTCTCCGGACCACATGCGTTGACTGACGCGCGAATTTCGACACCCAGACACTACGCCCAGTCATCAAACTCCACGTTTCGGACATTGATCGATGTCGACACATTTACCCCATTTCCTTTTGAATGGCTCTTTGTTGTATCATTTTCATAGTCTATCTAATGTTTTTTCTTTTTTTTTTTGAGCCTTACCGACGTATCATTCCTGCGGTGAAAAGATTAGTGTGAGGATATATGCAATTTTGATTCGATGGGATAAAAGATGGTTCCTGAGTACACCGCTCCTTGCAGAATCTCAGTTCTGACAAAAATTTGAGACTGAAGAATAGGGCATTAGAGCAGTAGAGAGGAAACAGCTGATAATTTTTGTCTGGGTTATGTTTTTTTGTTTTTTCAGATTTTTCCGTATTCTTTCTGCGTGTTTGCTTAGTAAAGGCTGCAGGGTTATTCATCAGACCGAATTGTATTAATACAAAAATATTCGAGTGGTTATTTGACATTTTAACAATTCGAAATTTGAAAATTTTGCTTGCGTCAACACCTTCGAATGATTTTAAATTTCAAATGATCAAAACACTCAATCATCAATTCATCAGAGTTCTGGGGTGCGTTCCAAGAAGATTTTCACGGGAGGAAAAATGAATCTGATAAGAGCCGACCAATGATAGATTGAGAGACCGCATGAAAGGAGCCTATCTGTTAGATTATCATTCGTTATATCTTATCAGACCCATTTTCCTCCTACGGAAATCTTCTTGGAACTTACCCCTGATCGACTTCTGAAAGCATACTGCAAACTCTTTTGACTCAAACCCCAAATTGTTGACCAGTCTCGCCTTCACGTTTCGTGCACGCTTTGGGACTTTTTTCAATCAGGCTGCGGTTCAAAACCTTGTTATATTCCGACCTCAGGTACATATGTATGTATGTCTATCGCCTCTTCCCCGTGATACTTCTCTAGCTCAGACAGTCGTGGGGTAGTACGTCAGCAGAATAGGTGTCGAACCCTTGTAAAAAGAAGTTAGCAGCACCCTTGCTGTAGCTACTGCCAATAGCAGGAGCTGCTGCCAATTAGCAGCGTATCCTGTTGATTAACCCCTTTGTTTTTCCTAGATGCGCGAGTTCGCCACGCGTGACAAGGATCACACCCAACACCGCTGGGGGGGATGATAGTCTAAATTCTTTCTCCGTTCGCAGGACAGGCTGCCGATGACCAACAAGTGGTTGTATCCGATGTTTGCCCTGGTATGCGACCACTATTCTGCCGACGTACTACGCCAAAACTTTTAAAGGCATTGTCCACGATAAATTTCGTCCTCGTTTTTGGCCGGAAATCGAAAGTTTAGGGTCTCATTGGAGCACTGGGGTCGAAAAGACGAACGAAAACGAGCCCAAAAGAGCACTTTACGGCTCCGAAGTCCGCTCGCGCTAGCCCTTACGCTCGCCGTCGAGTTTTCCGAGGAAAAGTTTGATCCGCTTCTACATTAGCATTGGAGCGCGAGCGTGGCTGTGTTTTAGCATTGGGGCGTGTATGCGCACGCTGTCTATTTCAGGCCCATGCCCGCGCAACTCATCCACCGTTGAAATGTGGCTTTCAAGAAGAGCTATTTTTGTATGTTTCGCAGCGTTTTTCATGCTTCTTTCTTCACTGATGAAACAGTCAGGCTATGAAACTTCATTTTCTGGTGGAAACTCGAAAACGATTTTTATCGTGGACACTGTCTTAAGAGAACGTGTGTAGACTGTAGATTCGTTGGGTGGAGACATGTACTCTACCGAGGTTTGGTCAGAGAATCTGAAAAGGGAACCTCGACCTCGGATCAAAATCTCGAAATTCGAGCAGGGCCTTTACATTTTAACCCTAACAGCATTCGGAGCTTCAAACTGCAGGTTCCATTTCCTTACGAAGCTATTATGTAAATTGAATCTCATCGCTCTAATACCTCTTGACGCCACACCCTCGTATTGTTTAAAGGCAGTGTTCACGATGATCTTCAATCTTGAGATTAATCGCTAAATCGATTGTTTGGTCCCCGTGTAGAACTGAGATGACGAAGAAACCGAGAAAAACGCACCAGAAGGGCACGAAATCCTTTAATCTCACCCCGCTTCTTTACTCTCAGTGAAACCTTTTCTTGTGACAATGAAATCTCTGGTGGACCCGTCTTTTGCAATTCTCTATTTTTTGTTGCTCCGTTCTTTCCTTCGGACCCTAACTTGTACCGTTTTCCCAAAATAATCTTCCATTTTCGATTAGTCCCAGTTTTCCCGTTGACAACCACCGTGAACATGTTCATCCCACTGGACAACTAGTCCAGGCCAGAGAATAGTATCACTGAAATAAGACGATTTAGGGCGTTTTCCGCCGTTTCTTCGTGATTTCGGTAACATTCGGTTGCCAACGCATTTTTTCGAGTGGAAAACTCGGTAACGAAAATCATCGTTAACACTGCCTTTAAGTTCGATAACGGGAGCGCGGCTAATGTCCAACGGCTTTTTGCAAGGATTCAATCAAGACCCAGAAAAACCCGAGAATTTCGATTATCCTAAGGGTTTGTTCGATTCTTAATACAGTAAACGGCAACGGGGAAAGGCGATGGTGCAGTTGCGTACTTATACTGTAGCCATGGCTGTCTCGGTTCCGAAAACAATTATGAACAAGTGATAATTTTTCCTGGTATGGTTTTTTCTGCTTCTCTCAATTTTTCGTGTTATTCTTGCGTGTATCTATAGTTAATAATTTAGGTGTATTGGTATTGTGAACTTTGGGGGACAACTTTTTTAAACGTTCACCGTGTTTTTTCCTCTGAAATTGAGCTAGAAAATTAGTGTTGCCGACCACTAGGGTTCTCTACACCTCTGCGTACGTCACGCCATAACGGACAGCAAACTTTTAGTTTTCATCGTAATTCCATAGAAAAAGCATCGGTTACGTTCAATATGGTAAGTTTTCTCTCAACACACTCAATATCAATACACCCAGTTTATTTACTTTAGATACATGCAAGATATACACGAAAAGTTAAGAAACATCACGAAGAAAAAAATCATCAGCTGTTCATTATCGTTTCTTAGAACCGAACCAGCCATGGCTACAGTATAAGTATGCAACTGCACTACGGTCTTTTTCCGTTGTCGTACGCTGGATCTGATCGATATTTAGACAATATTTAAAAGTTAGAGTGTTTAAGCGACTCCTCGGATGCATTTCGCAAAATTCCCTGAAGGAAAGTTGCCGAATTTATTTGATTATTTTCAAAAAAAAATCGGAAAATAAGACTTGCTTGGGTCCAGTCATTCGAGAGTTTCCTAAAAACTGTATTCTAATCTAATATTTCACTCTGAAAAATTAGAATGCCCTTATGTGGAAGAAGTCATTGATTCGGGATTTTCTGAGTGGGTTTATTGGATTTATCCACACATTTCAAGCTTTCTAAAAATACTTTATTCGGCTTACTCATTCATTCGCTCAAATTTTATTCGAGTATTTTTTCTTTTGCTCGAATCGCTTTTGCTAGGGGCTGGTACATTGGACTGAAGGTTCCTACGAATACCTAAAAATTCGTGAAAACATACTGAATAGTTGAAAAGAGTTAGGCAAGGTCAGAAAATTAACGGTTGAAATGCTGAATGCAGAATCAAATTTCAGAGTAGAGAAAAGTCTATTAAACTTAGATATTACATAATCAGGGCTAGCTTAGAAAAGGAACAATCAGGAGTCAAATCAATCTGAGGAAATTCCGTAGGGTGGGTTAATATGGTGATTGTATGAAGATCGCTGGATTCTTTTCTAAAAAGTTGTCGATTTGCCAAAAAACGATTAGCGAAGGATATGAGATACATTGAAGTATCGATTTTTGCAACGGTGTTGCTAAAATCGGTTTACAGAAAGCGCCCGGGGCGCAACTGTCTACGATGGATGACATACTATTACGTCATAAGCCGACAGGTGCGCTCAGGGCGTTGCGTGAATCAACTTCGTCGGTAGCACCCGATGCGCAACGTATGTGGCGTGCATCGCAATATATGTGGCCCGAAAATTGCCAAATTTGACACCCTGAGCGCAGCATGGACGTGGCTCCGTGTCCGTTCGGGGTGAGCTCAGGGCCTGCTATCGTCTGAGTTAGTTTCCATGAGATGAGAGTGGAGATCCTAGCGCGGGAGGCCCAGACTAGTGCGCGAAAAGCGCTGGAAGCGTTCTGGATCAGTGCGCGAGATCCCACGATCAACCGGAAGGACGAGGGTGTAGATATAACACGGGAACTCCAACCCTACCGCAGACTCGGGTCCTGATTACGATTCCGTCACTCTGGTACCCGCTTTGCTGTTCTAAGGATCACATGATTTTCTGAGAACTTTGATGCCATTCGTTCGGGAATTTTGTCTGATTTTCTGTAGGATAGTATCTACAATTGACCGATTAATTTTGCAAGTAAATTTTACCGTTTCAGACTCCGACGAGGGCGGATCCGCCGAAACCTTAGTCAATAAAGTCATCCTACGACCTCGTGCGTGCTACAGACGAACGTTCAACACATTGTCTTCTTATCCTCTCCAAACCCTTTTCTGAGTCTAGAGTAGTGGGACCTATAGGAAAGAATCGCAAAAAACCCTCTGTTTTGGGCCAAATTTGAAGCCTAAACTTTCCTGTCTTTCGACAATTCAATAAAAGAACATTAACCTTCGGACTGACCTGCTCGTATATTTATGTGCTCATCTAGTCAAAAACATTGACTGAAGTGCTTTATTTCATTGTTCAACTGTTTTTATCAGGTAAATTTGCATTTATTCCTTCCTCTGAATGACGATGGTTTTGGACTGCTCGGCATGAGACTGCGAACTTTTTGGGTGATGCAGAGTGTGCACGAACAGGCATTTTTTGGCTCTAGAACTCAAATTCTAGCCCGTTTTTTTACCGCGCTTCTTTTATAGTCTTTCAGCTAATTTCGATCTAAGCTGATTTTTGTAGTTTTTTTCTATAACGTTTTTCATCGTGACCTCGGGGGATCAGAGAGCTCGAAATTGACTGGTGTTATACGGGGTGGGTCTACTTCACAACTATGTGGAAATCTCAAATTTCGTTCCTCAGCATGGACTGTGCCTTTAAGGCTGGCTGCATAGTGCATTGGCTGAAGTGGTCAACGATGTGATAAGTTTAGAGGGATAGGCGACTCAGCAGACAAGGTTTACTCCCAAGATGATTATTTCAGGTAAAGACGTCATCTTAATGACATCAGCAGTTCAAGTAAAGAGAACGTCGATGATGTGAAGGACTGAAGGCGGCTACGTTTAACGCTTCTCATTCATAGACACCAGTCGCTTGATTTCGTTAATTTTAATCTGCTAAAATTTGCATCTACAGTGTTCTGCAGATCTCTCAAAAAGGACTCGGTACATGCTGCTCATATCTCTGTAGGTTGCACCTCCATCCATCTGCAGATTACAAGTTTTTTTACATCCTCTTTGTAGAATCGGTTTCTTTGGAGAATGATTCCTCTAATGTCTGTCTTGTCTGTGCTGTGATGTTATTGAAGGAGCTGGTTGCGGTCGGTCACGTCCTCTACTTTTCTTTTCAGCTTTCAATACTTAGTGTCGTTGGCGTTCTCGCCCTATCTATCCTTCTTGTATCATCGTACTCACCTTCTTTTGAATTCGTTGCAGTCTCGGTCGTCGTGCAAGCGGCAAGGATGCGCGGATTCACTCGCTGTCCTATTTTCTGATTCTTTTCTGTTGTCACTGAATCTCTAACGGATCGTTCAACATCAGTTATTTGGTTGATGAGCGTCTCCGGCTTAAGTATGTTGTATTTGTCATGAACTGTGATACTGTGCTTTATGGTCCCTAGGCGGAGTGAATTTGTTTTTTGCTTTTTTCCACTTTGAAATATCTGGTCTGTGATCACACTTACGTGTCATAGTGCTTCAATTATGAGTACTAAATCTGATTCATTCATGTATTTAGTGTGTCCGCATGAGAATGGCGGCCCATGCGGCCGGCGTGCTTGGCAGGCGGCCGTCGCGTTCCCCGCTTTCGGACGAGCAAACGTCCCCCACAGCCATAGACTGCGAGTGGGGCCGGCACCGGCTGGCAGCAAACACTGCACCGATCAATCAGCTCTGCAGCAGGGGGGAGGGGAATGGCCGCCGTTCGAATCCAACACTCGTTCGAGAGCGGCACATGCGACGGCCGCCTGCCAAGCACGCCGACCGCATGGGCCGCCATTCTCATTCGGACACACTTTACCTATAATGTCAGTGGTATATGTCTCCTGCGACTGTTTGCAGTGTGCTTAAACACCCATTGTTTATTAAGGTGTTTGGATGGATAACATGTAGTAGGAGTATCCAACACCACGCATGAGGCACGCCGTCGCCCGTGTTGGAGATTTCAACAGTTAGACTAGTAGGCATACAATATGCAGTGGTCTCGTATAGTTTATTCATGTTGCTAGCGAGCTTAATCTGAGTACTTCTATAATTGTGATGATCGCATATTTCATATTTATACATTTCATAACTTCATCATTCCACCAACGATCTCCCCTTCAATGCCGCAGTTGTTGATACCACGCACCATGCGGAAGTAGCCTTAAGCAGATTTCAATGATGACCACAGCAGTCTTAAAGGCAGCATACACGCTCGAAAAAGCGGATGAGATAGCAAGGTTATGAATGATTCCTATTCTCTTTCAAACTTCTAACGGCGTAAGCCTTTCAGTAAAGGCCGTACATTAGTATTAGCGTTGTTATCTTGAACGTATTGTCGCTAGCTTCGCTATCTCAGCCGATGCGGTGCAACTGGGGGAGGGAAAAGAGGCACTCCGATATGGGCGGGGCCCTAGAGAGCATGGCCCGCGCACCTTCTCGTGGACAGCTTTTCGTGAATAAGAGAAACGAGTGGGAGAAATAGTAATCATCTGGTAGAGACGAAATCTAATGAGGGCGGCTAATAATTCCAGTAATATCCAGGATAAACGCTTCCCGATGTAAAAGAGACTCGTCCACGAGAAGGTGTGCGCTCCATGCGCTCTCAGGCTCCTCCCATATCAGAGTGCCTCTTCGGGCGCACCCGGTGCAACTCGTCAACTTCCAAACTAAGACAAGAAAACCGTCTTTACTTCATTTTAATCGGAATTGACACATTTTCCACGTCATTTCCCAATGATAACAACTCGAAGCCTCCGATTCGTGCTATCATACTTGATATCATTTTTGAACATGTGAGCTGTCTTTATATACTGTCTTTTTTTCAGAAAATTCAAAATTCCCGCCAAATTCTCGTTGTAGAAAGCCTCAAGCCTCGCTGATAAGAAAAAATAAGAAGTTAGTGCAGCTGTCCCAAATGATGAGTGAGTGCGTTGTGCAATTTCTCGTCAATAACTCATATTTGAATACAATAACAACGAACCTTCCTCTCCCCAGTTAGTATTGTAGGAGTTATGAATAAGCCAATACTTTGTGCCATTCTCGACTCCCCATCCAACGATTTTCACGGCATGTCCACCTTCCAGTTTGCCAGCAGTGTGCTGCAAAAAAGGCACCTCAGTTGCGCTCCCAGGAGTGTCCGTGTAGCAAACAAATATGTATACGGTTGCGCTTTTTCTTAACAGGCGTCAGCCATGACGAATTTAACTTACCACGTATATGCCTCCTTTGTAATATACGAAATCCGTGTACACATCAAATCCAGCCTGGACGGGACCATTTGTCATTATCTCTCTTTGAATTGCTGATTCGAGGTTTTTCACGTAGTAAGCCGATTTACCTGGAAAGTTGGTTGGCATTAAGAACGGTCGAGAGCGTTTTGGTTTTTCTCGTTTCCTGACTTTTTTAAAACAAATTTTGAGTTGGGTTTTGCCACAAGATCTCGATAGAATGCAGAATTCTAACATAGAGTTGTTTTGAGAAACCGTTTGCGTACCGTAAACCTTATCGTTTTGATACTTCGTTCCGTAGCCACTCTGGCAGCGGCGCTGACATTGGGGGGTAGGGAAACCCTCTGCTGGACACTGGCCATAAGAGGGCTGACCAGGTGCTGGATCACACGGGAAGAATGGGTATGGCTTGCAGTTGCCCTTGAAAAATGCCTTTCTTAGCTAGGAGGACCAGGATGGGACCTCCACGAGAGACTGAATTTTTCGAACTCAATTTACTTTGGTTCCAACGTACCTTTGTCTTGTAGTTTCCTCCAGTGCATATTCCATTTTTCATTATATACTTCCATGCTTTTATTGGGTAGCCTCCATCACATCTACAATGAAATATACAGTAGTGGACAAAAATCTATTGACATCGTCTTTTTTCAAAATATCGTTGCCCTCTTGGGACTATCAATTTCTTCTTTTGTTATTTTCGGTCATAATGCCGATATAATAAAGTATGCTACAGGATTATAGCGCAAATATTCATTGACGAGGAAGGCAATTTCCAAAATATACAGTTAGCGACAATTTTATCTCTTCAACTCGTTCGATTTCTTCGTCGTTTTCGATATTCCCTTGGTGATTTTTGTAATCTGTAGGATTTTCCGTTCGGTAAGAAGTGAAAATTTCACACGTAGTTACCGAAGGTCAATCATACGTCGTTTAAAATGGGTTCATCAGGATTCATCCATCCATCGATAAGAAGTGAAATCTTCACAAATAGTGACCGACGATCTATCATTCGAGATTTTAGAATGGGTCCATCAGCAGCTGCTTCCCGAAGTCTGCTCGGAACCACAATGCAAGCCATTCAAAAAATTCTGAAGGTTGGCGCTAGACACTTATTGAAGCCGGAAGCTCGAGTAAGATATCGTGGACAAGAGCAATACTGGATGGTACCACAACACACACCTTACGCGACATTCCGAGGCTCAGTGCTGAGGACGTCAGAGGAAAACTTCAGGAATTTCATGAATAGCAGGCGATATCCAGGTTTTAATTCCTTTGGAGAATCCATTTGGAGATTCCTCAAGTATCTGTCGATGCTGTTAAACGTCGACACCCTCAGACAGTAGCAGGCCCGGAGCGCAACCGGCTCCGCCTCTCCCCGCCCACTGCGACCGAAACGCAGAGCAGTTGATATTCAAACTTGCGGTGCGTTTCGGTTCTGACTGCAACCTGCAGTGCATTCAGGCTGCTCCCCGGGCCACATGCGTTGACTGACGCGCGCATTTCGAAATTAGATGAATCGATTGAAACAAGGAAGAGCATCTGGGCTTCCTGCGATTTTCTGAGTGGAATTCTCACTGTTTCTCTTGTGGGGCTTGTAATTGATTCCCTCTGTTACATTTGCGCTCAATATTCGACCATCCTAAAATTCGTTATATTCTTCATATTTGTGCAATATTTAGACTGTCTCAAAAAAATTAAACGTTAACATGATCTTCCGAACGCATTTTGCAAATATTAATGGAGGAAGTTTTCTAAATTTCTTTAATCATTTCGAAGAAAATAAAAACGAATCGCTCCCATTCTTGCATTTAGTCATCCACTCCGAAAAATCAAAAAGTCCTAAATCGGAAAAAAATTGATTCGGGAGGTTTATTTGGATTTAATCCGCATTTTGAGTGTTCTAAAATACGATATTCCGCTTATCCTCTGCTTCTGAACGAAGCTATCCTTCTCCCTTCACTTTCTCGCTGTCTCTACCCTCGCTCCGCAGAAGCGCGCGAGGGAACAGAATAAATTTGGCTCGGAACCAGAGGATACTTATCCGGCCGCTCTAATTTAGTCATCGATTTCCTATGCTTAGCTGGTTGATTCCAGGATGAAATTGCATACAATGGAAATCAGAAGATAAATGGGTAAAGTTGTGAGGGAAATCGTTACGGAATCGAAATTCTAAGCAGGGGAGAGTGTCTTGAGCTTAGGTATTTCATAATCAGCACTAACTTAGAAAAAGGACAATTAAGGGTCACATTAATTTAAGCAAATTCAGTAGGGTGGGGTAATTCGGTGAATGTGTGGAAATCGCTGGGTTCTTCCTCGAAAAACCGATTAGCTAAAATGGGTGCGATAGTCGATCAGCGAAGCGTGTGAAATACGTCGAGGTATCGATTTTTGCAGCTGTGTTGTTAAAATCGATTTGTAGAAAGCGCCCGGGGCGCAACCGTCTACGCTGGATGATGTACTATGACGTCATCAGCCGACAGTTGCGCTCTGGGCGCTGCGTGAATCAATTTCGTCGGTAGGACCCGGAGCGCAACGTATGTAGCCTGCATCGCAATATATGTGGCCCGGAAATTGCCAAATTTGTCACCCTGAGCGCAACATGGACGCGGCTCCGGGTGCATTCGGGGTGGGCTCAGGGCCTGCTATCGTCTGAGCCGTGACTCTGAAGTTCTAGGACATCGTCCCAGCAAAAGGCAAGGCTAGCGTGGGCAACGGAGCACCATCACTAGAGTCAAAAGCAATGAGAAAAAGTTGTCTCTTTTGATGAATCTATGTCTCGTTCGCTTGGAGCCCTAAATCGAGCTGAGAAAACGGCTTTTGCCCACGCTAGTCTTGCCTTCTCATGGCTCACTCTCATCAAAATTCATTTGATGGGACCACGTCCGAGGACTCCACAGTCACAAAGTCGACGTTAAGCCTCATTAACAAATACTAGAGAAACCTTTAAATGGATTCTCCAAAGAAATAAAACCTGGAGATCGCCTGCTATTCATGAAATTCCTGAAGTTTTCCTCTGACTTCCTTAGCATTGAGCCTCGGAATGTCGCGTAAGGTGAGTGTTGTGGTACCATCTAGTATTGCTCTTGTCTCATGATGTCTTCCCCCAGCTTCCGGTCTCAATAGGTGTCTAACGCCAACCTTTAGAATCTTTTGATTGGCTTGTATCGTGATTACGAGCAGACTCCGGGAACCGGCTCCTGATGGACCCATTTTAAAATGTCGAATGATAGATCGTCGGTCACTATTTGTGAAAATTTCACTTATTATCGAACGAAAAATCCTACGAAATTCGAGAATCACCAAGAAAATATCGAAAATGAAGAAGAAGTCGATTGAGTTGAAGAAGAAACAAAAACTCACAAATGGCGAATTTTGAAAATTGTCTTCCACGTCGACGAATATTTGCGCTATAGTCCTGTAGCATACATTATTATATCGGCATTATGACCGAAAATATCATATCAAAAGATGAAATTGATAGCCCTAAGGAGGGCAAAGATATTTTGTAAAAAAAACGATGTCAATAGATTTTTGTCCACAACTGTATGTGTCTTCATTCAAGGGTGCACATGTTCCTCCTTTTAGCCGCATTCGCTGCCACTGTGAGGCTTTGTTTATACTCCTGCCGCTGAGCGGCGGAGTGCGATCCTATAATATCGATCGTGTCCAGTCGCGTGATCAATATTACAGAAATACCTTGCGCCGCGCCGCTCGGCCGCGGTAGTGTGAAGCACTACAGTGGCGCCGTCTCTGGCGGCCCTCTCTCATCCGTTCTCTCCGACCCCATGTGCCAGCCAACGGTTTTCGCATCATCACCCTCCAATCATCCCTAATACCGGAGACCGTGCTCTGAGATGTTCAAAAGCTATCATATTGGGTAAAAATTAGAGAATCTGAGAAGGATTACACAATCCTCTGCGCTACCGTAAAAAATGGGAAACGTCTCTCCTCTTTTTTTTTGTCATAAAAGCCATTGTTTTCTGAACATACTGTTTTCAACTCGATATGATATCAAACACTACCGAATACGATGGCACTTAAATCACCAATCGAACTATTGGAGGTGTGGAAAAATCTGAGAAACTTCCCCGTGTCAAAGCGTCGTTGCTTGTAATGCACAAAATTGGACGGTGGTCATGCGAAAGTCGATGTGTGGCACATGGTGTGGAAGAAATTGGATGAGAGACGGCCACCTCTGCCGTATACGGTAACAGCGAGTGCGGGTGAAAAGGAAAACCCTCAAATAAATGGACCATATGAGAGAGCTCCTATGAAAGAGGTATCAATTCAACTCATTCTCTTTGCAAGTCAAGAGCCTGGCTTACTGATTCGGATTTGAAATTTTCAAGTTTCTTCCAGTGTCTTTGTTGCCAACCCTTCTCCAGTTAAAGGCAGTGTTCACGATGAATATCGCACTCGAGTTTGACCCAAAAATGGGATTTTTTGTCGTGAGCTAACAAATAGTGAAGAAACAGGGAAGAAAAACGTCCAGAATAAGTCAAAATGACGGTTTTTAAATTCAGGGCGTGGACAAGAATCATGGGCCTTGCTGATTTCGGCAAGCGCGCGCTAATAGCTAAATCTGCGCAAATCGATAATGCTAACTGCGGCAGAGTTGCTTGGCGATTTGCCATCGAAACGTGTGTGGCGCCACAAGCTCGTCCGATTGGGGGGCGGACCGGGATAGGTAGGCGCACCGGGAGAGCTTTCAAAGCCGTTTGCACTTATTTCTGGCCAGTTTTCGTTGCCTTCTTCGACCCTATCCTCTACAGCACCTGCCAACTTAGTGTTTTACACCGAGACCTCGAGAACGAAATCCATCGTGAACACTGCCTTTAATGACTCATTCAAATACCTGAGATTTTGGTGAAGGTCCCAGTTACTAAGAAGTTACTAGAGCAATTTTTTGAGACAACTCGTGGACTGATTCATGGAACAAGTCTTGCTTTGTCATTATCGTACTATATACGTGGTTCACAGTTCAAAAAGTACTTATCCTTTCTTCCAGGTTTTGTATGGTTATTTCAAGTGCTTTAGTAAGCCATTATATATAGTGACACCCTACAGTCTCCGGATATAATGGTTCTCGGAGGTGTTATAGTTCATCACGAATCATACCTGATGGATACACAATATTGAAATTCAAATATTCAAAATGTTCGATATAGAGAACAATAACGATTTCGCGGTGTCAAGGCAGATTCGGCCCATTTTCTCGAAGCTTAGACGTAAATATTCTAACCCCACATATGTCAAAAACTGGAGGTTCTTCAGAGACCACTTGATGTCAGGACTCAAGCGAAGGTTGAGTCCCTCTTCGAAAGAATTTGAACTAAAATTACAAGATTACGCACCTGATATGTATATAGTCTCGACCTATGTAGGTTACGTGTATCGAAATTCTTACATCAGTCGAGCATTGCCAATGGCTGTACAGCGTATATCTTGAGAAGACATTACAGAGAGCCTCTACAGAGTATATCTTGAGAAAAACGGCTTTTAACTGGGAAGAGATGATCTTTCAGAGAAGTGGCATTTTCTCTTTGATCTTCTCTTGATTTTTCTGAAGACCAGTTGCTCCCTTGCGATCACGTGCAAAGATTTTCATTTACCGTGTGACTACCGATGCTTGTCACAGATCTGGAATTTTTCGGGCCAGATTTGGAGGGAGTAGGTCACATTTGTCGTAGTACCGCGGGAATGTTATTAATTTTCATACCGAACGAACTGCGTTTTTGACCTCAACTTTGAGCATGTGTGAAGCATTGTTCACGATGCATTTAAATATATCGAACTTTCATCAAGTTCTGATAGCCGGAGCTAAGCTACGTTATAAAACAGTTTCTTCGAAAACGATATGTTCAAGCAATTTTGTTCGCTACTGTACGAGTTAATGATATAAATGAACTGACCCGTCGCCGCAGAACTTTCCACAACAAGCAAGGATGTCTGTGTCCGAAAGTTGTGCCTGAAAAACGCCACCTGTGGGAATGTTACAGACAGGAATAATTACCCAATTACGCTTTCTTCGCTCCAATTAGATAGGTTTTTGAAAAGAGCTCTGTGCACCTCCGCACGGATTAGTATAATTGAACTTGACATAATCATTCCAATCTTGAAGTGCGCTTTTTTCTGCTCGGAACTTTGCATTTTGACACTTTTACCAGCACCGACACTACATTTTAGACTTCCGCAGAGAATCTCAGCACTTGGGCCAGGGCCAAGCAACCCGTTGGAAAAATGCGATCATTCTTGCGATCCCCCCTCCAGCGATGCCGAAATTGGCGATCCCCCCTCCACCATGCTCGCGCTCATTCCGCATTTTTACCCCGCCCACTTTATTGTTCCTTAGATAAGGAGTTTTTTCAGCTGATTATGATTATTCGACTTCTTTACTTCTTTATTTTTTTATTCAGGTCAGTGATATTTGTGAGGGTTTCAACCTCAGTGCCAAAAAAAAAATTGACAGCAAAACATTCTATTCAACAATATTCTCTTAATCCAACAAACACCCAAGTAAGTCCAACAAACGCCCAAGTACTATTGGAAAGTAGGGTTTTCAAAATTTTTCCTTTGCGAACAGGTAAATTCGCCCAAAAGTGATTTTTTCACTTTAGCCCAATTTTGCCTTCGCCGTGCGACCCCCAAAATTTCAAGTTTGATAGCGACCCCCCACTTTGGAAAATTTCCAACATTACTTGGCCCTGCTTGGGCATAGAACGCTTATCACTGCACGAAGAGCATCGAACTGTCTCAGCAAACGCTTAAGGCAGCGCCCACGATGAGAACCGTATACGAGTTTAAGCGAAATACGGAAGGTCCAGGGCACATGACAACGAGAATCTCGAGGGAACGGCTAAAAGGTGCCCGAAATGATCCTATACGGGCTTATACTAATGTGGGGCGCATTCTTAGCCATTCCTCTCACTGGTCACCGATCAATGTAATTAACTAAATTACCGACTTCAAGGAAAACCAACACTGAAACTGGGTGCATTTATTAAAGGCAGGGTCCGGGCAGAATTTCAATTTTGTGATTTCCCACTAAATCGATGTTCTTTCTACAGGTAGTCCCAAGGAACATGCGAAAACTGCGTAAAAACCGGTCTTCTTCAAGTTATTCCAGCCACCTCCTTTAGCCGATGATCCAGAAAAGTCAGAAAAATGTGGCCATCGTCCATATTTTTTAGCGGTTGTCCACGCATTCTTCCAAAGTGCTGTGTAATTATCGGCCATTCCAGCCATGATTATCATGCTGTGAATACCGTAATCCCTGACTTCGGGGCTGTCTTCTCCTGAACTAAGGACTCAGAGTTCGCGAAACGTTCAGACGATGTTCAGCTAGGCCAGCCAATCTAGTTAATCCAAATTTCGGTAGTGTCAAAATTTGACCGGACCTTGCCTTTAAGAAAGGGACTGTGGGGAATAATTGTAACGAACTAATCACCGGTTGTTTTCGGATGTTGTTTTTTAGATTGTTCACTTCCACCAGTGACTGCTGAAAGGGGGCGAGCGCTTCACATTTACGTTTAAAGCCATGTATCCTCTGGTTCCGAGCCAAATTAACTCTATTCCTTCGCGCGCTTGTGCGGAGCAAGGGTAGAGAGAGCGAGAAAGTGTGGAAAGAAGGAGACGCAGCGTACGCGCGCAGACGGACGCGATGAACGGAAATAAATTTCACTTGAAAACAGAGGGTATGGCCCTGTGAGATCTTTTTGTCGTCGTATTTTCGACTTTGTTGATGCGATGAGTCCCTGGACTTCTAAACGAGATGATAATTTGGGGACGGTTTTTATTTTCCTTGATCAGTAGTTCACCCACTATAGACCCCAGCTCGCTTAACATAATTGGACTATTTTTCACCTTGTAATTCAGGGGTCAAACAGCGCAGCGTGAGAACCACGCAAAGCAAAAGGAATACCTTCTTTTTTCCTTTAGATTGGATGCAGGCACGGTCTGATATTGCCGATGCAGCTGATACAGCCCAGCACGAGCCTGCAACAGGCACTCATACACTCGATCGCTCTCTGTTGTCTCAAATTGGATTTTGATGTTGACTGGGTATAGATTGAATTACAAGACTAAAGAAGAAAGCACAATTTGAAGTTAGCTAACCCATCGCATGTGTCTGCTACGAGACAAGGTAGCATACTTGTATCATAAATGCAAACCAGTTTAAGACATCACATAACACGCTCAATTCCCACATGTAAACCGATCAGAAAATTTTGGGTATCCCTGATTTTCGACTTCAATATCGATTCTTTAGACGGATAAACGTCGATAGAAAATTTGGTCTCCACTTCCTTTGCGGTGTTCCGCCTCATTCTACTCCGTCCTCGTGCAGCGGCTGTGAGGCTGCCGTCAGGCACCCGTCAGACTTGGTCGAGAAACCGACCGAGTCCCACTGAGTCCGGGGCAGAAAAACTGAGCAGGCCGCCGTCAGAGGTGGTCGATGAATTGAGTCCCACCCGGTCGATACGCACCGAATTAGTGAAAGTCGGGTTGCATAAAAATCAACCCTTTGAGTCCGACTGCCACCTACTCATTGCAACCCCAATCGACCCAGTCGACACGGGTGCTCAACGCGCGCACATGGGCAGGTCCAGTGCATCGAGGTCTGTTTTTCTGCCCCGGACTCAGTCGGACTCGGTCGGTTTTTCGACTGATGGGGACCGAATGAAGAGAAAAAAGGCTAGAGACAACTCATACACTTGACGTCCGCGAGAAATCGTAACTCGTTTCATACGGGGTTTAGAATAATTTCAGAGATATCACAGTGACTAGTGTGCGGCTCTTTCTAAAATGGGTGCAGAATTAGAGAAATTGCCTGCTTGGATGCACTTGAAAAGAGAACAACAAAGGCAGGGGCCTTGACTTGGGAAACACGCAGAAATGAAGTTCTCGTCGATTCTCGTTGTTCAAAAAACTTTCCGAAAGCACATTTCGCAAGCCAGGCTCACTAATGGTGGAGACCGCGAATTTTCTCCTGTACGTGGCAATGTGAAAAGATTACTCTTCTGTCGCAATTCGTAGCTGACTCTCTATCATCCCTGTTTGTGGGAGAGATTTTCTTTGCAAGACCTTTCAAGGCCCGTTACATTTCTTTGACCTCAGCCTGCTCTGTAATTAGATTCACTGAAAGAAAACTAGGGAGTGTTATGGCCCGTTTTGGTTATCTCTAGCTGTGGCATTTATTTATTCTGGTGCGAAATCCACTTCAGCCATCAAAGTACTGTTCTGGGGCCGCTCTTGTGGGATTTTGACCATTGTGGCCTCCCAGTAAACCAATGGATGGGAATTATTTAATATCACACTTCGGCGTTGTCAGGTCTCTGAATTTGAAGAAAGTGTACATGGAGGCTCACCGCAAGCCGACTGATCTCGAATGTAGCCGATTGGACATTCGGGCCACTTCTGCCTGGCGTCAAAACTGAATAGGGGTTATGTTTTTTCCAGACAGACTTGATTGTGTGTTCAGACCAACCTCTTTGGGATTGCTACGTTTTCAGCCACTACTGGTTCTGGCTTCTCCGGCATGCTTTTTCTTAGTTCTTTCAATTCCTTCATGATGTGCGGTTTCATCAAACGATGTCTCAGAATTTCCTCTGCCTTTTCCGAACTTTCCACCTGAAGTGAAGTCTTTATAATTAGTTGCACTCAGCTGGGAGAATAAAGTTAATTTTTATGCATGTTCGGCTTAATTTATCTCACTTATGCTAGAGAGAATGTCCCAGTGTAAAATATAATGCTAAATGTGGAGTAAATATAAATGTTCAGGAAGGGTGCTGATAGTCCTGAAGAAAACTAATAACCTTGAAGAAGGGCTGTCGCTTGTTCACATAGTTTACCAACACATCACCTGTCAGCTCTTGAACCTCCTTAGATTTTGGAGCTGCCGCAAACTCCTCTGAAAATATGCCCTGAAAGCTTTAGTACAGAGTATTTGGAACCAGTTTTGAAGTCTTGCCGTGAATTGAAGCCGCTACAAAGTTTTCTTAACGTTTTACTACTTACCAATCGTGGGGAAGCGCCGCAACGCGCTGGCAACAAGAAACAGCGGGAAGGCGTACAATGGCTGAAATTATCAGAATGCATAAGAGGCTGCATATATGACAGTAACAACGTGCGAAGTATAGATTGAAAATGTACTTTATTTTGCAAATGTTTATCTAACTCTAGCGGACTATTCAGCTTCTCGTCTCACACAGTGAAAACGGCACAGATCTGAGCTCAATTTTCATCTATCCATTTTTCTGCATTTTCAGAAAAGCGTTACAGTATTCCGTAATCAGAGTCTTAAGCACTCAAGTACTTCACTATGTATGGTTTCCGTTTTCAATTTAGTTTGACGCATGGACAAGGCGGCTGGCCGTGCGGGGTTGGCGGCCTCACTGCAGAATGGGGTTCCGATTCAAGCGCGGTGATCCAGCCCCGCCCATTCATCATTCTAAAATTATTACGTGAACTCTATGTGCGGTTTCGAGTTCTTCTGTACACCTCTGGAAAGAAAAACAGGAGAAGCTCCTAGCCGTGCTGAAAACCAAGGTCATTCCTACGACTGACCGTTGTGTTATACTACGTTGTTCGCAACCAGCAAAGCACTACGCACAGAGAAACCCTTTTCTGGAGCAATCAGAACGCAAAATATGGTTCGTCGGGCTTTCAAACCACCATTTGCTGCCTGTTGGTGCTGTGTATCGATGAGGCAAGACGATTCTATGCAAAAGGGAAGTTGTCTATAAAAAGTCTTATGGTTCCGTAAAATATTGGCCATTTCAGAGTGCAGTAAACAGTTTTGGCTGGTGGTGAATCCCTATTCAGTCGATCTCGGCAAGAACGAATCAAGTCAAAATTAAAATATTTTACTTTGGAGTCAGATGGAAGTCAGAAAAAGAGTTCCTGCGAAGAAGAAGAGGTTATCAAAACTGTTTCTACAATGCTGCTCTGGAATAATTTTCTGAATCTAATATCTCGCATAGACCAACTAGAAATATGGAACCACCAGCATCGCTCGTTGAGCACTGCGCCCTCTGGTTGGCATTGTAGCAGAGTATAATATTTTTGCAATAGTTTTATACTGCTGATGAATTTAAAATGGTGTGGAGCACCAAAATAGGATAGAAGATTGAACTATAATAGGGTGGGCCGTTTTGTGTCAATCGCAGCCCCTCCCGACCCTACACCAATCGACTCCCAATTAATTATGACAGAGCGGCATCCCATATAGTGCCATCTAGGCAGATCCTTGGACGATATAGGTGGGTGTACGGACGAATCAGGTGAGACTACTAAAGACCCATGTAATCCTCGAAAAAAGTTGGAAGTTGAACTTTTTCTGAGGTGTAAAATTTTTGTGATTCTTCGTTAAACTACAATTTCCGGATATAACATCGCTAGACACTTGATTTCGCTCAACATGATGGTTGCTATGAGAACTTCCTTGTAAGTAGCAGTATAAAGGATGATAATCTGCTAGACACCCTTATTCCTAACGACCACCACATATCCAAGAATGTCGGACAATTCCATCTGAGAGCGTTAAGTGTCTCTCGCGCCGGCGACTTATAAGTTCTACCTGAGTCCCCCCCCCTCCCATCGATTTCGTCAATTTGGCACACTTGTCTCGAACGCGAGGGTTCCCCTCACAAGGAGGATCTGCTGCTTGGCTGCCAGTTGTGTGTCGAAAAATGTCGATCTGATCGTGTCGGTTATACTGACTCGTTGGGGATCGCGAGAATTCACACCAGCCAACTGTGGTAGATTTTCTACTTTTCTCCCGTTTTTTTTCTCCAGTTTTTCGCCGGCTACAACAGAGATAGCCCCTCAACGCATAGAAAATTTTTCCTACTTGATATCACTACAGTTTTCACTTTATCATTTGTAATTCTTGTAAATTTGGCTCACCGACTAATTTTAGTTATTTCGAAGAAATGAGTGATAACACTATTAGGCTACAGTATGTTAAGAAAAATCCGCAACCTCACCAGGTCCTACTTCCATTGCTGTAGACTATAGCTATTGTCATACATATTCTGCACACACGCTTCACTACAGACGAATGACACTTCCTATGGGTTCTTCAATAAACTATGGGTACTTGACTTAATCGGTTGGCTTTCGCCTGACGCGGTCATTCCGCATCTTCACCGAGGTGTGCCGTCCTAGTAGTCAGCCGTGTGCATTTTTCACGGTCTTCAGCCACAATTTGAACACATTCCATCCAGCTGTCACTATTCCATTTCCTGCGAAACGAAACATCGCGCCTGAACTGTCTTTCGATGCCGAGTGACTTTAAATCCTCTTTAACCACATCCGTCCAGAACTTTCGCCTACGCCCAGGTGGCCGTTTCCAGACAGGATTTGGAAGCATTTTTAAAGCGTGTTGTACGAGACGATCCGGCGTTCTTCTTAGTATATGCCCGAGCAGTCGAAGTCGACTTTCCATTGCTGCTTGAGATGGCGTTAGAGATGCTGGCACCCCTCCCTCGTGTCAAGCGTTGATGTACTGCGTCGATTTGTAAAGGTCTTCGTTATGGCATACACGCGGCCAGAAATATCCAAGCAAACGCCTAAAAGCTCTCTCCGTGCAATCCATCCTTTCCATCTGCGTTTTCGGTCCTGCCCACGTCTCCGATCCGTACATCATGATAGGGCGAATAGCGGATAGGTAGACGCGCAACTTGACTTCCTTCGCGATGGTGGTAGACCACAAACACTTGGTTAGAGAATTGAATGCAGACGTAGCTTTCGCACATCGTTGTCGAATATCCGCTGCATAACTACCATCGTTCTTCAACAAACAGCCCAAATAACAGAAATCGTCCACCAGTTCGATACGGTGTCCGTCCACACAAACTCCAGTTGAAGGCCCTGAGACCCACATCTGCTTGCATTTGTCGGGACGAAGACGAAGTCCATAGGCTGCGGCATACTTCGAAACGAGGTTCACAATCCTTTGCAGTTTTGCGTTGTTTTCAGCGAATAACACAATGTCGTCGGCGTACTCCAGGTCGACAAGGGAGCGTCCTGATGGTGTTAGGATCACATCTGCAGGAAACTGTTCTGCAACTCTACGCATGATGTCATCAACGGCGAAGTTGAAAAGAAAAGGTCCTGCAACGGCTTCTTGCCTTACTCCTGTTTTCACCTCGAAAGCTGACGTAAATCCGACAGGTGTACGAACTGCTGCTGTTGTTCCTTTGTTCATGTCCTCGATTAACCGAACATACTTTTCCGGGACTCCATCTGCTCGCAGAGCATTGAGCAATCGATCACGATGAGGAGAGTAGAACGCGGCTTCAAAGACCAAAAAGCAAGCTGTAATGGCTTCGAAAACCGCTGCCACGATTCAATTACTCTTCTCACGACGAACACTTGGTCGATGGTCGATCTTCCAGGTCGAAAACCGGCTTGCTCATCTCTGGTCGTTCCTTCACGATGTTTGATAAGTCGCTCGAGAAATGATACGTTCTAAAACCTTGTACATGACACGAAGTAGAGAGATTCCTCTGTAGTTCTTAGGATCCGTGACGGATAGCTTCTTGTGAAGAGGTACGATGATCGCATGTCTCCACGAATCGGGTATCCTTTCGCTCATCCATATGGCACGGATGGTGTTGGTCATTTCACGAATCCCAGAGGGAGGAAGAGCTTTCAGCATTTCAGCAGTGATGTTGTCATCTCCACCTGCCTTCCATTCTTCATTTTCCGGACACAATCCAAAACTTCAGACTCAGTCGGCGGTTCCTCACTGACATCGTAATGTGCTCTCTGAACATGCGGGAGCTCAGGTACCATGGCGCTGGACGATTCAGTAGTGAACTGAAGTAATCCTTCCATATTGGCAGCGTCGCATCACCAACTGCAACCCATTGGTAGTGTTCAAGACAGGAGAACATCTCTTCATCTTCCCGCTATACTGTCGCAGCAACGTGTAGGCTTTCTCGGATTCTTCTCCTCCCAAGCCTTCTCGACCTCCTTAGCTCTACACGTCCACTCTCGTTCGCGGTCACTTTGAAGCTGCCGACGCAACTTCCTCCTCAGACGCTTCTCCTCCACGAAGTTTCCTGCAGTTCGAGAGCACATACTCTGTTGTAGGTAGATGTTGTTTCTTCTGAGACGTAGGCGAACTTCTTCTTAGGCTGTACAACCGGGAGTGCCTCTTTCGAAGCGTCCTGATGCATTTGACAAAAGAATCCGCGTCGCAAAGTTTCTTCTTAGTCCGTACTCCGATGTGAATAGAAACGCGTTGTCGGAAATTCCTTCTGCACTCTTCATCTCTGAGACTTGTCATGTCAATCCTCTGAGAGGCTGAGCCCCTCGCTTCCTCTTATGAATCCTCGCAGTGAAGTTCAACAGAACAGACGGTGATCCGAATCGAATGCGACATCCCACACAGCTCTAGATCTTCGAATGTCCGATACTGGAATATTCCTCGTCAGGACATAGTCAAGCTGTAGTTTCAAAGTTGTCATCTTCCGCTTCCGCTGCTCTTCTGGAGATAGCCGCTGGTCCCTGCCACGTAAGCTGATGGCGGCGATGATTCCTCTTGAATGTCGATGCAATAATCAGACCACTGCGTTCACAAAGTCGACAAGGCGGTAGCCATTGTCCGATGTTTGCTCCACTGCAGAACCATTTACCGAGTACTTCTGATTCCTGATCAAGTCCCATCTTCGCATTTGCGTCAATCCCCACGACAACAGCATGTTGACAAGGTATCCTGGCCAGCAACGTATTGAGTTCCTCATAAAACGCATCCTTCGAATTGTCTTCGGCGGTTTCAGTGGGCGCATGAGCACTCACTATCCACAGATTGAATCCTCTGTGATCCCGCAGTCGTACGAATGCATTCCGACACGACGTTGAGCCGAACTCCTTGACCATACCATTGAAATCCTTCCTTACAGCTATTGCACAGCCTCCCACTCTCCTATCGTCAGCGTTGCCGCAGTAGATGGTGTACTCTCGGACGCTGATGACGGCTCTATCCTGAGGCGGGTTTCCTGCAAAGCAGCAAACGGTGCATGGAAATAGCTCAGAAGTCTGGATAGCGCAGTTTTTTGGATATCACTCGACAGCGATCGACAGTTCAGGGTGGCGAAATTGTGGCTTGTGGCCAAAGACTCCATGACTCCCTAGGTACGGATCCTAAGGTGTTATGGACCAGAGGCCTTAGTGTGCCGGACGGCGACACCTTTATGCAATGTGCGGGATACTTTCGCGATATAGTTGTGCACGCTATATCGCTCGAACGTTCCCTGTGTACACTCAAACGTCTGCTGGGTTCAGTAGAAGCAGGGGCACCAACGAGCAGGTACCAACAGACTTGTATACACACCCCCAAACTATGGGTACTCCCTAATAAGTATGATTTCGTAGAGCTGTTTCTTGGGTCTTGAACGCTCCACTGAAATTTCTGATGTGCCGGTAACGTGAGTGCCTCTTCTCTGGTCAATTTCGCTTCAGCTGCGAACTGTGAGTGCTTATCGACTACTGAATGTTCTTCGGTATAAAAATGTGATAGCGAAGGTACAAGCTGCCACGGAAGCGACGACATGTGTCCAAAAATGGAAATTTTTGACGGTTTTCTGAACAAATTGAAATTTGTTAAATCAATCCGAATGGGAGCAATGCAGCATGGGCGCTTTGTGTAAATGAAACGATGAGCTCTTTCGAAAATACAAATCTGAAAACCTTTGGTTCACGTCTAGAAGCAGCACTAACCAACCTCGAAAACTCAATCTGATAGTATGCTGCTGATGAAGTACATTTCCGTTCGCGATGCGAAAGGATACAAACAAATGGCCCAGCCCCACGAATTGTGGTGTTCCGATACTTTTTCCGCCACTGTATGTAACCCTATAATGCAGAAGAAGACCAGGCGCGCTGCTGGGGCCGAACAGAATGTAAGCCTACTATGCTGGATTACATTCGTGTCCACAACAGCCAGCATTATTCCGTTGGCGACTACCTAAAATCATGTTCAAGCTCCATGGTTACCTAGGCTTATTTCCGATTCATAGCTTAAGAGGTGTCCGAGTTCGCGGTGAGGTCACGCCACTGTAACCTGCCAGTGACTGGCAATAAAGCCGCAATGCAAAAAAGAATAAAAAAGAGATATGTAACCCACCAGCATCACCAGTTGTGAGAGTGTTGCTGTTCAACAAATTGCTTCTTATTTAAGCAAATCTGTCACGAAATGATCGTGCATTTTCTATAAGCAACGTCTTATAGTGATAACTATGGAATGCTCTCGCTTATCATTCCAAGAGATGAATCGTCACAGCTAAGCTAGCACGCATGAACACCCAACTGTCACAATAATAAAGATTGTGTGATTTTACATGTCTGAGAGTTTTTGTTGGGGAATGAGAAGGAGAGAAACGACCCTATCACTGTTTCGTCTTCGCCTGTTAGCTTTCAGCTTGAAGTGGTTGGGCAGGGCGCCTCAACAATGAAGCTGTCTTCGAATCATTTTGCAGAGAAGATGGCTTGGGGGGGGGGAGAATTGTGAAGCTTATGCAATCGCTGAGAGGTTAGGCGTCACTTAAAGGCATCGTACGCGCTGAAAACCACTCACCGTTTTTCCGGTTCAAATGATTTTCTGGGCCCAGCTAATAACGTAGGGAGAGTTTATTCGGTTGAAAATGCGTTACTGTGAAGATAAATGAGGTCGAATGTCTGAAATTCCGTCGAAAGGGGCCGGCCCTCCGTCAGTCATCTGATACAATTTGCTGTCAGCCATCATATAAGCAAATTTCAAACATTTGATACAGCGCAACTGAGGGAAAGTTGATGGAATATACCAAACGATTACGTGAAGAATGATTTTTCTACACACATCGATTAACTATTACTTCTCAACAAATAACTTGAAGGAAAGATGAACTTCATTTGATCGTGAGATCGTCGGTCAAAACAGCTCTCACTAACGATCGACTCTTCCTTTGTCAAAGGTCGATCGAGATATTTTGGGTCTAAAAAAGGGGTTTTCAGTGGATTTTTCGCGGTTTTTTTAACGTAGCTGTTATACAGGGAACTATAGCTCTCATTATATATGGAAAACGCGAAAACGAAATCCATCGTGAACGATGCCTTTAATCGAAAACCACGTTTACTGTTTTGCTTGTTGTGTTGCGATGAATCCAAGTGATCTGGACTGCCTCAAAATCATCAGGCTCCTTCCGGATTTCCTCCCTTTTGAAAAGGGAATTGAAGACTGCTCAGGGTGGGAATCAAGGGTCACACCTTTATCCACCTGACGCCACCGTTAGAATAAAAGGAGATTTCAATGTCTAGAATAGTAGGCATTATGCAAATAGAAAAACCATATTCTCGTATAGTTTATTTATGCTGCTCGTGAGCCTCGACTAATTGTGAAGGAGTTTATGACTAAGGTGGTTGAAAAGAGCCGCACTTCTGAGCTTCAAAGCTTCGCAACATGCGAAAACAGCTTTAAACAGTAAATTCTATCACTACAATGTTAGTCATAAACACTCCTTTTCAAAATATCTAATAATCGTTTCGAAGACTTGCTGTAGGATGCCTGTATCTTCAGATGGGAACGAAAATCAAAAAGCTCGCAGCTGGGTAAGCGCAGCGCAGAACTTCCTGATTTTTTCGGCTTTGCAGAAAATTGTGCGAAGCTTCACACACACTCTATCCTTTGCCGATTACGAAGACACTTAAATTAACATTGAACCAATTGATACCGGCGAAAAAATTAAAAACGCCGTTTTTGAGCATAACTCCCGGTCAGAAGGACGAATGGACCTTATTCATGCGAAAGTCGATAGATTACACACGGTGTGAGAGAGATCGGAAAAGAGAGAGCCGTCACAGGGCTTGAAACCACTTGGGCGGGGGCACTCGAGAAAATGGAATGATTCATCCATGGAAATAAAAATTTGGGCTGATATCATATGCCCGATAGCGTCATTAGTCATTGTTTTCGTGGAGACTCCATAAAAATACTTCAACTTCTGGAAGCGGTATCATTCATTCTCGAACTGAATCGTGAGTGCCCCCCCCCCCCCAAATGAATTCGTACCCGTCACAGACCGCGCCGCCGTTGAATTACGGTAGCAGCGAGTGCGGGTTTTAAGGGAGAACCTGAGCACTTCCCAGTACAAGCATTGTATGGTTTCCGTTTCCGATTTAGTCTGACGCCGTGCAGGGTTGACGGCCTCACTGGAGAATGATGTTTCGATTGGCGCGGGGTGATCTACCGTCGCAGCCCTGTCCATTCATCAGACTAAAATTATTACGCGACCTCTATATCCTTGTAGATAGAGGCTAGCCAATAAAAGAATGGAAGGGTATGATGAAAAGTGTAGTATGCACTTGAGGAAATTTCAAGAAAAAGGTACGTGAGAAGCGAATTTCGTTAGCCTTTGAAAGTTCGGTCTCTAGTCAAAGTCTTGTCCTACATATTCCGAAAGCTGTGAAATACTTTTTTCAAGGGCAACGCCGGATTTGATGTGTGCACGGATTTCGTATACCCTAGAGGAGGGATATTTGTGATAATTTGAATTCGTTATGGCTGACGCCTGCTGAGAAATGGGGCAACTGTGTATAGCCCATATTCCTCATTTCGAGCCGGTCGAAGTAAGGCTCTTAGGGCCTAGCATGTCAAAATCCCCTTATCATTGTTATATTTTGCTATGACCGACCGCTCCGCTTATTACTCCGCCCGGATTCCGAGCAAATTAGGCTTTATTTGTTTCCTACAAGTACATAAGCTCTGGTACATGTCTTGTGACCTGTTGATTTCGATTATCACCAGCAGCGGAGCGGTGGGCGTTGGTGAAATATAACTAGTGATGAGGATGTTTCAACGAAAACGCCACCGCTCCGCGCTGTGATAACCTAAAACCTGAGTTCACTTGGAATGAAGAAGAGTCTACCGTGGCGAGCAACTTAGGTGCTTTCTTTGTACCACAATGATGGCAAACTGGAAGGTGGAGATGCAGTGAAGATTGTCAGATGGGGATGAGGATTGGACACCAAGTACTGAATTAGTCACAACTCCTACAACACTAACTAGGGAGAGAACGGTTCGTTGTTTGATGATTTCTGGTGCGTTATTGACATGATTTTATGCGTTGCGCTCACACAGCCGTAAACTATTTCTATTGGTATTCTCAACTGAAGCTACAGGCATTCTACAGCAAACCTTTTAAAGGCAGGGTTCACAATGATCTTCGATTTTGAGATTAATAGCTAAATCGATTGTTCGGCACCTGAGTAGAACTGAAATGACGAGGAAACCGAGAAAACGCACCAGAAGGGCACGAAATATTTTACTCTTACCACATTTCTTTACTCTCAGTGGAACTGTTTGTTGTGGCAATGAAACCTTTTGTGGACCCGTCCCTTGCAACTCTCTACTCTATGTTGCTCTGTTCTTTCCTTCGGACCCTAACTAATCCTGCTTTGAATAAAATATTCTTCTGTTTTCGATTGATCCAATTTTCTACCGGTGACAACCACCATGAACATGTTCGTCCAACCGGATAATTAGTCCATGTTATAGAATAATGTCACTGGAATACGACATTTTAAGGCGTTTCTCGCCGATTCTTCGTAATTTTAGTAACACTTGGAGGCCAACGCATTGTTAAGTGGTAAACTCGGTAGCGAAAATAATCGTGAACACTGCCTTCAAATGATTATCAGATATTTCGGAAAGAATTATCTATGAATCACATCGTAGTGATAGAGTTTACTGTTTAGGGCTCTTTTCGCGCATGTGAGTGCTATTAACAATTGCAAAGGAAACGGTAGGTGGAATGATCAAGCTTTGAAGCTCTCAGGCGCGGCTCTTTTCGATCACCACTGCCATAATTTTTCTTACAGTTTAGGCTCACGAGCAGCTTAAATAGACTATACGAGACAAACGTTTTTTTTATTTGCACGATGCCTATTGATTCTAGGCATTGAACTCTCCTTTTACCATAGCGGTCGCGTCAGGCGGATGAAGATGTAATCCTTCATATCCACTCTAATTGTAAGCAGTCCTCGATTCTCTCCTAAAGAAAGGATTTCCGGAAGGAAACGCTGTGAAGCTGTTGATTTTGAGGCAGGCCAGACGACCTGAATTCATCACACCGCAACAAGCAGAACAGTAAACGTGGTAGCCGATGAAGTGACGCCTAGCCTCTCAACAATATCCATAAGCTCCACAATTCCCTCCGAACTACCTTTTTTTTGCAGAAGTATTTGGAGATAACTTCATTGGTTAGGCGCCCTGTCCAAGTTTTGAGCTGAAAAGTAACAGCTGAAGATGAAACTGTGATGGAGTCACTTCTCTTCTTCTCATTCCTCGACAAAAGTCTCAGACTTGTAAAATCACACAATCTCTCATGTTGTGACAGTTGAGTGTTCATGCGTGTTTGCTTAGCTGTGACGATTCATCTCTAGGAATGGTAAGCGATTTTCAAGAGAGCATTCGTTATCTCTATAAGACGTTCCTTATAGAAACTGCACGATCATTTAGTGCCAGACTCGCTTAAATAGGAAGTAATTTGTTAGACAGCAACACTCTGGCAACTGTTGATGCTAGTAGGTTAGACTCTAGCTCCCTCGGAGGAGTCCGGGCGGGGCAAGCAGCGGAGCGGTCGGTCATGGTAAGAGACTATTCATAATCTTAAACTCTCTCTCAGCCGGAGTGGTTTGCGTTGACGAAGAGGGGAGTATTAATGAAATTTAATCCCTCCCGCGCCTCCCGCCCCTACAGCGCCCCCGTCGGCTACAGCGGTGGCTCGCGAGTGATTCATACTTTTTCGAGATTCATACATGAATAATGAAAACTATTCCGATTCCAGACATCTGATACGATTATCAGTCATTGATTACAATACCGCCCGCGATTTCAGTGAAAAACGGCGTTACCGGTGATTTTTTCCGCCGAAAAGCGCCTCATTGTCATAACTTTGTTCAAAGTGGTCCGCTTGGGTTGCTTTGGCCGCATTTACAATCAGTATCGAGAGCTCTTCGTTTTGTGCTCACCGGTGTCTTACCCTGCAAACAAGGCATATAGGATTAACAGAATCAATCAAGTATACAGAAACTGAGGCTAGATATCAAATTGGTGTAAATGTTTGACTTCTTAGCAACCGTAAAGATCAAGGACGTGTTATATCCAAGTAAACAAGACCAAATTATGGAGATGGTAAGAGTGAGAAATAATGTTCTTTACCCGTTTCCTCGACCCCCGCAGACACACTCTTTGCCCTTCGCTTGGCCGCAAAGTGTCTGCGTCCACAACCACGCTCAATACAAACTCTTTTACTATGCTTCTCTGGACCGAAACCCGATCCGCAATCGCGTCAAGACACGCTTCGCGGTCGCACGCGCTTGAGTCAGTCGAGTTTCCAGCGCCGAAGCCGGCTCTATTTGGCTTTTCAATACAGTTTTCTCCAATTTTGTTTAGTTTCCAGTTCCCAGAACCCACCTAGAGTCAACAGATCGGCGGCTGCGGCGCTGGAAACTTTTTCGACTTGAAAACGCGCGGCCGCAATGCGTGTCGAGACGCGATTGCGGACTGGAATTTGGCCCAGAGAAGCACAGTAGAACAGGAACAAATTATCTGAATTCATTTCCTGCCTAGCGCCACCCTGGCGATTTCGGCTTCGAAAAGCGACCCCAGATACCGGCTATAACTTGTGTCCCAAAGCGCGTCGGCGACGCGAAATCGCGTCAAACACGCCGTTTTTGTTCGGAGTGGACATTTTTAACATCTGCAAAAACCACTGAACTCCCCTCGACGAGCTGATTCCGACGATGTATCCAGACGTGAGAAAAATTTAGGTTATCACCTAGTTATGAGCTATTTCCCCTGGAAAGAGTCAAAAATTTTTAGTCTGATTATTTTCGCAGTTCGAGAACACATATCGCTTCGTTTTGACGTGATTCCGAAAACGTATTTGAATTTCGGAAAAAAATACTTGACCTAGATATGACATATTTCGAACACCCAAGAAACTGGAATTTTTCAGCATTGGTAAAATTTGGACCTGAGCATAACCAATAGATATGTGTCGTAAATTTAACTTCAAAGCTATATTTGTACCTCAAAAGCAGTCAGGAATTACTCTTCCTCTCGCCTAGTTATGGGTGCACTCCGTTCTGGCCATGATTCCCCTTCATCTTCTCGGTTCTACAGGTTTCCCACTCTTTTGCTCCCTAACTCTGGCGCACTCCTCGCTGTGGTACTGCCTCGCTGTAAGACATTCCCCCGAACTGAATTGAATTCAGGCAGCTGAGATGGGCTGGAGAGTGCCAGCAATATGGTAGGCCGATCCGGAGAAGATCAACAGTTCGAATTCATTTGATAAAAGGTTATGTCATGGGTGGTCTCTGAGATATCTGTTATAGGAATGCTGAAAAACTATAAAGGTAGCGCGGAAAAAAAACGGGCTAGAATTAGAGTTTCTAAGGCCACAAGAAGCTAGTTCGTGCTTACGTGCACAGCGCCGCAAAAAAAAGATCACAGCCTCATGCCGAGCAGTCAAAAATCATCGACATTCAGAGGAAGAAATTAATGCAAATTTGCCTAATAAAAACAGTTGAACAACGAAAGCAAGCACTTCAGTCAATGTTTTTGACTAGTTGAGTCCGGAATATAATGTTCATTGACTGAAGTTCAATTTCAAGCTAGCTGATTTTCTTGACATCAGCAGAGATCACCGCTGCCGATGATGTGGGGTGGGCTCGTCCACCTTTAAAATACAAGAAAGTTTAGGCTTCAAATTTGGCCCGAAACAGCAGTTTTTTTCGCAATTTTTTCTCATTGGTCCTACTACTCCAAACTCAGAAAAGGGTTTAGAGAAAAAAAAAAGAAGACAAGCATATTCTATCGCGACCGCTGCCTTTAATATCTCCTATAAAAGCTAATGAACCTCAAATTTGTATTCGGCGTCTCAAATGAACCCCACAGAGTTATTCTGAGATTAAACGTCGACCGAGCTACTTTACGGCTATACTTATGCCAAGTCATCAAGTTGACCACTCGATTTTTCGAAGTTTTTGAAAAACTCGGTTATTCGAAGATGTTTTCGAACTGCCGAAGGATTCCGTGAATCACCAAAAGTCGTGTTTCATCAGTAAAACTTACGACAGTGGGAAGCTTTCAGCTTAATCAGCCGAAATCTTTTAAAAATATGCAAGTGGACCTCAGGTTTGTGATATGCACCCAAAACGATTTCTAGAAAAGAGTTTTGGGTAAGACCCAAAGCATTTTCGTCCCCGCCACGCACCCCATTCGTATAAAAACGCCCTCGCCGCGTACCCCATTCGCTTCTACAAAGCTATGAAAGTGTTTTTTAGATCCCCCGAAGCATCTAGGAAAATTCGAGCTTGGTATAATCCTGTATTGTCGCGCACACGTAATTCTCAGAGCACTGTTTTGCAAAACCTCGCGGAAAACCTGGAGCAAGCCCTAATCGGGCTGATCAACACGGACATTTGCAAAAATTCAACGCATTAAATTACTCGAGACATCTTCTGTGATATGATTGACTAAGAGAGAAGAAGAATAGAAGAGACAGCAGAAAAAAAATAAAAACAAGCGATAAGAAGGAAGAGAAATGATTAATGACGCCATTTCGCCACGTACTAGCCACTTGACAGTTATTGACGTGTTAGCAGTGCAATGGAGGGCGGGAAGCACGAGCACCAAGAGAGCTGAACTCTCCTCACTGGCCGTTTCAAAAACTATTTTAGCAAGGGGATACCACCATCGCGATGCCTCATCTAGCGCTACAAAAGCGAGAGAGTCGATGTCGAGCGCAGATTCTGCGGACCACCGTGGGACCGAGGAGGGGTCGTTATTTTTTTGACCCATCTAAAATAATGTCTGTATCGCAGAAAAATCGAATCTTTAGGAAAAATCGTCTGGGGCCATGATTATTTACCATGGAATAGTGAACATTATCGATGGAACAAGAGCTGTTTGAAATGAAAAAAGGAGTAAATCATCAAGCGTGTACTACCTCAACGTTACATCTTCCACAACATTTGGAATAGACCTTACTTCGTGGTTATGTAGCGAAATCCGATGGAAGCGGAGACTATTTTTATTGCGTCTGAAGTCGTTAGGCCACGACTGCAAACTTTGTGCAGAACTGGCAAAGGCGGCGTAGAAGGTTTTTAACGACGGTACTGCATCCTGTATAGCAAAGTACTTTTGGTGTGAGGCGATTGAGTTCGTAATCGAATCTTGGCGTACTTGGATCTGTATATTGTTCGCGTCTCCTATATATGTATTTGGGCCAACCTCGGGTGTTCAACTTGGCGTTTGCCGGTTTATACATTTTGAAGTCTTCGAAACTGGCTATCTCACAATCTATCATCTCCAGCAGTATATGACGACCCAAGGTATAGGGTAAGTCCTCCTGCTTTCTGCGTTAAAGGCACAGTCCAACCTCAGAGGTAATTTTTGATATTATGGCCCGGTCGCCGCCTATAGCAACCCTGCCAAGCGCGAAATCTCAATTCGCTCAAATAAGCGAGAAAAAGCAAGGAAAAAGTCGACCACGCCCCCTTGAAAGAAAAAATGGGTAACGCCCACCGCCAGGTTTCCGACCTCAATAGGGAAGAGACGCGCGAATGATTTTATGCAAAACCTATGTTCTTCGATTTGTTTTCGGGCTGGCTTTATATTTTCGCCTGCTACAGAACGATGGCTGCGAATAACGAGAAGATACAGGCTCGAGACAACTCGTACGAGCACTTCTAGCCGTTCAAAATCGAAATCCTTGAGGAGCCGTAACTCCGTTCGTAAAGGGTTCTGAGCGATTCTGGAGACACCATTGTGATCAGCGTGAAATTTTCTCCAAGATAGACAAGAAAACAGAAAAACGACCCCGAGGTTGGACTGTGCCTTTAAGATCATCTCTTGGAGACATATATCCTTGAATCTGATTGGTATTGCTGGAGTAGAACTCAGTGATGTGGGCGCTAGCCAGAGCAACAGACGTGCCTTCGGTATACACTATACTTTTACATTTTCAGATTTTTTTCGAATATTCGACTTTTCGAATAATTCGGGATTTTGAACTTTTCGAATATTCGACTTTTCGAATAATTCGGGATTTTGAACTTTTCGAATATTCGACTTTTCGAATGAAAAGTCGACTTTTTTCAATCGACTGTCGAATAATTTTTCGAATTTTTCCATTCGAGTTTTGGAGTAATACGAAAAAAATGTCATCGCCACTATTTTCCAGAGAAAAGCCATATTGATTCAGCTAGCATTATCTATCTTTTTTTAGGATTGAACCAAACTGTCGAATAGGGAAGCAAACAAACTACTCACGAGACAGTTGTCAGTGTCTGAAAAATATACGAATTATGCAGATAACTGCTTCTCATTATTTAATTCCGATAGGAAGTGAGTACAAAACAATAACTCGGGCGTCGGTTTCACAACTAGACTAATAAAACCCACCGCCGCTGCCGTCTTAGTGGCCGAATAGACTCCCGCCTCTGAAAGACGCTGCAGCATGCAATGGAATAGAGTTGATCATGCGGCACCGTACGATCGATTCCCCTCCTTTGCATGCTGCCGCGTATTTCCACGGAGGGAGTCTATTCGGCGCGTGACGCTCTGGAAGCGCGGCGGACTATTAAAGTTCTCCCCGCGCCGTGCCGCCCATGCAGCGCCGCCATAGCAGCACCGCCCGAACCGCCATGGCGGTTCGGCCATATCAATAAATTTTCCCTTCTCAGTTCAGGTACAATCTAACATCAATAATTGCGAGACTATCCTACGGTGCCGTATACGCGAGTACAAGCGAGAAATTTCTGTGTATGTCACAGTTAACGTCCAACTTTAACCCGCACCGCCCTGCCGATGCCGCCGGAGATTTCAGTTGTTTCTCGCGCATCCCGTGCGTGTTGCGCGGTGAAAACTTTCATAGTCCACCGCTCGTGCAACGCTTAGGCCTAGTGCACACTTCGTCACGGGGTCGCCGCGACAGAGTCCTCAACGACGTGAACGGTCATCGGCCGGTCGCTTTGCAGATGGAGTTGATGCAATATTTCGTCCACTACCAAATGCACACATTATAGTCTTGACAAAGATCTTCTATCAATGATAGGGTCTAATGTTCTGTAATCTGAAAGCGGTTCATTTGTGGATGCTCAACACGGAGCTGGACTTTGTTTTCGTCCTGCCCCCTTTTTATCTGATTACACTGTGTGTGAGGTGATTTTGTTCAATTTTAGATTCGACTGAAATTGTGGCGCGCGCGAAGCTTGGCTTTGAATCCTTACCGCGCGCAACCCGCACAGAGAGTCCACCCACTCACACTGAAGTTAGGAAAATGTGCAGTATACCATTGAAACCGCCCCACAAAGTTAGGTATGTTAGCAATTTTTCATCCCGATAGACCCCCCATCCAAACTAAAAATGTGACCCCCTAACGTGGGCGTCAAATCCAACGCGGTCGCCGAAGCCTTCGGAGCGGCTCTTGTCAGCTCCGGCGGCTTCGGGTCCGTGTTGGACCTGACTGATCAGAAGACGTCTCAATCCTTCTGGCGCGTGATTTGACTTTGAATATTCATATTGCGCATGAAAAATCTTTTTTTCTACAATTTCACATTATTTAAAAGATTTCGATAATCGCTAAATCCAATGAGAGAATTTTCACAACGATTCATGAATTTGTTCACCGCGAATTCTATCCTCAACATTTTCACAACATTTCAAATAATTCGTTGATCACTGTATTCATTTAAAAGGACTTCACAACATTTCAATGATTTCTTTGATCGCCAAATCTAATCTACAATTCTATCCAAAAGGGGTCTTTCAAGCGAAAGAGGTTTGGTGCGCGTCAGAAACGTTCCAACAAAAAGGGAACAGTGGGAAAGTGTAGTGAAAAGAGTGTTCAAAAAGTGAACAATATTTTCTTCAAGCGATATTCTCGGTCGACTCTTCTATACAGCGAAAACAGACCGTTGCGGTATTCTACTCGGAAGTACTTTGTAGTTGCAAAAAATAATTCCGATCATGCGAGAACCGGTAAAAATATGCATGAATTTGTATCTGATAGTTTTAATTCATTGAAAGAGATGATGTCAAACTGGCCAGAGCAGACGGTTAGCTCCAGCTCTTGGGAAAAATGAAACAATTGGAATACATTATAAAGCAAGAGTATTCCCATATAATCTCGTGAACGAATAAAAGTCCTTTTTTTGAAAACCATTATGTTCTTCCTCGTAAAATACCACAACGGTTGGTTTTCGCTGTATAGAAGAGTCGACCGAGAACATCGCTTGGAGAGAATATGGTTCACTTTTTGTACACTCTCCTCACTTCACTTTTCTATTGTTCCCTCTTTGTTGGAACGTTTCTGGCGCGCGCCAAACCTCTTTCGCTTGGAAGACCCCTTTTGGATAGAATTGTTCACTTTTTCTTGATATTAAGCAGTAATATACCACAAAAATATGTGACACTTATCAACCTTTTTGGAGTGATACGATAATCAGTAAGCAATCACCAGACGATTATAAGTTGCTATCGGCACAAAATTCTCACCGTAAAAAAAATTCATGACAACCAATTTATCAAGAGTAGGGTATAGAAGAAATTGAGAGCGGTGTGTTTCTCATTCTCACACCGTCTTTTTCTGGAGGTGAGCGACTGAAGCTGAACAGACTAGGGATTAGGGAAACAGCCTCACCGGTTATAAAGATATCAAGATATCTGGGCCTAAACATGGAAAACTCTGGCAAAAGTTTTGCTACACTCCCGTGAGAATTGTGTGCCGATGGCTTATTATCAACTTGTGCAATCAACTTGTGAAGCACACAACAAATGAAGCGCAACTCACATTTCGCGGCAACACGCACATATTACATGAACCGCTCTGCACTTTCCACGACGTCCCGATGACGTCATCAGAAGCCCGAAGCACTTTTCTCGACGTCCCGATGACTTCATCAGAAGCCCGAAGCTTTTTTCTCGATGTCCCGATGACGTCATCAGAAGCCCGAAGCTTTTTTCACGACGTCCCGATGACGTAATCAGAGGCGCGAAGCACTTTTCTCGACGTCCCGATGACGTCATCAGAAGCCCGAAGCTTTTTTTTCGATGTCCCGATGACGTCATCAGAAGCCCGAAGCTTTTTTCACGACGTCCCGATGACGTAATCAGAAGCTCGAAGCACTTTTCAGGACGTCCCGATGACGTCATCAGAAGCCCGAAGCACTTTTCTCGACGTCCCGAAGACGTCATCAAAAGCCCGAAGCTTTTTTCTCGATGTCTCGATGACGTCATCAGAAGCCCGAGGCTTCTTTCACGACGTCCCGATGACGTCATCTGAATCTCGATTGACCTAGAAATCGATTACTGACCAGCCTACATACCTCCTACCAACTTACCTGCCTGCCCAATTGATCGCCTGCTATCATTGGCAGTGGCTACTCCTGACTCAGAAGTTTCAACCCTAGTTACATGTTTTCATTTGTAACATACATTGAAGGGCACAACTAACTTACTTAAAGGCAATGTACACGATAAATTGTGGATGTTCAGTTTCTTACGGATTATAATAGGTCAAGAGCTTGCTGTGACAGCAGCGTCAGGAAAAACTGCAGAAAAAGACGAGAAGGCACTATTTTTAACCCTTGCTCCTTGCCGGCTGTTTGCGTGCCCTTCAATGTATGTATGTTACTGAGGAAAACATGTAACTAGGGTTGAAACTTCTGAGGAGTTCCATTAGCAGTGAATGGAAAGCGTGACGGCCTACGGCCCACGGCGCACACCATGAATTTTTCTTAAGCTTTAGGGCTCACAACTTTGTTATTTGTGAACCGATTTGGCCCAAATTTTGACAGGTGGTGTGTTTTCGCCCCATTCACGTATATCCGGAAGGGAATCTGCAAGAAATTTGTTCGAATGGTTTTATAAACCACTTTATAAAATTGTAAGTGATCACAAGGCCTAGGCAAAACCAAACCTCTCCAGCCGCTTCGCGGCTGGAGCGATACAATTTCACCACATTTGAAAAAATTTGTCGACCGCCAAATCCATCAAAAGGAATTTCACAACATTTTTTAGGAATACCGAATCTTTGACCCTTTGCCGCGGACCCTAACCCTTTTAAAATTCTATCTATGCAGAGTTCCAAGGCACTGATCACCTATAAGATACTTCTTTCAATATGAGATAGTCATGTAAGGTGGCTGAGTGGCGTTTTATACACCGAAAAAATTTGCGATCCATGAAAAATCTCGAGCCGATGGTGACTTACATAGTGATCAACACGCAAAAAGACTCATTCTGTGCAATGTTGCATCTCCATAAATCCAGAACATTTACCTACCGATTAAGTTATTCGTTTCGGCGTGACCTTCCCCAACCTTTTGAAAATCGTCAAGAAATCTCATATTCGGGTTGACCGCCCAAATTAACCCTGGCAGCAGTCCCGAGCGAAAAATTTCAACCGAATTTAAAAAAGTGGAATAGCGCCAGTTTTTGTGAAATTCAATGCCATTTTTCCATTTTCGTGATTTTCATTCTCCAAATGGAGCGTCTCTCTCTCTATGAATATCAATGCGGACATCATTTGGAGAAGGAATAGTGCATTGCATAAAAAATCATGAACAAAAGAAATTTTGAAATGATCAAAATCATGAAGAAATCCATGGTAGTATTCAGGAAAATGAAAACCTTCGAGTGGAAGATGGTCGTTACATAAAAAAATTCTGAAATGAGCATATTAGTGCCTCCCAGGCCGGATTTCTGTCACTTGCGTCGCGATGTCGTAGTGCAGTGCAGGACGACGTGACACACCATCCAGCTGGCGCTAAACAGCACGCACGTTGTGAAAAGTGTAGATTGTCCGCGACACAGCCACGACACCGTCGCGTATAGCAGCTCCCACTAGATTCGTCGCGCGCGGCGACTGTCAGTGCTAGGCGCGATTGAGTGCTGCGCTGGGCGCGGCGGTATGTATCAGTTCCTACACCGCAGCACTGTCGCCGCGACGCAAGTATGCACTAGGCCTTACGGTAAGGACTGAAAGATTCCTTTGTCGCTAGCCACATGAGTGAGTCATCATTGATAATTTCGCTCTGCCTTGATTTCGAAAAACACCTACGATATGCGACAGTGTGCATCCTTGGCGCGCGAACTGCTCTTGGGTCCTTGGAATGTTCTTGAAAAAAAAATTTATTCGGTAAATTCGACTATCGAATTCATTCGAATGTTTTCATAGATTTTCGAATATTCGATTTTTCGAATAATTCGGGGTTTTAAACTTTTCGAATATTCGGTTTTTCGAGTAATTCGGGATTTTGAACTTTTCGAATATTCGACTTTGCGAATAATTCGGAATTTTGAAGTTTTCGAATATTCGAGTTTTTGAATAATTCGGGATTTTGAACATTTCGAATATTCGACTTCTCGAATAATTCGGAAATTCGCCTTTTTCGAGTATTCGACTTTTCGAATAACTCGAAGTCGACTTTTTCAGTCGAATGACTTTTCGAGTCATTCGATTCGGTCAAAGTATACCAGGGCTGTGCGTTATAACGTTAACGTGTTAACGCAATAACGGGTTAACGCGGTTTTTTCTCGAAAATTAACGATTAACGCTTAACGAAAAGTTCAGAAATCACGTCAATTTATATTTCGTCAATTGTTGTACAATTATGGCACCAATGTACTGCATGAGGTGCGGGTCGGCCAGTTCTGCTTAGACCCCCACTCCAATGCCAATTTTGCTCAGAACCCCCCCCCCCCAGGATCATAAGTAGGTCAAGTTTTGACCGTGTTCTATTCCCCCTACCCACCTAGAGCTGCTGTGTTGAAACAGCATTTATCTAACAGGTTCGCCTCTAATGTTTGATTGCAGTAAAATTGTCGTATTAAAATGTTGAAGCCAGGGCTATGCGAAAAAAATGTGGATGTTTGCGAGGACGAGAGGACAGAACATTGTCATGGCATTCATGCAGAGAGGGGTAATAGTTATGCAAAGCACGGATCACGAGAGAAGGAATTTTTAGTCAAGCGGGGTCCATTTACCCTTTGTATACACTTTCACCGTTTAGGATGGTAGTTGAACACTGAGTGGATATTTGAGTCAAGCGTGGTTGATTTACCCTGCATACGAAATTTCACCGTCTGAAATCGACGCTGAAGGGCGCTACATTGTACTCGTAAACGAAGAAAAAATGTGTAGTCTTCAAAAAAAGTAGGTTTTCAAAAGGTTATTAGTAAAGTAGCAAATGAGTCATTTAGAAAAATCCTGGCTTAAAGAAACTGGACTTCATACTCTACCGTTTGCAACCTTCCGCACTTCTGGAGAGTGCCTTTGAAGAGCATTTACCTGTTGTGGGCTCTTCTCTAAAATGCACTGTGGGTCTTCAACTAACAAAGTACTGAGGAAACGCGAGTACTGACGCGAACCTACACCAGGAAAACCTTCGCGAAGGGCACACTCCAGAGGAGCCGTAGGCTTCGAACGGTAAGCTCCAGAGTTTAGTTTCCTAGAGCTAAGATTTTTTCCAGGTACCTCATTTAAGCTTAAGTTAGTGCAGTTTTAAAACCCTAGTTTAGATTCGTGAACTTGGATGTTTTTTGTCTTCTTCCTTGATCAGCGTAGCGGTCTTCCTCAGGGAGTCGGGGGGTTCTGTTCGGCGACGATAGACTTCCGACTCGACTACAAAGCGGTTGGACGACGATATGGCCACGTAATTTCCTTGCGCCACGTGGCCTAATCGTCGTCCAAGTGAGAAGCACGTGTCGCCAATTATAGCCGTTCCACTCGGCCACGATACGCTTTTGATTCGACTACGATGAATTTGGACGACGAACGAGCCACAATGCCCATGATTGAAAAAGTTGATCGATGGCTTCAGAACTGACCCGGCGCGTACCAGCCGCACAGCACGTATATAAGGGGCCCGATCCCAGAGAGAGTCCGCCTTTCGAGGCTGCTCCTGGAAGGTGACTACGAGTTACTTTCTGGACAATTTTCGAACCGTTAAGGGGTCTCCCGCACGGTCCTCAGCGAGGTCCCTCGCTGTCGATCGTGGCGAGAGTGATGTCCCTGTCGCGGACTCCTGTGGGGGTGATCCCTCGCTGCGGGCCGTGACTTGGACCGTATCCTTGTTGGGGGAGACCCGCTCCCATCGAAGGGGTGGGGGCCCGCCCCCAGCGCCACGTAGTCCTATCGAACAGGCCACGTGCTGCTGCGTGAAAACGGGGGCGCGGCAAGGGTTTTGTCTCTCTGCGCCACGTAGTCTTATCGAACAGGGCACGTGCTGCGGCGTGGGAAATAGGGTGCGGCGAAAGTTTTGCCTCGCTGCGCCACGTACTGCTATCAAACAGGCCACGTGCTCCTTAGAGCAGCACGTGCTGCTGCAAAAGTTCCTTTCAACTCGACTAGGTACCCGAATAGAAAGCCTATCGTGGCCGAATAGGACCTCCCGAGTCCCTGAGTCGGCGTTCATTTGAGACGCTGAAACTCAGCATAGAGTAAAACGACCACGCTGGACCCAAAGATACTACTCCCGTGACTCTTAGTTTTCAAAATTGCCGACTTCCGGTGGGATCACACCCGAGAGGTGTTGGCCCTCAATCTTGAACGAGGAAATTTTCTGCACAGGGTAAATCGACCAACTCAACTAAAATTTCAACTTTACTAACTCGTAGAAATCATTTAGCATTTATGTAGTAGGTAAATTGCTTTAGACACTCCACTGTGAAGATTCAAATGTCTTGTCTATCACTTTGGAAACACCTTTACCATGACTTAACCCTAAACCTCCTAATTGATCACCGTCACTCGCAATTCAGTTGAAACGGCATTTTAGTCAAATCGCAATGCGTATTTGAGTTCCATGAGAAAAACTGATCCGTGCGGTTTTCTTTCTCGTACACAACTGTCCATTGGGTCTTCCTTCGAAGGTAAGATATCTCCGGGGCCCTTCATCCCCTCCGGACCTCAGACCCCCTGTGGGGCCCTATTACGCACCGAACCCTGTACGGCACTGACTTATATGGGAGATCTGATAATTTATTGAATTTTGACGACGTCATGATTCTCTTTTTATGGCTTAACGAAATGCAAAATTAACGTGTTAACGCATTAACGGGTTAACGCGGTTTTTTTCCGAAAATTAACGATTAACGCTTAACGAAAAACATAATTTTCATTAACGCTCACCCCTGGTACACACCTTACCCAAGGCTGGATAGCTAAGAGCTTCGATGCCAAAAGTAGTGCAGTCGGTGTAGCGGAAAGCGTTGTCTTGGCCTTTTTGACTGGGTGTGACTACTCATCTTTGTTTCTCTGGCTTTATATTTCGGGACTCCAAAATTGAGAGCGTGTCATGGTTTCGCGACGTCGGTCTATCAAAGCCCCTACATGTCTTAGGATCATAACTAAACAGGTGCTCAGATATTGGGCCTCCAAAAGAGGTATAGTACTGACCGAGGAACACTTTGGTCCCACTTTCGTTTCTTAAGTTTAAGGGATACTTCATTTTGCAAAACGTTACTGTCTCTCAATAATCCTTCTGCAACATTTGCCATTTTGCCGCCCTTGTTTTCCATCGTGTGGTCGAAATACAATACCGTCCCTATCTTTTGGTCATTGGGCGCGCTAGAGCGCCGGAGCGCGCCGTTTTGCGTCGTTTTTGAATAACTCGCTTCAAAGTGGTCCAATCGGAAAAGGGAAGCCAAATTTGGAATCGGCATCAAAAATGTGATCTACTGAATGTATAAAATTTCGAAATAGAACTCAGTGGAAGATTTTGGGTTACGGTAGCCATCCAATGTCCCTCGCGTCGAAATGGTGCTGGCGTTCAAGTGTTGTGATAAGTGGATTTCTTGACGTTTTCTCGTATTTAGCACATTCATATGCCATTTGTTATCCTCTGTGTTTCTTCTGAAACATTTTGACAGCGGAAAAAAATTCATAAAAATTCATAAAAAAAGTCATTTTTCCTCACAATTAATGAAATTTAATATGGCAAAATCACGAAGTTCTTCTATATTAGTGACTTATTCTTGGATAAATTGCAAAACTTTGAGAAGAAATCAGGTATTAGAAGTTAAATGGAAATCGCGCCTTGAAATTCGGTTAATAATTTGATTTCACATTCAAAAAAGGTAGGTATTAGCGCGCATTTCAACAACCATGTAGGAATTCGCTTTGCAACCTTTGTTTTCTCTCCTCACACAAAGAAATCATGTCCAGAATCAGCAAGTGTACGGAAATGCACCAAAAATGAACAGTTCAAAAAAATTTCATTCAAGAATTAAAATTTTTATAAAGTGACCAATTTCAATTTTAATGCTGAAATACTCCATGAGTTCTATATTCTTTGTGTATAGCGCATGAATTTGCTCCGAAATTGTTTCAAAAATATAGAATTCCTTACTTTTTGCAATTAATTTTCAAAAAAAAAATTATCGAAAGTGAATTTTTACTGAGACCACAAATTTTGAACTTTTTCCCGAATTCCTTTTTGAATTCCATGTATTTCTAGCTTTATTATATGAATTTATTTCGAAAATTTGTGAATCGTGAAAATCTTCAATCTTTTCTTCCCGAAAACTCAAATTAAATCTAAAATTCAAATTTTCTCTTAATTTCCATTTTCAGTATGAAAACATTCTAGGGAACTTTCACTGTTTAAGTAGAGCGCATAAATGGAATCATCATTCACTTGAAAATGCTGAATTCAAAAAAAAATCAATTCTTTCCGCGAAAAAAAAAAATTAAAATTTTCAAAGTTGAATTTTCATTAGGAGAACAATTTTTAAATTTTGATACCAGAACCTTATTTGAATCACATAAATTTCGTCGCAGGAGATTGTTTCAAGAATGCGATAGTCTAGAAAATTTTCCATCTCCCAAAAAAAGAAATGTAAAAACTGAATTTTCAATAGAATTACCAGTTTTGAATTTCTTTCTTGAACACTTCTGGATTTTTTTACTATTGGTGTTCCAGTCGCTAGAAAAGGTTTTTCTAGCTTTGCTGCGCAGAATCCAGTCCGCATTGTGGTAATTTTAAAAACTTTGAATTTTTCCTACAAAAAAAAATGATGAAATTTTAAAATTGAATTTCTGGTGAAAAGACCGGATTCATAGCTCATTCCAGAACCCTTCTAGAGCTCCATAATATCTCGAATTTACTATGTATACTGAATAAATACAATTGTAGGACTTGGTGTATGAGCACCCGTCGTTCGGCCCTCCACCCCTCGCATGCCACGCAAATATCTACGCCAGATCGCTCTACCAACCCACAGCCCATCCAGGCCGATTATCTATCACTTTTGTCAGTGACTGAAACCTAACCAGTATGAAACCTCATAAAATTCATTATCATATCCAGTCAGTGCATTACTTTCCGAAAACATCTGTAGAATTGTTTCGGAAACATGGAATTCATGAGAACTTTGGGTAAGTTTTCCAAAAAAAAAATTGAAATCGTGTTTTCATTAAAATCACCAATTCTGAATTTCTTTCCAGACATCAATTCGATTTTCATGCATTTTCTGCTCCATTACACGGCATTGTCCCAAAAATGTGGAAATCGTAAGAATTTCCAGTTTTCTCCACAAAAATAAAAATTTAAAATTGAATTTCTGGTGAAAAGGTCGGCTTCAGAACTCATTCCAGAACCCTTCTAGAATTCCATAATATCTCGAATTCACTATTTATACTGAATGAATACAATTGTAGGAATTGCGTACGAGCACCCGTCGTTCGGCCCTCCACCCCTCGCATGCAAGGCAATTACCTACGCCAGGGGCGGCATGCACGTACGTTTTCGACGGGGTTGTGTTAGGGTTGCGGCAGCGTAACACCGCTAATTGGCATGCATGAATGCGCGCGACGGGGTTGGGTTGGGCCACGATGGGGCTGGATTCCAACCCACCTCTAGGAGGTAGGTGTGGCGGGGTTTGGCAGCATTTTGGCCGCCGTTGCGCCCACTTAACTTTCTTTTTCAGCAGAATCGCTTTCTTATTTCCTACTTTATTATTATTATTTACTTCAATGTCCTCGCTTCTTTCTGAATAGCTTATGTTTTTCATTTCTCCATCGATTTTTGATGACTGTTCTCTTGATCTAAGGCGATTTATGGTATCTGTCTTCGAAATAGCAATATGATTCTACCATTTCGGAATTGCCTGCAATTCTCAAACCTCTGCGATTAAATGATAAATGTTCCTTCATAATTATATATGTATGAAGACTCCTCAGTGGCACCTTTATTTTCATTTAAATGTTCAACCGTCTTAAACGTTTAAAGATTTGTGTTAGCAATATCTTTTCGGCCGAAGGCTTTGAGGAAATCCCTAAGAAATCTTAGAAATATTACATTCCTGGTTAGACAAAAAGTAGTTGACGAGATAACTTTTTTAAATTGAATACACCATTTTGTTTCTTTTTCAGATCAGATAAAAAATTCTAAAGGTTTCAGCGACATAATTTTTTGAAATGAAGACAACATATGGCAATTTGAGAGCGACACTGAAAATGTTGAAGTGTGTTTCGCTATGAAAGTGAGCTATTTGAATAAGTTGTGGATATGATGATTTTCTCAAAACCTACCAGACATCACAACCGTTTTGGAAAAGTGATCAGTACCGAGATATGATGTATTTTTCCCGATAAGATGTCGGCACGATTCGCATTCTCAGATGGCTAATCAGTAACAATAAAATTTTCAGAAATGCAAGATATTGAGCGGGAAGAAATTATGGCAATGATTTTGCATGCAACGCCACGGAGATACCGCCCTCGTGAAGACCCGCTCTCGGAGGAAGATCCCGAGCGTTTCCGTAGACGCTTTCGCTTTACGCACACCGGATTCCGCCACGTTTTGCGCCTTGTAGGCGAAGATCTCGCACCTAGAACGATTCGAGCGGACTCTCTCACCGCGGGGCAGAAGCTGGCAGTGTTCCTGAACACTATTGGAGCTGCCTGTCTACAAGTATCATAATTTTGGGATTAGTTAACTTTTTCAATGCCATCGTCGATGTTCTGCTTGCAGAGGAATAGCGGTGTTATCGCTGGTATAGACCAAGCCACCGTCTCACGAGTTGTCACTGAAGTAGCCGAGGTTTTCTACAGACGGCGTAAGGAATTCATTTTCTGGCCGGATGAAGTCGAACAAACCAGGATAAGTGGATCGTGAGTACAAATTTATTTTCCAGTGTACTTTGAAAAACCAAGCCAGTCGTGTGCCTTTCTACCTCCCAGATTAAGTCCTCATGCATATTTCAAAGTGAGGAAAGTATCCTCTGTTTCGGAGTAGAATTCACTGTTCCTCCACGTGAGTGTGCGGAGCGACGGGAGAGACAGCGAGAAACTGTGGGGTAGGAGACAACGCGTTTGCGCGCACACGCAAGCGACCAAAATGGTATCCGCTCAGAAACAGAGGATATTTGAATAGACTATGTCGGTCAGGCACTTTACGAAACATGCGGATTCATCCACAGATTCTTCGAAACTTGTGGAATTCCGAATATTCTTGGAGCTGTCGATGGCACACAAGTCCGCATTATTATGCCAAAGGAAGATGAGCACATGTTTGTCAATAGGTAATGTGGTGGGTGTATCCGCGAAAGGGATAGCTGCGGATCACAAACCAGTCCGCGTGCCTCGATCCACCAAACATTTCTCATGCGCGCACACGACGCAGCGCATGCTGCTGAGGTGTCCGCAGCTATCACTGTTGTAGTTACCCCAACAATAACATTGCCCGACCGCCTCTTTGTTGTATCGCAAAAAATTGTTCTTCACTTTCAGGAAAAGTTATCATTCCATAAATGTGGGTGCGATAGCTGATCATGCTCAAAAATTCCGATGGGTTAGCGCAAGATTCCCGGGAAGCGCGCATGACAGCCGTGTGAGACCTCTTATTGTTCAACTACGATCATACTCTTTTTGAGAGGGTTTTCCAGGTTTTTCAAGACAGCGTGATTTACCGCGAGTTTCTGGATGGGGTGAAGCGCGGATTCCTGCTCGCCGATAGCGGGTACCGCGCAGAGCGCTTCATCCTTAGGCCTATTCTGCGAGAAAACCGCTCGCCTGCTGGTATATTCCTCTACTTCAGTTTTTTTTTCGGATTAACCACAAATTTTCCAAAAAATGAATAATTGTTTCATCTCGCCAAATGTTTTTATTACGCAGAGGAAAGATATACTGAAGCAATGTGCAGAGGAAGGGCTGTGGTAGAGCGAGCTTTTGAAAGCCTGAAAAGGCAATTCTTAAGCCTTCATTTAGAGCTGAGGTAAGTGAATGATTCTGATGTGCGAGGTATGTTTCTACAAAATTCTATTTAAGGCATACTCTGGGGAATCGCGCAAGAATAATCATCGCTGCGTGCTGCCTCCGCAACCTCGCAATTGGCCTGAAGGAACCCGAGCTAACGGAGGACTACGATTTGCCGTTAGAAGCTAGGAACTCAGGCGTCCCAGTTGTGCCAGCACCGGACACACATTCGGGTGAGGCAATGAGGCAATGGGTTGTGGATACGTACTTTGCGCATTGAAAGCGACGTGAAAACTGTCTCTCGACGCATCCTTGGGGTTGAATTTTTTCATAATTTTTCTTTTGCCCGCTTGTCATCCTTTAACTTAAACTGCGTTAGTTCAGAATTTATTGACAGTAATTCAATATGGGCCTCCCTGCGCGCTATTCACAACCCAACGCTTTCATTAATAAGCTTCAGCACAAGTTGCGAGCACCGCTCCGAAAGCGTCTAGCAGTGTCGCACACAGTCTAGTGTAAGCGCTTAGCAGATTGATTGTTTTGAATGCAAAATAAAAGCTGAGGGGAAAAGGGAAAGACGGACTTTCGAGGTGACATTGCGCAACTTCGTGCTGAAATCCTTGCTGGTGCTGCGATTTCATTGTTGTTGTGACGGTTACTAGTAAAAGTTATACTACACACTGTCTATGAATAACAATTCAGTTGATTTTATTACAAACAGTGTAACAACATTCATTTATTTATTTATTTATTTATTTATTTTACGCCGTTGCCGACGTGCTCAAAAACAACAAAACAGTAAGTTAAAAACATGGAAAGATTACAAAAAAAAACAAACAAAAGGAACGATTACAAAAAAAAAACAAAAACTTAGCGCAACGCTTCAACAGCCGATCGCAAGACCATTATTCTGATTAGAGAATAATCTGAAAGGCGACAGTACCTAAAATTAGGAGCCATTACAGTGAGGGAAGTCAGGAACAAAAAAGAAACCGAAGCAGTGTTAAAAGCCTGGAACTGATCAGTATTACCATTACGGGAAATAAATTTATAGCAATTCATATACTATTCGAGTAACTGAGTTGAAAGCGACTCTACCCACGCGGCTTCCTAGGATGCATATGGTCCTCCGACCGCTGTTAGGTATCTGGGCAATGTATCTTGAAATAGTTCCAAATGTCAGCGGTTGATAAGCGTAAATGACAGGCAAATCCGTTCTTGTTGCAGGCCTGTAGCACCTTACTAGATAGGCAGAAACTTGAAAGATGAAGGAAGAAAAAGTTTATGGAACCAATCCAGGTAGCGACGCCTTATGAGACATGGGATGGAAACTCGGTCAGTGATCGGCATAGCTGAATTCGGTGCTGCGGACATGAACAAACAGCCAAGAAAACAACGTCTGACATGCCAGGAACCATCACAGCCAGCACTTGTGCATTGCCAGATAAATGAAGAAACCGAGCAGAGATATAACAACACCGACGAGGAGGGAAGCTCAATTGAGGAATCGACAAAAATCGAGATGATCCACTAGTGTGGCTCCATAGTCAGCATTTTCCGCATTACTCAGGTGGCCCACTTTGCGAGAGAAACCAGTCTGAACTATAACAAGCGCTTTCTCAGTCTAGAAATCTGAAATATTAAGTATTGCAAGAATATCAACTTTCTTCAATCGCCTCCTGAAAATTGAAGCATTTGGTGCCTCTAAAATGTTATCTGGTAACATCTGCAACCACTTGGCCCCGCGGGAGAAAAGAGAATGCAGTAGTTTGGAGCGATGACTTCCTCGAAAGCAATTTAGCTGTATCGAAACTATCTTTGTTCGACCTCTACACGGCCTGAACGTCCAATGCTTGCTCGGTCTCAGCCTCAGTTCACCTCGAAGAAGTTTGAAACAAAACACCAAGTCGTTGGACACGCGGCGATAAAGTAAGCTTCGGAGTTTGAACAGGTTCAGCCTTTCTCTATAGCTTGGCATCGACAGCGGGTATTCCGAGCTAGGCGTACATCTATATAATAGAACTCGTGTGAAGGTTTGTTGCACTTTTTCTATTCTGAGTTGATCTTTTTTCGTGAATGTGCTCCATATCTGAGAACCGCATTCTAGAATTGGTAGCACATACGTCTTGTATAATCTAATTAACACAGAAGAGTCGTCATATCTCATGTTTCTCAATATCGCAAATAGTACTGAAAGCGCCTTACGCACAGTAAGATCAATGTGGTTTCCGAAGTTCAAACTACTGTCCAGATGTACGCCAAGATCCCGGATACCCGAAGAAGTGCCAATCAGGCAATCACTGAATCTGTATTCATTTGGGGTACCATTTCCAATGTGAAAGACTTTGGTTTTCGAAAGATTGACAGGAATCTCCCATGATTCCGCCCACTCCACCATGTTGGAAATGGACTGCGCCAGAGTACGCGAGATCTCTATCTTGGTGGTTTCGTTATAGACTCCATATACTTTCACATCATCAGCGTACATTTGCACTTTGACGAACGGATGCGTTTTCAATTTTGCTGGCAAATCATGAGTATAGGCTAGAAATAGTAAGGGCGACAGTACGCCACCCTGTGGTACCCCGCTAGTGCAATCAAAGCTTCTGGAAAACGAATTACCCACTTTAACGATCATTTTTCCCTCAAACAGGTAGGATCTCAGCCAATCAAGCAGTTGTTCCCTAATTCCGATGTGATAAAGCTTCAACAGCAATTTTTCATGACAAACCTTATCAAAAGCTTTGGAGAAATCAAAATAAATCACGTCAGCGGACTGTTTATTACATATGGCCGTATGCCAATCGAACCAACAGTCGGCTTACAGTGTAACAGTTGAGGCACCTGCTGTGAACCCGTGTTGTTCCACAGGGATCAACTTGTTGCTCGTAAACCAGGATACTAGCTTATCACGTATTATTTTTTCCAGTACCTTGACAGGTGGAGGAGTAATACTTATAGGCCTAAATGAGCTACGCTGATTTGAACACGTTGGGGGCTCAAGGATAGTGAAAGAACTATCAGCGAGTATCCTATGTCATGACACATTCACACCGGGAACAAAAAATAATAATATAGCAAATCGTAACCTATTGCACAAGGTGCATGGGAAACAATAAGGAAATGTAATGCTAGTGAGATCTTGAAATTTAACCCCTAGTAAGAATGTTAGAAATTTCAAAACACATCAAGATTACTTCTCTCACCACTCAATGATCCGCTGCTTTCATCTTATCCATCTTGAGTTTTTCGGGCTCCAGCGCAATCTTTTCTCGCTCCAAGGTGATATAGAGAACTTCTCTCTCAAGCCTAGAAGTGGCGATTTTTTCCATGTAATGCTGTTGGCGCAGCATGGCTGCCTTAACTTCTTCTTCGAGCAATTCGGATCTCTTATCGGTGAAGCGACTGAGAACCTCCCGACTTTCACTGAAACGGCATTCATTGAAAAAAAGATATCTCACATCCAATTTTGAGAGGTAAAACTCACGCAGCCGCTGAACGCTTTCGTCTCATCCTTTGACGTTTAGGCACAGTCACAGGGTCCTGTAATGGGGGATCATCAGTAGTCTCCACGTCGATTGAAGCTTCAGCCTCAGGTGTCTCCTCCAGCTCCAAGACGATCGGCTCAACCTAAAAATCTCAGTTTTAATTTGCTTGATTGAAGTTAGCGTAAGAAAATTAGCGAGAGTTATGCGGAATTACCTTCATATTCAGTATTGGTGGAGGTGCGTTCACAGCACTAGACGGAGAATCTGCGACATCCCTGTTTGAAGCGGTACATGGAGGCGGGCAGTAGTTGATGTGTCTTCTGAGAGGGGTAGAAGGAGGTTCACAGAAGTTGACGTGAGTGCTCAGAGTCGTAGACGGAGGTTCACAGTAGTTGACGTGGGTGTATGGAGCAGTAGACGTTGGCGGAGGGATTCCTTCTAAGAAAAACTTTTTTGAGATTTCCCACCTCACTATGTCTCACTTCACCACATAGCTTTGCTTTTTTCTACTCCATTGCTGGGCCTATTTTACCAAACCGCTGAGCTGCGGCGGGGGGGGGGGTCGCAAAGCTTTCTCACGGATGGAGGTGGTCGCAAAAACGAGTTGCAGGACCGCCAGTCTCAGCCTCTTGCTGCTCCACGTTTTCCTCTTTGCAGCTTGGTCGCACGACCACCCGAGCACTTGAGACTGAACCAGTTTGGACGCACATAGTCACCGCAGTTAGGCGGCAATTAAAATATATGGTGGAGTCACACACAATATGCGTGGCGTTACGCGCAAATATTCCAAAAATATCACTTGGTGCTTCGTATGATGTGCGGTGCTGGAGAACTAATCCGCACCGAGGTTTCACTTGCGAAAATTTGAGGCCAATTCGGTTTTCATCTCCTTCCAAAATTAGGATAATGGATGGGACCACTGGCCGTTGTCATAAACCCTGGCCAAGCCTTTCTACGGACTAACCCTACACCATCATAGACAAACATGAACAATGTACGACCCCCCCCCGGAACATTTTCAACGTACATAAATCTGGCAATTGGCAAGCTAAATTGAGGTACATAGTAATAGTCGGCCACATGCAAGAAGTCGTTCCGCGTTCGCAGATCAAACCCACCTTAATCTTGAGAAAAAAGTGAACATTGTCAAACAATTTCGATTTTTTTCAAACATTGTCACTTTCAAATAGCTGAAGGAACTTTCCCTCTCGGGATGGTTAAAAGGGGGGTCGTAGCTCCGCGGAAAATTGGTGCAACGGCCTGCTCAATCCCGCCTCCTCGTTTATAAGGAGCCATAGCGTCGATAGCGCAGTCGGTAGGGTTGAGTAGGACTGGGCGGGCGACGATGGTTCAAATCCTCCCAAAGAAACTTCATTTGCAAATTCACGGAACTGTCATATTGTGATCAAAAATTATATCCCAGATGTCATGCTAGTTAAATAGACTCGGGAACAAGAGACTCAAGATTTCATTCCCCAAGGAGGTTTTTCGACTGCATCGACGTCGCATTGGATGACGATACGCTGACCGGGGTAGAGTTGTGTTCCATAACCCCCTTTCCACGCTCAAGGTAGGATATTATTAGCCTCAAACATCATTTCCTAGTGATTAATTGATTTCCTTTTTTTCAGTTTCATCGATGAATGTTTGGAGCAGAGTAACTCTAATGTCATTTAGCTACCTAACCTACCGAATCAGTCAGTAAAACTGAAACTGGACACCACATTCGTGTTCAGCGTTTCGAACAATCTCTCTAGACAATATATGATAAACACCTTTAGCGATCTTGAGGACGAATATTTTCAGGGGTATTTGAACCGCTGATAACGAGAATGATAACCGCTTCTAATTTTTTTTCGAAAATTAACTTTCAGCGAGCTAGGGCAGCTAAATGGCAGAATACATAGTGTAACCCATAGTTTCGAGCTTAGGCGCTATTCATAGGGCTCAACACCAGCGCGGCACGAGCATGTCGCGCAGGCGTCGCGTAAAGTATGAATGTTCTGGCGCTTCGCCCGCGCAGCACGCAAGTGACACCCCCTTCGCCATGGCGGGGACGGCCGTAACAACTTTTTCATCAATTTCAATATTAATCCATCTTCCATTTCATCCCACTCCAGTTGATCTCAGCTCTATCCACTGTTACCATGATCAGGGTCAAGCGGGACGTTGTGTAATTCTTCGACATTGGAGCGACCCCACCAATAATTTATTTTCCAAAATCCAAAATTGTTACGATCCTCCCCTTGAGGCGCGATTTTTGGGCAGTTTATATTTAATTACTAGAACTGTCGAAAGCCGAAGTTTTGTTCAGCACTAGGGTTGGAGCGTCTGAAAAACCTGAGCGATGCTACAATAGCTTCCTTTGATGACCGAAAATATCGAGAATTTTTAGGTTATCTTCACCGAATTTTCATGTTTGGTCCTGAATTTTGGCGATCCCCCCTAACCTTCATTTTTGGGCCAAAAATTTTGCGACCCCGCTTTGACCCTGACCATGATAGTGAACGCGTTTGCTAATTTTGCTTGCTCGGCGAAGTTGAGGGCCATTTCGATCCGCTCCGCCATGGCGTCGCCGCTGGAGTATTCAAATGCGCTATTGATACTCCTCAACGCCAGCGCGGCACGCGCATGACGCGGGGAAGTGGCGTTAGAGTACGAATACTTCCTGAGCGCGTGACGCGCTTGCGGAAAATATGAATACTCCAGAGGCAACGTCATGGCGGAGCGGATAAAAAGGGCCTTATTCTTTCCGTACAAGCGAATTCTGCACATGCGTTCACCATCACGATGGCAGAGGAAAAAAATGGGATTATCATGGAACGGCACGGCGGATTATTCATGAAAATGATGGGAAGTCGTTACGGTCGTCGCCGCCATAGCGGAGCGGGAGTCAGGTACGTACCGTGCTGGCGTGGCGTCAGGGCATTCATACTCCACAGCCGCGCCTGCGCGCGTCCCGCGCTGGCGTAGAGGAGTATGATTACCGCCAGTCTCTGCGAGCGCGTGACGCACGTAGACGGTATTCATACTTCAAAGCCTCACCCGCGCGTGCAGCGCAGGCGTTGAGCAGTATCGATAGCGCCCCATCACTCGCCGAGATCGAGAACTCGGGACGAGATGCACGGGCTATTAAACCACTGAAAGCGTGACCATTCGACTTCCTTCGTTTAGATCTATAGCCTAGCTCCCTCACTTTGAGCCGGTCGTAGTTAAGCTCATCGGGCTTATCATATCAAAATCTCTTTATCACTTTAATATCTTTCTATGACCGAACGCTCCGCTGCTTACTCCACCCGGTATCACCCGAGCAAGCCAGGCTTTATGCTTCCCATACTTCCCTTGTGAGCTCAGCCTCATTACGGCAAAAATACAACTCCTATACCGACACCATCAGCTGACCTCATGACACACTAAGTTTATACGCAAATTTCAAATGTTCGACTAAATTTTCAGTCCCGAAATCGCCTAAAATTCTCACCTGAAAGGTCGTAAAACTCGTACATTTTCGAATATTCTAGCTACCAAGGTGGGGACGTATGGTTAGATCCGCGGCCTGGTTCCTCAAGAAAAAACGTGTAAATTCAAACCGCGGCTGGCGTGGCGGTTTAAATCTCAATCTCTGAGAATTGAACCGCCGCGCCGGCCGCGGTTTGAATTTAAACGTTTTACTTGAGGACACAGGCCACGGACCTAACTATAGCTACGCCGAAGTTCGGGACAGGGAACTGCTTGCCCTGGTGTGTGACCCCACCATGTAATATACTCGACGCCTAAAAAAGATTGCAGGCGCGTCCAAACGGATTCACCCAGCACTTGAAACCGGAAAGAAAACGGAACGCATAAGAAATTGATTTCTGATAAACCAACCTCCTACCATCCTCCCGTGATAGCATTCAAATGCTTCCGTGTACAGACGCATCAAGAGCCGGGCTTCAGCTTCTGTAAACGGCGGCGACTTCGGCTTCCTAGGCACATTTGCCTGTTGGCTCCTGCCAACCATCTGAAAAAAAAACGGCTTCAAAAATCCGCTTTAATGCAAATATTCGCGGCTTCGAAAACAAACGACTGAAAACGAAAAACGATCAAATAATAATAAAGAACGACGAAAAACGGTGCAGGAATTAGGAAAATATGGTCAGCAATTGGCGTCGATTGCGATGTTTTGGCCTAGTGACACAATCCGCACTCATTCTTACGGCAAATGTTGAAGATGTTTTTTTTTCTGGACAAAAATCATAATATTTTTGCTTTTTTCGTTATGTGCTTATTGTAAAAAATACATGCTATTATTGGATAAACGTAGGGTATGTTATTGAGAGAAATTGTAAAGATTCCAAACCGAGCTATATCAATAAATTATACTCAGACATATGTAAAGTTCATGGGGGATAAGAATAAACATCAAGTATGGACCATGAAATAATTGCCTTCAAAACCCTTGAAACAGACCCCATCTTCAGATTACTCGTAGTAAATTAAACAAAAGCGGAAAGGAATGAAAGAGAAGTTGACAATCCTAGAGAAGAAAAAACTACACGAATAAACAACATGAAGAATGAAAAGAAATCAATTTACGGCCATAAACACAGAGGAAATCCCCTATTGATTGATTATTTGCAGTTCGATTTGGAAATGTCTGCAAGGTTGCAGAGGTCACGCAAACTCGACCCTTCCGAGCGTTCAAGCATGCCATGTCGTGCATAACACCACAAACCCCCCTAACCCGGGTTTGCTGGCACCGCTGGCCCAACCTGACCCTGACGGTCGTACGTGCATGCCGCCCCATTTCACTCTACCAACCCACAGCTCATCCAGGCCGATTATCGATCACATTTCTCACGAGCTGAAACCCTAGCCACTATGAAACCTTATAAAATTCAGTATTATATTCAGTAAAAGCATGACACTTAAAGAAAATTTGTACATTCGTACAGTAATGAAACATGTCAAATTCTTTGCATAATTAGGGTCCAGAATCAATTATAATATAGATTTGGTTCGAGAAGCCGAAACGCGAGAAATGTTTAACATCTTAGAAAGAAATTCATGGTGTTTTCCAGTAGTAGTGGACAATGTTTGAGGGCTGCATCAAGCCAAAGGTGTACCAGTACTAAATTACGCTCTGCCATACCCTCGCTATCACACTGGCCTGCTTCTCAAGAAACAGCCTACCGGGTCATTTTGAGGTGCGAATTGGCCTCTGAGGCGTATTTGCGGCCTCCTCCGTCTAAATTACCTTATCGGATTCACAGAGACACTTTGTCTGCGAAACGTTCCCAACCATTTGTTTATCTCCATTGGGATGGGTTGAGCTGTTCTCGCATTTCTCGCAGTCATATTAATTTTAAAATTTTCGGAAAATGCATCAATCCCAAAATTTGTATTTGTTCAATGTAATGAGTGAATTTGGGATATTATCGAATTCTAGAAGGGTTCTGGAACGAGTTCCAAAACCGATCTTCTAATCACTTATTCATTTTTGAAATTTCATTTTTGTGGAGAAAGCTGGAAATTCTTACGATTTCCACATTTTTGAGACAACTCCATAGTGGAGCACAAAATCCAAGAAAATCGAATTGAAATCTGGAAAGAAATTTAGAATTTGTGGTCTTAATGAAATTCGACTTTAAATTTTTTTTTCTTTTTTTTCACCAGAAATTCAATTTTAAATTTTCATTTTTGTGGAGGAAACCTGAAATTCATACGATTTCCACATTTTTGGGGCAATTCCGTGTAGTGGAGCAGAAAATACATTGAATTCGAATAGAAATCTGGAAAGAAATTCAGAATTAGTGATCTTAATGAAAATTCGATTTCAATTTTTTTTTTTGGAAAACTTACCCAAAGTTCTCATGAACTCCATGTTTCCGCAACAATTCTACAGATGTTTTCGGAAAGTAATGCACTGACTGAATATGATACTGAATTTTATGAGATTTCATAGTGGTTAGGGTTTCAGCTCGTGAGAAATGTGATCGATAATCGGCCTGGATGAGCTGTGGGTTGGTAGAGCGACCTGGCGTAGGTAATTGCCTTGCATGCGAGGGGTGGAGGGCCGAATGACGGGGTGCTCATACACCAAGTCCTACAATTGTATTTATTCAGTATACTTAGTAAATTCGAGATATTATGGAGCTCTAGAAGGGTTCTGGAATGAGCTATGAATCCGGTCTTTTCACCAGAAATTCAATTTTAAAATTTCATCATTTTTTTTTGTAGGAAAAATTCAAAGTTTTAAAAATTACCTCAATGCGGACTGGATTCTGCGCAGCAAAGCTAGAAAAACCTTTTCTCGCGACTGGAACTCCAATTCTAAGAAAATCCAGAAAATATCAAGAAAGAAATTCAAAACCGGTAATTCTATTGAAAATTCAGTTTTTACATTTATTTTTTTGGGAGATGGAAAATTTTCAAGACTATCGCATTCCTGAAACAATCTTCTGTGACGAAATTTATGTGATTCAAACAAGGTTCTGGTATCAAAATTTAAAAATTGTTCTCCTAATGAAAATTCAACTTTGAAATTTAAAATTTTTTTTCGCGGAAAGAAAAGTTTTTTTTTCAATTCAGCATTTTTAAAATGAATGCTGATGAAATTTATGCGCCCTACATGAACTGTGAAACATTCCTACAATGTTTTCATACTAAAAATGGAATAAAGAGAAAATTCAAATTTCAAATTTCATTTGTTTTTTTTTTCGGGAAAAAAAGATTGAAGATTTTCACGATTCCCACATTTTCAAAATGAATTCATATAATGAAGCTAGAAAAACATGGAATTCAAAAAGAAATTCGGAAAAAAGTTCAAAATTTGTGGTCTCAGTAAAAATTCACTTTCGATAATTTATTTTTTGAAAATTAATTGCAAAAAGTTAGGAATTCTATATTTTTGAAACAATTTCAGAACAAATTCATGCGCTATACACAAAGAATATAGAACTCATGGAGTATTTCAGCATTAAAATTGAAATTGGTCACTTTATAAAAATTTTAATTCTTGAATGAAATTTTTTTGAACTGTTCATTTTTGGTGCATTTCCGTACACTTGCTGATTCTGGACATGATTTCTTTGTGTGAGGAGAGAAAACAAAGGTTGCAAAGCGAATTCCTACATGGTTGTTGAAATGCGCGCTAATACCTACCTTTTTTGAATGTGAAATCAAATTATTAACCCAATTTCAAGGCGCGATTTCCATTTAACTTCTCATACCTGATTTCGTCTCAAAGTTTTGCAATTTATCCCAGAATAAGTCACTAATATAGAAGAACTTCGTGATTTTGCCCTATTAAAATTCATTAATTGTGAGGAAAAATGACTTTTTTTATGAATTTTTATGAATTTTTCCTCTGTCAAAATGTTTCAGAAGAAACACAGAGGATAACAAATGGCATATGAATGTGCTAAATACGAGAAAACGTCAAGAAATCCACTTATCACAACACTTGAACGCCAGCACCATTTCGACGCGAGGGACATTGGATGGCTACCGTAACCCAAAATCTTCCACTGAGTTCTATTTCGAAATTTTATACATTCAGTAGATCACATTTTCGATGCCGATTCCAAACTTGGCTTCCCTTTTCCGATTGGACCACTTTGAAGCGAGTTATTCAAAAACGACGCAAAACGGCGCGCTTCGGCGCTATAGCACGCCCAAAGACCAAAAGATAGGGGCGGTATTGTAGCGCCATCGGGATACATCATCTACCATGAGTCTTCATATTGTAGTTCCTCTGGAAAAGATGTCAGCTGGGATAATGTGTGGCTCACGTGGTTAAGAATTAGAAGGGTGGGTCCATCGAGGAGTATACACGCAGCAGCTACAGCTTTTGCTTTGACACTTTCAGTTGTATCTTCGTTCGCCAAGACTTGAAGGCACCTCATCAAAACAAGGTAGTTTCGTAGGATCTTTGCTAGCGTTTGCTGCATGCTGTCCGAGCAGTGGACCTGATGTGGCACCCCCATTCTGAGGTACGGAAAGTTCAGCTGTTCTTGAGCGAGCCGATATGCGTAGTTGTTCTAAGCTATGTGCTGCGTAGACGCTGAGAAGAAACTCTAAAACAAAACATATTTAGATACCTAAAATTTCTTTTAATCATATTGGATTCACACCTGCTCTCACAGCTCCATCGAGTGTTGTCTCATCGTATACCATGCGTTGAAGTTTTGCGTGAACGCCGTTCATGTGCCCTGTCATCACAGATGCACCGTCGGCAGACAGGGCAATCACCTTTCTTACGGCCATCGAGAAGGGCTTGTGAGAAAAACCATTCTGCATGTCTGCCCATGAATCTTTCTCAATGAGAAAGTTCTTAAATGCGTCGACAATGTCTTCGGACTTTCGCTTTCTGTTTCTACTAACGAGAGGTGGAAAGTTACGGGTGTGTAGGAGGGTGAGATTATCTTCATCAGAAATATTGCAATCGGTGTCGGGAGTTCCGTCGGCCAAGAGAGAGAAGGGGAGGTAATTTTCATTGAACATTTCAGCAAATCAAACTTCATGTGCTGTGAAAATTCTTGACAATACGCTTGGCAGATTTGGGATCGTCACGCGATTCAGCAAGCATCGCATTGAACTCCATTGCCATCACAATAAGAGAATTGTTTAGCGAACGCTAGACTTTCCTAAGCAGCGATATCGCATACGAGATAGGATCGAAAGCTTAGTTTGAAGACATCATCCGTGCTAAGAAAATTTGCAGCATTCTGCGCTAAATCGTGAGCTTAGCACGGCTTTCTGCGTGAATGCCTCCTCACCCCTCTTGAAATTTATCCGAAGCTTTCAAATTCTCAGCATTGCAAGTTCTATCTTGCCTATCTCTGCTAGGACCTACAGCGTTGTTGACTGCTTCAGCAATTGAGCTAAGTTCTGCAAACATTTTTTGCATCAGGTCGAAGCTTTTCATGCCTCTTCTGTGGCAGACCGTGACCAGAAATTCTGAGTTGGTAGCAAAACTTAAACTATTGTTTGGTTCACATAACATCATACCTTTGGGTGCTGAAGCTCCTAGAGGAGGAAAAATACTCCGAAAAATAACACACGAATGTCATTTCTTGCTCCGCAACTTTAGAAAGATAGCACACAACATCTGCGTGATCATTTAATACTTTAGCACTCGAAGATTCGGAAAAAAGTTCAAAATCGTGCAAGCCGAAAGGAAGCGAGCCTGGAAATGGCCGAATGTCAGTTTCAAAAACAAGTACCCAGAACGAGGGTACCAATCGACTGGAAATGGGGTTCGCAAAAATTTCGGACCAAAAATGAAAATTTTTAGAAATGGTTGGAAAAAGGAAAATAACGGTTATTAAACACCATGAGATACCTTTTCAGTACTTTAAAAAGTAGTCTAATTCAATATCTAATTCTGTAAAAAAGGGGTCCCCAAGCAAAAGTGGTTTGGTTCGCGTTACAAACGTTTCAACAAAAAGGGAACAATAGGAAAGTGGAATGAGGAGAGTGTACAAAAAATGAACAATATTCTCTAAAAACTCTTTTCTTTGTCGAAACTTCTAAACAGCGGAAACAAACCGTTGCGGTTCTGTATGAGGAAGCGATATATACATATTTTATCGGCACTCACATAATCAAAGTCCTTTATGGAGCCAAAAGCGCTTCCTCATAGAGAACCGCAACGGTTTGTTTCCGCTGTTTAGAAGTTTCGACAAAGAAAAGAGTTTTTAGAGAATATTGTTCATTTTTTGTACACTCTCCTCCTTCCACTTTCCTATTGTTCCCTTTTTGTTGAAACGTTTGTAACGCGAACCAAACCACTTTTGCTTGGGAGACCCCTTTTTTACAGAATTGTTCACTTTTTCTTGAAATTACGCAGTAATATACCATGCAAGAATTTCGAACAAAAACCTCTTCATCTCCCCGTTAGATCAGTCCTCTTTCTGTCGTCACAAGAATCAATCACCCAAACTGTTATATAACTATATCAGAAAAATCACCCGATGTAGCTGACAAGATCGATGTTCACATGATAATATTAGCTAATAATTGAATGATTTCCATGATATCGTTCCACATAATCCATTCATATTGATCGCGTCAGCCACAGCTGGCTACACCGGGTGTTATTTGCAACCTTCATGTTTTTCATACGTATCGAATGGGTCGGCCACGGTGATTTCCTCAACCAACTCTGACAGGGGCCTTAGGCCCCGGTGATAGTTGGTCGCTCAGACGTAGCCAGCCCGGTCGATAATCATGAAAGCCTGCTGGCCCACAGCCGGATGCACAATCTGCCCGCAGTTCTTCACTTGCGAATGAAACTACATAACTCAAAACCCGCACAGTCAGAAACTAAAGTGTGCCCGAATGAGAATGGCGGCCCACGCAGCCGGCGTGCTTGGCAGGCGGCCGTCGCATGTGCCGCCTTTGGACAAGTGTTGGATTTCAACGACGTCCGTCCCCTCTCCCACCGTCTGCAGAGATTGATCGGCGCAGTGCTTGCTGCCAGCCGGTGCCATCCCGTTCGTAGTCAATGGCGATGGGGACTTTTGCATGCTCGTCCTAGAGCGGCGAACGCGACGGTCGCCTGCCAAGCACGCCAGCCGCATGGGCCGCCATTCTCATTCGGACCCACCTTACCTTCCATTCCATTTTGACACTTTCACATTAGTGGAACAAAGCAGTTTTCCATACTCATTATTCCGTTTCCGCCGCCCCATTCCTTCGCAGAACAGTCGCTTCGATTCCATGAATTTGATATGAAAAAGCTCTGCTGAGCTGCGAATGGAGATAGCTCTAACAATTTGTTATTGAATTTAGATGCTGATAAGCAAGTACCATTTATTGCAGAAAAAACCAGTAGGCTGGTGAAGAAGAATGAAGAAACACTCAAAATGGGGTTGTGTGAATAGCCTAAGCGCGTTACGAAACTGAAAAGCAGCCTGGCGACATGACCTACATAATATCTCAAGCTTTCTGCACGCTATGCTTGCCATCAGCACACTTTTTAAAAAGTTTTGCAAATTGTTCTCAGACTCCTTCGCAAATTCCGATGCATCCAGCACACTATCTCAGACGGCTAGCGCAAAGCTCAAGACTCTTGCTCATTCTTTTGGATAACCTGCACAATTTTCCGGAGGACCAGTGACTGGTCCGGGACTCCTAATCACTCTACGGGGTGTCCTGCACTATTCCTCGGGTGACCAGCAAAGGGGCCAAGGTAGCACCCGCCCACTCTCCGGGTTTCCACGACGTCCCGATGACGTCAGCAGAAGCTCGAACCACTTTTCACGACGTCCCGATGACGTCTATAGAAGCCCGAAGCACTTTTCACGACGTCCCGATGACGTCATCAGAAGCCTGAGGCACTTTTCACGACGCCTCGATGACGTCACCAGAAGCCCGAAGCACTTTTCGCGATGTCCCGATGACGTCATCAGGAGCCCGAAGCATTTTTCACGACGTCCAGATGACGTCATCAGAATCCCGAAGCACTTTTCACGATGTCCAGATGACGTCATCAGAATTCGGAAGCACTTCTCACGATGTCCAGATGACGTCATCAGAATCCCGAAGCACTTCTGACGATGTCCCGATGACGTCATCAGGAGCCCGAAGCACGTCTGACGACGTCCTGATCAGGAGCCCGAAGCACTTTTCACGACGTCCCGATGACGTCATCAGAAACCCGAAGCACTTTCACGACGTCCCGATGACGTCGTCAGAAGCCCGAAGTCCCGACGTCATCAAATGACACTTTCACGACGTCCCGATGACGTCATCAGAAGCCCGAAGCACTTTTCACGACGTCCCGATGACGTCGTCAGAAGCCCGAAGCACTTTTCACGACGTCCCGATGACGTCATCAGAAGCCCGAAGCACTTTTCACGACGTCCCGATGACGTCATCAGAAGCCCGAAGCACTTTCACGACGTCCCGATGACGTCATCAGAAGCCCGAAGCACTTTTCACGACGTCCCGATGACGTCATCAGAAGCCCGAAGCACTTTCACGACGTCCCGATGACGTCATCAGAAGCCCGAAGCACTTTTCACGACGTCCCGATGACGTCATCAGAAGCACGAAGCACTTTCACGACGTCCCGATGACGTCATCAGAAGCCCGGAAGCACTTTTCACGACGTCCCGATGACGTCATCAGAAGCCCGAAGCACTTTTCACGACGTCCCGATGACGTCATCAGAAGCCCGAAGCACTCTCACGACGTCCCGATGACGTCATCAGAAGCCCGAAGCACTTTTCACGACGTCCCGATGACGTCATCAGAAGCCCGAAGCACTTTCACGACGTCCCGATGACGTCATCAGAAGCCCGAAGCACTTTTCACGACGTCCCGATGACGTCATCAGAAGCCCGAAGCACTTTTCACGACGTCCTGATGACGTCATCAGAAGCCCGAAGCACTTTCACGACGTCCCGATGACGTCATCAGAAGCCCGAAGCACTTTTCACGACGTCCCCATGACGTCATCAGAAGCCCGAAGCACTCTCACGACGTCCCGATGACGTCATCAGAAACTCGAGGCACTTTTCACGACGTCCCGATGACGTCATCAGAAACTCGAGGCACTTTTCACGACGTCCCGATGACGTCATCAGAAGCCCGAAGCACTTTCACGACGTCCCGATGACGTCATCAGAAGCCCGAAGCACTTTTCACGACGTCCCGATGACGTCATCAGAAGCCCGAAGCACTCTCACGACGTCCCGATGACGTCATCAGAAGCCCGAAGCACTTTTCACGACGTCCCGATGACGTCATCAGAAGCCCGAAGCACTCTCACGACGTCCCGATGACGTCATCAGAAACTCGAGGCACTTTTCACGACGTCCCGATGACGTCATCAGAAGCCCGAAGCACTCTCACGACGTCCCGATGACGTCATCAGAAGCCCGAAGCACTTTTCACGACGTCCCGATGACGTCATCAGAATCCCCCCTCACCTACAAATCGGTTAATTACCAGCCTACGTACCTCCTACCAACTTACCTGTCTGCCAAGTTGATTGCCTGAGACCATTGGCAGTGGCTATTAGCAGTGAGGACTGAAAAGCGTGACGGCCTACGGCCCACGGCCTACGGCCCACGGCCTACGGCCCACGGCCTACGGCCCACGGCCTACGGCCCACGGCCTACGGCCCACGGCCTACGGCCCACGGCCTACGGCCCACGGCCTACGGCCCACGGCCTACGGCCCACGGCCTACGGCTCACGGCCTACGGCGCACACCATGAAATTTTCTTAAGCTTTCGGGCCCACAACTTTGTTATTTGTGAAGCGATTTTGCTGAAATTCGGACAGCAGGTGTCTTCTGGACCCCTTCGCTTATATCCAGAAGGAAATCTTCAGAAATTTTGTTTCAAAGATTCTATAAACTATTTTATAAAATTCTAAGTGATCACAAGGCCTAGGCAAAACCAAACCTCTCCAGCCGCTTCGCGGCTGGAGCGATAGAGCTACTCTTCTTGCTGAAGAGTTCCGGGGTAGTTCTATTAAATATCTGACATTGACGGTTCGGTGTGAAGTGCCTCGAGTTTCTGATGACGTCATCGGGACGTCGTGAGAGTGCTTCGGGCTTCTGATGAGGTCATGGGGACGTCGTGAAAAGTGCTTCGGGCTTCTGATGACGTCATCGGGACGTCGTGAAAAGTGCTTCGAGTTTCTGATGACGTCATCGGGACGTCGTGAAAAGTGCTTCTGGCTTCTGATGACGTTATTGGGACGTCGCGAAAAGTGCTTCGGGCTTCTGATGACGTCATAGGGACGTCGTGAAAAGTGCGGGACTATCCTAGACGGGTGGGGGGCACTCAAGATTCAAGTCAGAGATGGAATGAACCACCGATCTATAACGCTATCAATCGAATCATTTCTACAGAACTTCATCAACAACAATGACTGATAGCAGCATCAAGAATCTTCTATCAGGGTTTCCATCCATTCTCATGAGAAAATCGTGGGTGCCCCCCCCCGTATAGGATAGTCCCAAAAGTGCCTCGGGCTACTGATGACGTTATCGGGACATCGTGAGAAATGCTTCGGGCTTTTGAAGACGTCATCGGGACGTCGTAAAAATTACGGAACTACCCTAGACGGGGGGGGGGGGTTTCAAGATTCAAGTCAGGAATGGAATGAACCACCGATCTATAACGCTATCAATCGAAGCATATCTACAAAACTTCATCAACAACAATGATCGATAGCAGCATCAAGCATCTTCTATCAGGGTTTTCATTATCTAATTGTTTTGCTTTGCTACAGATTAGTATGATTTGGAAATGTGACATTTGTGAGAAACTCGTTAAAAGAAGTGAAATGTCTTATGCTACTGATTTGGCATGGGAATAAACTCGAAAGAAGCGCTAAAAACTAAGTGAAATGATTCATCGTTAATTTGGCTGTGCACTTGTTTACTAAACAACAAAAATTGAGTGTGACATTGAAAAACCAAATCACGCACATCTCTTCTGAAATCAACCTAACGCTTGCAGTTTAGGTTAACAAGCACTTCAACACGCACTTCTTACTGAGCATTTATGTATTCGTGTGACAGCAGTTCTCTTAGTTGACGACATTCGCATAAACACTAGTTGATGTTATTTCCACTTTCGTTAATTGATAGTCAATCGGAAGCGAACGCGTCAAATAATTTAGTAATGCTTGAAAATCAATATTTCTGAATGATTGAGGTGGGAGACGCAACATAATTTTGCAAGGACCTGAGACTTGTTGAACTAAACTGCAAGCGTTAGGTTGATTTCAGAAGAGATGTGCGTGATTTGGTTTTTCAATCTCACACTCAATTTTTGTTGTTCAGTGAACAAGTGCACAGCCAAATCAACGATGAATCATTTCACTGAGTTTTTAGCGCTTCTTTCGAGTTTATTCCCATGCCAAATCAGTAGCATAAGACATTTCACTTCTTTTACGAGTTTTTCACAAATGTTTGATTTCCAAATGATACTAATCCGTAGCAAAGCAAAACAGTTCGATAATTTCACTTTATTTTAGCAAAGGTTTCCTTTTAAAGGCACATTACACCCTCAGATATGACCTTTCAAATGTTCATGCAGTTGTGTAGTAGACCCCTCTTGCATTACACTTGCCCACCCCTTCTAGCACCACCACGGTTCACACCCTTTTTCATGGTTTCCGAACCCAATAACGACTAGATGAACGGTTGAATCACAACCGCGTTTTCGATTTTCACTCCCTTGCCGGTCCTCTCGGTTGGGTCGAACACACGATTTGTAACGGATCTATGCGTACCCGAAGTTGGGTCCCGCACACGTTCTCCGGCGCTTGGCGTGCTCCCAGTTAGATCTCGCCCACTATTCCCGGCGCTTGGAGCGCTCCCAGTTGGGTCCCGCACTATTTCTCCGGCGTTCGGCGCTTTTTATTTGGAGTCCCGCACACGTTCCCCCTCGCCTGGCACACTTTTAGTTGGGTCGCGAACACGTTCATCGGCGCTTGGCGCACTTTTGGTTGGATCCCGCACACGTTCTGTGAGGTTTGGCACACTTCCAGTTGGGCACCGCGCACGTTCCCCGGCGCTCAGCACAATTCTAGTTGGGTTCCACATACGTTGCCCGGCGCTTGGCGCACTTCTACTTGGTTCCTGCACACGTTCTCCGGCTCTTAGCGCACTTATAGTGTGGTTCCAAACACGTTCCTGGCGCTCGGCGCACTTCTAGTTGGGTCCCGTATACGTTGCCCGGCGCTTGGCGCACTTCTACTTGGGTCCTGCACACGTTCCCCGGCGCTTGGCGCACTTATAGCTGGGTTCCGCACATGTTCCTGGCGCTTGGCGCACTTCTACTTGGGTTCTGCACACGTTCCCCGGCGCTTGGCGCACTTCTACTTGGGTTCTGCACACGTTCCCCGGCGCTTGGCGCACTTCTACTTGGGTTCTGCACACGTTCCCCGGCGTTTGGCGCACTTAAATTTGGGTCCCGCCCACCTTCCAGGCGCTTAGCGCACTTCTAGATGGGTCCTGCACACGTTCTCCGGCACTTGCCGCACTTTTGTTTGGGTCCCGCATACGTTGCCCAGTGCTTGCCGCACTTCTACTTGGGTCCTGCACACGCTCCCCGGCGCTTGGCGCACTTCTACTTGGGTTCTGCACACATTCCCCGGCGCTTGGCGCACTTCTGTTTGGGTCCCGCACACCTTTCCCGTCGCTTGGCGCACATAAATTTGGGTTCCTAACACTTTCCCGGCGCTTGGCGCACTTCTAGATGGGTCCCGCACACGTTCCCCGGCGCTTGGCGCACTTCTAGATGCGTCCCGCATACACTCCCCGGCGCTCGGTGCACTTCTAGTTGAGTCCCGCACACGTTCCCCGGCGCTTGGCGCACCTCTACGTGGGTTCTGCACACATTCCCCGGCGCTTGGCGCACTTCTGTTTGGGTCCCGCACACCTTTCCCGTCGCTTGGCGCACATAAATTTGGGTTCCTAACACTTTCCCGGCGCTTGGCGCACTTCTAGTTGAGTCCCGCACACGTTTCCCGGCGCTTGGCGCACTTCTAGTGTGGTTCCGAACACGTTCCTGGCGCTTGGCGCACTTCTACTTGGGTTCTGCACACGTTCCCCGGCGCTAGGCGCACCTATAGCTGGGTTCCGCACATGTTCCTGGCGTTCAGCACAGTTCTAGTTGGGTCCCGCATACGTTCCCCGGCGCTTGGCGCACTTCTACTTGGGTTCTGCACACGTTCCCCGGCGCTTGGCGCACTACTGTTTGGGTCCCGCACACTTTCTTCGGCGTCCTGCGCACTCCCACTTGGGTCCCGCACACTTTCTACGGTGTCCTGCGCACTCCCACTTGGGTCCCGCACACTTTCTACGGCGTCCTGCGCACTTCCACTTGGGTCCCGCACACTTTCTACGGTGTCCGGCGCACTCTACCTTGGGTCCCGCACACTTTCTACGGCGTCCTACGCACTTCCATTTAGGTCCCGCACACTTTCTTCGGCGTCCTGCGCACTCCCACTTGGGTACCGCACACTTTCTACGGCGTCCTGCGCACTTCCACTTGGGTCCCGCACACTTTCTACGGTGTCCGGCGCACTCTACCTTGGGTCCCACACACTTTCTACGGCGTCCTGCGCACTTCCACTTGGGTCCCGCACACTTTCTACGGTGTCCGGCGCACTCTACCTTGGGTCCCACACACTTTCTACGGCGTCCTGCGCACTCCCACTTGGGTCCCGCACACATTCTTCGGCGTCCTGCGCGCTCTTTAGCCCGTACCCGTAAGGTCGCCCGTTTTGAAAGTCAAGCCGATTAAACGGTCAAACAAACACACAGAGAAACGCACACATACATACATACATACACACACGCACACACAAATTTACCAAAATATATCGCTCCAGCCGCGAAGCGGCTGGAGAGGTTTGGTTTTGCCTAGGCCTTGTGATCACTTAGAATTTTATAAAATAGTTCATAGAATCTTTGAAACAAAATTTCTGAAGATTTCCTTCTGGATATGAGCGAAGGGGTCCAGAAGACACCTGCTCTCCGAATTTCAGCAAAATCGCTTCACAAATAACAAAGTTGTGAGCCCGAAAGCTCAAGAAAATTTCATGGTGTGCGCCGTAGGCCGTGGGCCGTAGGCCGTGGGCCGTAGGCCGTCACGCTTTTCAGTCCTCACTGCTAATAGCCACTGCCAATGGTCTCAGGCAATCAACTTGGCAGACAGGTAAGTTGGTAGGAGGTACGTAGGCTGGTAATTAACCGATTTGTAGGTGAGGGGGGATTCTGATGACGTCATCGGGACGTCGTGAAAAGTGCTTCGGGCTTCTGATGACGTCATCGGGACGTCGTGAAAAGTGCCTCGAGTTTCTGATGACGTCATCGGGACGTCGTGAGAGTGCTTCGGGCTTCTGATGAGGTCATGGGGACGTCGTGAAAAGTGCTTCGGGCTTCTGATGACGTCATCGGGACGTCGTGAAAGTGCTTCGGGCTTCTGATGACGTCATCGGGACGTCGTGAAAAGTGCTTCGGGCTTCTGATGACGTCATCGGGACGTCGTGAAAGTGCTTCGGGCTTCTGATGACGTCATCGGGACGTCGAAAAGTGCTTCGGGCTTCTGATGACGTCATCGGGACGTCGTGAGAGTGCTTCGGGCTTCTGATGACGTCATCGGGTCGTCGTGAAAGTCTTTCGGGCTTCTGATGACGTCATCGGGACGTCGTGAAAGTGCTTCGGGCTTCTGATGACGTCATGGGGACGTCGTGAAAAGTGCTTCGGGCTTCTGATGACGTCATCGGGACGTCGTGAGAGTGCTTCGGGCTTCTGATGACGTCATCGGAACGTCGTGAAAAGTGCTTCGGGCTTCTGATGACGTCATGGGGACGTCGTGAAAGTGCTTCGGGCTTCTGATGACGTCATCGGGACGTCGTGAAAAGTGCTTCGGGCTTCTGATGACGTCATCGGGACGTCGTGAAAAGTGCTTCGGGCTTCTGACGACGTCATCGGGACGTCGTGAAAGTGCTTCGGGTTTCTGATGACGTCATCGGGACGTCGTGAAAAGTGCTTCGGGCTCCTGATCAGGACGTCGTCAGACGTGCTTCGGGCTCCTGATGACGTCATCGGGACATCGTCAGAAGTGCTTCGGGATTCTGATGACGTCATCTGGACATCGTGAGAAGTACTTCCGAATTCTGATGACGTCATCTGGACATCGTGAAAAGTGCTTCGGGATTCTGATGACGTCATCTGGACGTCGTGAAAAATGCTTCGGGCTCCTGATGACGTCATCGGGACATCGCGAAAAGTGCTTCGGGCTTCTGGTGACGTCATCGAGGCGTCGTGAAAAGTGCCTCAGGCTTCTGATGACGTCATCGGGACGTCGTGAAAAGTGCTTCGGGCTTCTATAGACGTCATCGGGACGTCGTAAAAAGTGGTTCGAGCTTCTGATGACGTCATCGGGACGTCGTGGAAACCCGGAGAGTGGGCGGGTGCTACCTTGGCCCCTTTGCTGGTCACCCGAGAAATAGTGCTGGTCACCCGAGAAATAGTGCAGGACACCCCGTAGAGTGATTAGGAGTCCCGGACCAGTCACTGGTCCTCCGGAAAATTGTGCAGGTTATCCAAAAGAATGAGCAAGAGTCTTGAGCTTTGCGCTAGCCGTCTGAGATAGTGTGCTGGATGCATCGGAATTTGCGAAGGAGTCTGAGAACAATTTGCAAAACTTTTCAAAAAGTGTGCCGATGGCAAGCATAGCGTGCAGAAAGCTTGAGATATTATGTAGGTCATGTCGCCAGGCTGCTTTTCAGTTTCGTAACGCGCTTAGGCTATTCACACAACCCCATTTTGAGTGTTTCTTCATTCTTCTTCACCAGCTCACTGGTTTTTTCTGCAATAAATGGTACTTGCTTATCAGCATCTAAATTCAATAACAAATTGTTAGAGCTATCTCCATTCGCAGCTCAGCAGAGCTTTTTCATATCAAATTCATGGAATCGAAGCGACTGTTCTGCGAAGGAATGGGGCGGCGGAAACGGAATAATGAGTATGGAAAACTGCTTTGTTCCACTAATGTGAAAGTGTCAAAATGGAATGGAAGGTAAGGTGGGTCCGAATGAGAATGGCGGCCCATGCGGCTGGCGTGCTTGGCAGGCAACCGTCGCGTTCGCCGCTCTAGGACGAGCATGCGAAAAGTCCCCATCGCCATTGACTACGAACGGGATGGCACCGGCTGGCAGCAAGCACTGCGCCGATCAATCTCTGCAGACGGTGGGAGAGGGAACGGACGTCGTTGAAATCAAACACTTGTCCAAAGGCGGCACATGCGACGGCCGCCTGCCAAGCACGCCGGCTGCGTGGGCCGCCATTCTCATTCGGGCACACTTTAGTTTCTGACTGTGCGCGTTTTGAGTTATGTAGTTTCATTCGCAAGCGAAGAACTGCGGGCAGATTGTGCATCCGGCTGTGGGCCAGCAGGCTTTCATGATTATCGACCGGGCTGGCTACGTCTGAGCGACCAACTATCACCGGGGCCTAAGGCCCCTGTCAGAGTTGGTTGAGGAAATCACCGTGGCCGACCCATTCGATACGTATGAAAAACACGAAGGTTGCAAATAACACCCGGTGTAGCCAGCTGTGGCTGACGCGATCAATATGAATGGATTATGTGGAACGATATCATGGAAATCATTCAATTATTAGCTAATATTATCATGTGAACATCGATCTTGTCAGCTACATCGGGTGATTTTTCTGATATAGTTATATAACAGTTTGGGTGATTGATTCTTGTGACGACAGAAAGAGGACTGATCTAACGGGGAGATGAAGAGGTTTTTGTTCGAAATTCTTGCATGGGATATTACTGCGTAATATCAAGAAAAATTGAACAATTCTGTAAAAAAGGGGTCTCCCAAGCAAAAGTGGTTTGGTTCGCGTTACAAACGTTTCAACAAAAAGGGAACAATAGGAAAGTGGAAGGAGGAGAGTGTACAAAAAATGAACAATATCCTCTAAAAACTCTTTTCTTTGTCGAAACTTCTAAACAGCGGAAACAAACCGTTGCGGTTCTCTATGAGGAAGCGCTTTTGGCTCCATAAAGGACTTTGATTATGTGAGTGCCGATAAAATATGTATATATCGCTTCCTCATACAGAACCGCAACGGTTTGTTTCCGCTGTTTAGAAGTTTCGACAAAGAAAAGAGTTTTTAGAGAATATTGTTCATTTTTTGTACACTCTCCTCCTTCCACTTTCCTATTGTTCCCTTTTTGTTGAAACGTTTGTAACGCAAACCAAACCACTTTTGCTTGGGAGACCCCTTTTTCACAGAATTGTTCATTTTTTCTTGATATTACGCAGTAATATCCCATGCAAGAATTTCGAACAAAAACCTCTTCATCTCCCCGTTAGATCAGTCCTCTTTCTGTCGTCACAAGAATCAATCACCCAAACTGTTTGGTTGATTTCAGAAGAGATGTGCGTGATTTGGTTTTTCAATCTCACACTCAATTTTTGTAGTTCAGTAAACAAGTGCACAGCCAAATCAACGATGAATCATTTCACTGAGTTTTTAGCGCTTCTTTCGAGTTTATTCCCATGCCAAATCAGTAGCATAAGACATTTCACTTCTTTTAACGAGTTTCTCACAGATGTTTCGTTTCCAAATCATACTAATCCGTAGCAAAGCAAAACAGTTAGATAATTTCACCTTATTTTAGCAAAAGTTTCCTTTTAAAGGCACATCACACCCTCAGTTATGACTTTCATATGTCCATGCAGTTGTGTAGTATACCCGTCTTGCATAACACTTGCCCACCCCTTCTAGCGCCACCACAGTTCACACCCTTTTTCTTGGTTTCCAAACCCAATGACGACTAGATGAAACAGGATTATAATTTGCCACCGGCACAGAAATCTCACGGAAGTGAAGTGGTTTTTCTTACCAGAGTTTTCCATGAGTAGGCCCCAATATCGTGTTATCTCTATCACCGGTGAGGCTGTTTCCCTAATCCCTAGTGTGTTCAGCTTCGGCCGCTCACCTCCGGAGAAAGATGGTGTGTGAATGAAAACACACCGCTCTCAAATTCTTTTATACTCTACCCTTTATCAACTGGTTATCATCAATTTTGTTTACCGTGAGAATTTTGTGCCGGTGGCAATTTATAATCGTCTTTAGATGAACGGATGAATCGCAACCGCGTTTTCGATTTTCACTCCTTTGCCGGTCCTCCCACTTGGGTCAAACACACGATCCGTAACGCTTGGCGTACTCCCGGTTGGGTCTCGCCCTCTTTCCCCGGTGCTGGCGCTTTTTCAGTCGAGTCCCACACACTTTCCCCGGTGCTTGGCGCACTCCCAGTTGGGTCCAACACGCTTTCCTAGGCGCTTGGCGCACCCGAAGTTGGGTCCCGCACACGTTCCCCGGCGCTTGGCGCGTTCCCAGCTGGGTCCCGCACATTTTCTCCGGCGCTCGGCGCTTTTTAATTGGGGTTCCGCACACGTTCCCCGTTGCTCGGCGCACTTCCAGTCAGGTTCCACACACGTTTTGTGGGTGAAAACGCGAAATGCCGGACGGCACCGATTGCCAACACAGGCGTCAAATGCAGTGTTTGGTGGTGTGACTGCACAACACACTGCAGATGTTACGCCTAAGTTATTTATTCCACCACAAATCATGGGAGAACCACGAATTCATAGCGGAAACGCTATTTGTGAGGTAGATGTGCATTTGATACGCTACTAAAGGAAGATGTGAGAGAATGATCAACTAAAGAACTAAGAGAGAATTCTAAAATATATGAAACGTGAAAAAAAGGAAGTAGCAGAAACTAGTAATGAATGGCTTAGGCCTTGTAACAGCTTTCGTAGTTTTGGCTTGAAGAATAGGCCGTCACCCAGGGATCTCCCTCCGTTGAAGCAAATAGAGTAGAACGGATTTTTACCCCCGAAATACCCGATACACGACAGATTTAGCCTCCATGCAGGGGATTTCCTCCCCTAAGCGACGGTGCAGCCGCAGGCTGCACCGTCCAAATAGGGTTCAAACTGATTTCCACCCCCGAAATACCCGATACACGACAGATTTAGCCTCCACGCAGGGGATTTCCTCCCCTAAGCGACGGTGCAGCCGCAGGCTGCACCGTCCAAATAGGGTTTAAACTGATTTCCACCCCCCGAAATACCCGATACACGACAGATTTAGCCTCCACGCAGGGGATTTCCTCCCCTAAGCGACGGTGCAGCCGCAGGCTGCACCGTCCAAATAGGGTTCAAACTGATTTTCACCCCCGAAATACCCGATACACGACAGATTTAGCCTCCACCCAGGGGTTTCCTCCTAAGCGACGGTGCAGCCGCAGGCTGCACCGTCCAAATAGGGTTTAAACTGATTTCCTCCCCCGAAATCCCCGCCACACCCCAGATTTAGCCTCCACGCAGAAGATTTCCCCCCCTAAGCGACGGTGCACCCGCAGGCTGCACCGTCCAAATAGGGTTTAAACTGATTTCCACCCCCGAAGTACCCGATACACGACAGATTTAGCCTCCACGCAGGGGATTTCCTTCCCTAAGCGACGGTGCAGCCGCAGGCTGCACCGTCCAAATAGGGTTCAAACTGATTTCCACCCCCTTTTTACCCGATACGCGACAGATTTAGCCTCCACGCAGGGGATTTCCTCCCCTAAGCGACGGGGCAGCCGCAGGCTGCACCGTCCAAATAGGGTTCGAACTGATTTCCTCCCCCGAAATACCCGATACACGACAGATTTAGCCTCCACGCAGGGGATTTCCTCCCCTAAGCGACGGTGCAGCCGCAGGCTGCACCGTCCAAATAGGGTTCAAACTGATTTCCACCCCCGAAATACCCGATACACGACAAATTTAGCCTCCACGCAGGGGATTTCCTCCCCTAAGCGACGGTGCAGCTGCAGGCTGCACCGTCCAAATAGGGTTCAAACTGATTTCCACCCCCGAAATACCCGATACACGACAGGTTTAGCCTCTATGCAGGGGACTTCCTCCCCTAAGCGACGGTGCAGCCGCAGGCTGCACCGTCCAAATAGGGTTCAAACTGATTTCCACCCCCGAAATACCCGATACACGATAGATTTAGCCTCCACGCAGGGGATTTCCTCCCCTAAGCGACGGTGCAGCCGCAGGCTGCACCGTCCAAATAGGGTTCAAACTGATTTCCACCCCCGAAATACCCGATACACGATAGATTTAGTCCCACGCAGGGGATTTCCTCCCCTGAGCACCGTCCAAATAGGGTTCAAAATGATTTTTAGATAGTTTCCACCTCGATATTCACGGATAACAGCCAAAATCCTCAATACTTTTAAAATTTTCATTCTCATTAATGAATTGTGATCAATTAGTCTTGAATTGAGTCAGGGGTCGTGAATTACAATATAGGCGTAGCTGGGAGCGGTGTGTGCAAGTGGATACCACGCACCACAACGCATTATTTGACGGCTATGCTGGCAATTGGTGCTGTCCGGCATTTCTCCTCCAGTTTTTGTGGGGTTTGGCACACTTCCAGTTGGGCACCGCACATGTTTCCCGGCGCTTGGAGCACTTCCAGTCAGGTCCCACACACGTTCTGTGGGGTTTGGCACACTTCCAGTAGGGCACCGCATATGTTTCCCGGCGCTTGGCGCACTTCCAGTTGGGTCCCGCACACGTTCCCCGGCGCTTGGCGTGCTCCCAGTTAGATCACGCCCACTTTCTCCGGCGTTTGGCGTGCTCTCAGTTAGATCCCGCCCACTTTCCCCGGCCCTTTGCGCGCTCCCAGTTGGGTCCCCGTACATTTTCTCCGGCGCTTGGCACATTTCCGTTAGGGTTCCGCACACGTTCGCCGGCGCTTGGCGCACTCTTGGTTGGGTCTCGCACTCTCTCCCCTGCGCTCTGCGCATTTTCATTCGGGTCCCGCGCACGTTTCCCGGCGCTTGGCGCACTTCCAGTCGGATCCCACACACGTTTTGTGGCGTTTGGCACACTTCCAGTTGGGTACCGCTCACGTTCCTCTGCGCATGGCACACTTCCAGTCGGACCCCGCACAATAAACGGTGTGCATACGGTTACTGATGGACGTAAAGGAGACCTACTCTAACGCTTGCAATCAATTCACTCTTATCACAATACCACTCCATTTCTCTCAATTGGCCAACCATGTTTCTTATCATTCAGAAGTTTCACCGGACTCACGCACACACACACACAAACACACACAGACACACATTTTAAAATTCACTAATTTTTCAATTTCTCGAGAACCACGAAGCAGATTTTTCTGAAACCTGGGCAGTGTTAAGAACCTTTACTGCTCTACATTTTGTGGAAATGCCAAGTTCGGAACTATCTTCCAAACCGAGATTCTGTAACGAGGGGTGTGCGCAGAAGCAATTCTTTTCCAAATCAGGTGCGCGCTTCGCGCGCATTACAATTCATTCTCATGAGAAATTCGTGGGTGCCCCCCCCCGTATAGGATAGTCCCAAAAGTGCCTCGGGCTACTGATGACGTTATCGGGACATCGTGAGAAGTGCTTCGGGCTTTTGATGACGTCATCGGGACGTCGTGAAAAGTGCGGAACTATCCTAAACGGGGGGGGGTTCAAGATTCAAGTCAGAAATGGAATGAACCACCGATCTATAACACTATCAATCGAAGCATATCTACAGAACTTCATCAACAACAATGATTGATAGCAGCATCAAGCACCTTTCATCAGGGTTTCCATTCATTTTCATGAGACAATCGTGGGTGCCCCCCCGTCTAGGATAGTCCCAAAAGTGCTTCGGGCTTCTGTTGATGTCATCGGGACGTCGTGAAAAGTGCATCGGCCCTCTGATGACGTCATCGGGACGTCGTGAAAAGTGCTTCGGGTTTCTGATGACGTCATCGGGACATCGTAAAAAATGCTTCGGGCTTCTGATGACGTCATCGAGACGTCGTGAGAAGTGCTTCGAGCTTCTGATGACGTTATCGGGACGTCGTGGAAACCCGGATATTGGACAGGTATTCGGGACCCGTTGCTGGTCATCCGAGAAGTTGTGCAGACCACCCCGAGAGTGATTAGGAGTCCCGGACCCGTCACTGGTCATCCGGAAAGTTGTGCAGGACACCCCGGAGAGTGAGCAGGAGCCCAGACTCGATGCTAGCCATCCGAGAAATCATGCAGGATACTCCAAAGAATGGGCAAGAGTCTTGAGCTTTGCGCTAGTTGTCTGAGATAGTGTGCTGGATGCATCGAAATTTGCGCAGGAGTATGAGAGAGTATGAGAACACCTTGCAAAACCTTGCTTATAAGAATCCAAATTCAAAAACAAATTGTTAGAACGATCTCCATTCGCAGCTCAGCTTTTTCATGTCAAATTCATGGAATCGAAGCAGCTGTTCTGCGGAGGAATGGGGCGGCGGAAACGAAATAATGAGTATGTAAAACTGCTTTGTTCCACTGATGCGAAAGTGCTCAGATGGAATGGAAGGTAGTTTCTGACTGTGCAGGTTTTAAGTTAGTTTCATTTGAAAGTGAAGAACTGCGGGCAGATTATGCATCCGACTGTAGGCCAGCAGGCTTTCATGATTATCGGCCGGGCTGGTTACGTCTGAGCGACCAACTATAACCGGGGCCTAAGGCCCCTGTCAGAGTTGGTTGAGAAAATCACCGTGGCCGACCCGTTCAATACGTATGAGAAACATGGATGGTGCAAATAACACCCAGTGTAGCCAGCTGTGGCTGACGCGATCAATATGAATGAATTATGTGGAACGATATCCTGGATATCATTCATTTCTTAGCTAATATTGTGTGAACAGCGGTATTGTCAGCCACATCGGGTTGATTTTTCTGAGATAGTTTCATAACAGCTTGGGTCATTGATTCTTGTGACCACAGAAAGAGGACTGTTCAAGTGGGGAGATGTAGAGGTCTTCGTTCGAAATTCTTGCATGGGATATTACTGCGCAATATCAAGAAAAAGTGAACAATTCTGTAAAAAAGGGGTCTCCCAAGCAAAAGTGGTTTGGTTCGCGTTACAAACGCTTCAACAAAAAGGGAACAATAGGAAAGTGGAATGAGGAGATTGTACAAAAAATGAACAATATCCTCTAAAGACTCATTTCTTTGTCGAAACTTCTAAACAGCGGAAACAAACCGTTGTGGTATTTTACGAGGAAGAATTGAATGGTTCCCTAAAACAATTCGACATTATCTCCTCATTTCATGATAGCTATTAGGTACACATGCATATACACATATTTTATCGGCACTCACATATCAAAATCATTTATGGAGCAAAAAGCGCTTCCTCATAGAGAACCACAACGGTTTGTTTCCACTGTTTAGAAGTTTCGACAAAGAAATGAGTTTTTAGAGGATATTGTTCATTTTTTGTACAATCTCCTCATTCCACTTTCCTATTGTTCCCTTTTTGTTGAAGCGTTTGTAACGCGAACCAAACCACTTTTGCTTGGGAAACCCCTTTTTTACAGAATAATTACCTGTTTTCAAGTAGGTTAGCAATTTACATTGGTCCAAGAATAGGAACGAAACCACAGTAAATTATTAGATTTCTATTGGTATTGTACTTATAACATAAGTTTTTAGGTTACCAGTAAAGAAGAAGAAACAAAGATTTGAGGTAAGTGTTCTGCGAGTGCAGAACGCGTTTATTTGAGTTGCTGGCGATGTCTGATGTGCCGCCCACTTCAATGACTCAGGCAAACGACGTCATCGCCCGGACAGCGGCCGAGGGGCCAACTGACACCGAGGTCCCTGTCCGGTGCCACTTCGCACCTCGGTCGCTCTCCGGTCGCTCTCGGAGCCACAGCGGTGCCATCGCCAGAGATAGGGAGACGCGGGATTGTTTGTTCTTTGAGTGATAACGTGCGAGCCACGTTATCACTCAAAGAACAATCAATCCTGCTGGTATAAAAGGCGGCTCGCCTCGTGTAGACGGGTAGTTGGCCTTTCGAGGCCACTCTTGAGAGGTGACCTTGGATCACTCTCAGGATGACAATTTTTGGCGGCCGAGGGGATCCCTCATTGCCCGCGGTGGGGAAGGCTTCCTCATTGCGGACCATGCTGGGATGGTATCCTTGTTGCGGCCTGTGGCAGGATTAACCTCCTGACCCGCAGGCTGTAGCAGGTACCTTATCCTCTTAACAGGCTTAATCCTCTCCAGAAGAGGCGGAAATAAAGAAAAAATAGCAATTAGAAAATTTTTGAAAATCGCCCGAACAGAGACCGCAGTGCCAGTTGGGACCGAAGATCGCTCCGAGCGATACTGCTGTGGCCCGGAGAGCGGTTGCTGTGGCCCGAGTAGATGGCTAATTTTCGCTCGGAGCGGAGAGGCAGCGCCGCTCGAGTAGCTCTCCGGTACCGCTCGGAGCGATTGTTTGCCTGATGAAAGATCGATGACGTCTGCACGGGGTGTGAACAATCTTGCCCTCGTTAAGGCAGCAATTTGTAACCACTCGGATCACTGAGAAGATGTAATAAACGTTTTTTTTTTCTTGTTTTGTGTGGAGTGTTGACATTTTCTAATGTATGGCATATAAGAACAGTATTAAAATTTAATGTGACTTTGCGAGAAGTATAAAGTATTGTTGTAATAACTGTGATTCGAATGACTAAGTTTGATCATCGTGAAGAACGTCGACGTCGAAGATTCTGGCTTTGCAGGTAGCGGATCGGATGCTTCTCTCCTCTATAGCTTTCGGCCTACGATGGTGCCTCTCGTCATGAACAATCATCTCTCTCTACGTGGAGAGATACCATAGCCTTACCATCACCTGAAATGAGGGTGATATGTACATTATATAGGGAAGCGGTAGCAGAATAGGAAACACTCACGTCTTTCATCGGCCTTCTTTGCACGCTTCAGTAAACTCTGTGATTTGGAGGTGGCTGAGTCCGTGCCTTGTTGGACATTTGAAAGGCCCTTCCGAGGGTGAAGCCAAGTGCCAACTCCATAGGATCTACTGTAAGGATACTGGGCCCATTCCTTTCAACACTGAATAAATGTTGTTAAGCGGAAGAATTCTTCTGCTGCAGAGACTGGCAAGTCTCTGCTGCGGAAGAATTCTTTTGCTTCTGATCGATTCTGATAGAGCGAGAACGTGAAGAGCTCGACTTACAATCCATTCTACATCTTCTATGGTCACCTTCGGTGTCCCAACATAGTGCTGGTGTCGGTTCGCGTCTGTCTGCACAAACGCGAACCTTTACGCGAACATCAAAGAATCTGCCTCGTCTTTAAGATGCAGTAAAACGAAGAGAAATTGAGAAGCTTCTTGTGGTTCCGGTAGAGCAGAGGATGACCCATGGTCCAGTAACAGAGAATTTCCTATAGGAGGCCGTTTAAACCTTCATCCCCTCCAACTGAATAAAGAGGAGCACACTGGATTTTTTTCCTCTGCGAAATTTACGTGAAACTGGTGTTCGTTAGACTCGTCGCTGCTGCTGCCAATAAGGAATAAATTATCTTTCGGTCATTTCAGTTGACCGAATTGCAAAAACGTTAGCTTGGTGAATGCGTTTTCGTCCTGAAAGAAAATTCTCAAAAATCGGAATAGTGCACAAAATTAAAATTACCTTAAACGGCCTGGAGTCCAGTATCAGAAGGCCGTGCTCGTTTATCCTGATTTCATCGGGAGAAGCACAGTTTGGTGGCGGTGCGAGCTCAATGTACTGCGAGCGAGTTGTAGTGCGAAAAAATTGCGTGTTCACCTCGTTAATCAACGGGTGACAGGACGGCTCGTTGAGAGAAAAAGTCACCAGGGTGAGTAGAAACATACATCCCAGCATGCTCAAATCGACATAAGAATAGGGCACTGCTTGAAGAAACGGATTTTTTTATCAAGTATGGAGGAACAAGTTGATAGAGCTTGCGTTAAAAACTGGAGTTAAAAATTAAAAATGGAGTCAGAAATGAGTTCGAAATCAAAAGTGGACACGGGAGAATGCAGCTGTAACATGAGTGGATGCAGGCGTAAGATGACAGAAGGCAACTGCACTGACAAGGGACACCTTCGAACATAAAATGTAGTTTTTAAAAACGGTCTTTTGAGAGTTGTAGAGGGCGTAAAAATAAACAATTTAAGATTTTAAAATTGCACTCAGTCCTCACGGGTAGATCAAAAACCACCAAAACAATGGGTTGCGGTAGGTAAAATGCCATTCAATGCACCCTAACCTGACCAACTCCGCTAAAAAACAGGTAACGGACCCTTTATTCTTGTTCAGCGTCCCAAATTACCCACCGGGGCTGAGTTTGGGCGAAAAAAAATTTCGACCTCTGAATCCCGAAAATGGCCTTGAGCTTCTTACCTCATGGGGCTCCAAAGGTCGAGAAAAAATTTAGGACTCAAACTTCGCTTTCGGAGGTTATTTAAAGTGCTTATAACGAATCTGAGGTCAGTTTATCGATTTTCGACAGACTACGGTAGATTACGGTGGGTATACGGCAGTTGGGTGAAAGTTCAGAATTGACTCAAAATTTCTGAACAAGGGTTATTCGGGGTGCTGAATACGAATTTGATGTTCACTTGTCAATTTTCAAATTATTAAGGTAGGTTTAGGCCCTCTATGTCATGACAACTACTAACTACAGTAAACCTCAGAATTTCGGAAAACGATCTCTAGATTCGTTTTCAGCACCCTAGATTACCCCTACATACAAGTTTTGAGCCGAATCCGAAAACTTTCTCCAAACCACCCTGAAAATTCCTTGATGGGTACCCTTGCCTTGTCGCGAGGCTTGGAAAAACGACTATAACTTCTTTTCATAAAAGCTTCTCTATTTTTGAGAGAAGCTGCGAATAGCATACTCGGATCTACGTCCAAATGGCACCAGAAAACTACATTTAAACCAGAATGGCCAGGCTGAATAAAAGTAGTTATCTTGTAAGTTGCGTTTTCAAAAGAGTGGTTCTGTTCTACTCCAAATTTTGGAATTGATAACGAAACACTTCTCTTGAGTCTTCGAGCCATGCGCTAAAGTATTGGGTTGCTTCAATGGATTTTGTAGTTTAGGTAAACCCACTTCTGTTTACAACAATTATTTCTAAAAAGATTGATCATTGATCAAGGAACAAGTCCACGAAGTTTCATTTTGTCCGAACTTTTTTCCAGTGTCATATATCAAAATAAGTCCCCTAAAGTGTTTCTCCGAATTAAGGACGGTTTTTCTGTAACATATGTGGGGGAGAAGGGTAAGGGTATTCTTGATATTCTAGCAATTGTCGAAACCTCGGAATTTCTATAGTTTCTAACATTGATGTGAACCGTTCTCCGTTTATATCACGTTACCTCTGCGATATAAGAAAAGAGGTATAAAAAACAAGAGACACTGTTAAAACTCAAAACAAGTAAAGTGAACACAAATCTTTAAACTTTTAGGAGAACCTTTTCAGATGATTTCAAGGCCACTGTATAGCTCACATTTGTGCTACGTCCTCCCAATCCAACGTTCTGGTTTCTTTCCTTTTTTGATCGTTTTTGATCTACCCGTAAGGACTGAGTGAAATTTTAAAATCTCAAATTGTTTCTTTTTAACTCCTCTACAACCCTCAAAAGGCCGTTTTTCAAAACTCCATTTTATGTTCGAAGTGGTCCCTTGTGAGAGACATGACAAATGGCAGCTGCTGCTGCCTGCAGCTGCTGCAATTAGAGTAATTCAGGCAATTAGATGCAATGTGCACACAACAAAATAAAGTATTAGCATACAAAAATGTACAAAAAAGCATACAAAAACATACACAAAAAAAGTATATAATTTACTAGTAGCATCTTACCTGAATTCAGCGTCTAAGGTAACCTCTCAACTAAGTTACAATCCAGGTTTGAAGGACTAATCACAATTTTTCGTAGATAAAAATATTTCCACAACGCTTAAGTATGTTTTTTTTTGCGATTTTTCTAATTTCAAAAAAAAAGATTCGAAATTCTTATCAAATTTCGCACACATTGATGGTAAACACACTTATGAGTTGAATGAGTTCAAAAAACTAGAGTTAGGGGAGCCCTTTTCACGTTGTGGCAACCGTTATGGAAATCGGCGATTTTCACTGTTTTTCCACAACGCACCGATCTATTTTTAAGGCAGAATTCGAAAAACCTGAAAGAGTGTTCTAGCATAACTTTAGCTCTACTATCAACTGCACGCAACGTTTTTGCTCTCAAGTCTGTTGTTAAGTTTTACCCAGGGTGACTTTCTTAACCTTTGTGTGATGTTGTCGCGCTCCAATGCAACAAGTCCTTCGCATACTCGAAAGACTTTCAGTCTTCCGCATTGGACACAGAGTGAAACTGAAAGAGTTCCGCGTATGCGAAGCGCTTGTTGGGTTGGGGCTCGACGACTTCAGCATGCGACACAAGTCTTGTGATCTCTTTCATGAGGCAAAACTAGGGGGGGGGGGCATTCATTTCTATTTACCCATAGAAATGAAACGATTCGTCCATGAAAATGAAAACTTCTTTCGTTATTGGATATGTGATAATGTTATCATTCATATTTCCTAGAAGTTCCATGAAATTAAGCTCATTTCTGAAGGCAAAATCATTCAGTTCTCACTTGACTTCTGGGTGGCCGACCAAACTAGTTTTTGGTCATGGTCTTGTGATCTCTTTCATAAGTCTCGTGATCGTCATGGCCTTGTGATCGCTTTCATAAGTCTCGTGATCGTCATGGTCTAGTGATCTCTTTCATAAGTCACGTGAACGTCATGGTCTCGGGATCTCTTTCATAAGTCACGTGATCGTCATGGTCTGTCGATGGGCGGTCTTGTGATCTGTCCAGTTGGTCGTGTGATCTGTCCCATTAGTCTTGTGATCGTCCAGTTGGTCATGTGATCTGTCCCATTAGTCTTGTTATCTGTCCAGTTGGTCGTGTGATCTCTCACGTTTGTCCAGAAATTTCATTTCCTCTCTTCTTTTTCACTTGCTTTCTTTTTAAGAGCTCTTAATCGTAGTCCTTGATCATCACCAAGTTTATCTCAACCAGCAGAACATTGTTGTGCTCCTCTTACTTCTCAATTTCCAGTGCTCTTCTACCTTCTTTGGCCGCGTTCTTGGTGCAAAAGTAGTTGGGGGGGGGGCACTCAGAATTCAAGTGAGAAATGAATGATTCTGGTTTTAGAAATCGATCAAATTTTATGAAATTCTTAGGAATTTACGAGGGATAACGTTATCACATATCTGATAACGAAAGAAATTTTCATTTCCACGGATGAGTTTTCCATTTCTATGAGCAAATCTTGGGTGCTTCCCCCAACTAGTTTTGCACCGCTTTCCTCAGGGTTTTTTTCCTCAGCACTGCATTCACGTCCCATAGACACACCGGACCTCACGCGCAACTTCGATATTCCCATATGATTAGATTTTTTTTTTGCAATTTCCGCGCGATGTTCGGTGTCTATAGGACATGAATGCAGACATATCGTCCATCACTGAATAAGGGATCGCCGCGACGCTGCTTGGCGGGAAAAATTGCGCGCGGGAAAACGGAGAGAGAGTGGCTATTCATCGCCCGAATTTTTCCCGCCTAGCAGCGTCGCGGCGATCCCTCACCCAGTGATGGACGATATTCAATTCTGGGTGCCAAATCAGTTCCGGAGGGTTATTTGTGAGACTTGAATGATGCCGCTGTTTAAAATTTCTGAAATGATTCTATTCAATATTTTTTTTATTTTTTAGAAGAATAATTGATTATTTTCAGACTGTTAGGGCTCCCACGAACGACATCTAGAGTGTGGTAGAAACTTCAGAAAATTGTAGCCTTAAGGTGTGTTTTATTCTTTTTTGTTGAGCAGCTGTTTAATTACACCGATATGGCCAATTGGTTCTCTTATATATTCCCATATATTCCCATCATCGTTCGACATCTGGTGTTTTGGTCATCATACGATCTCAGGTGTTTTTTTTCCTTCTGTCCCTGTTTAACTTTTACCTGTTTACCTGTTTTTACCTCATGCTTGCTCCGGGGAAATGAATTCTCAAACTTTCCGATATGAAGCTGACTGCATACGGATGGGTGGAAGACGATCGTCAGGATGGTGTGATGGACAAAATTCAATTCATCGCTGCTCTATGCTGGGAGTTTCAAGCTAGTATTCCAGTTCGGCGTCGTAGTTCTGGCGATTCTTGCGCTGGTTCTTGTCATCGTTATGTCAGGAGTAGCAGTGTATGCAGGGTGCCTCTTCATTCCCAAGCTCAGGAGTGGAGAGAAGTCTTATAGGGAGTTCGTGGAACACACCCAGACTGTTTCTCAGATACTATGAATACATTCTCTTCTTTCAGTAGGTCTTTCAACAGGTTGCAGCCTAGCGAGTCTAGTGAGGTGATGGTCTAAAGACAGTCACGCTCCGGGCGGGTGGTTGGGATTTCTCGCACCCCGGGTTGAGGCCTTTATCGCCCTGCGATTGCCATGCTTTGGGTGCTTGTTGCACGGCGATCGCAGGGCGATAAAGGCTTCAACCCGGGGTCATTAATGTTGTTTTTGATGCCTTATTATCGAAGGAGAGGGGGTCGGCGGGCAGGTGGTGGGACTGCACCTGATCTTCATTTATTGCATTTTAGTCCATGCGTTCTTCTGCTCATTTCTGTTCATACTATACTATATTGATCTCCATAATTAGAATGTTATTGTATGAATTGTGGCTCCATGACATCGCTCACCTGCGTGCGTAAGCGTCACCGTCCGGTGAGCGTCGCGCGCGCGGCGAACGCGGAAAAGCCGCCATCGTATGGAAGAGTCATCTGCACCATATACGGCAAAACGGTCATCGTTAGTGGCATAAAATGAACACAGCAATTCAAATAATGCTCTAAAACATGCTAATTTACTTGATTTCACTTGAATGCTGGGATGTCGCGTCGCCGCCCTTCCCGCCGCGCGCGACACTCACCGGCCGCGACGCAGAACGCAAGGGTGAGCAATGACCGCTACCCATGAATTGTTCTGTTATTCAGTGCTGTTAACCAATGAAAATGTTATGCTATATTATGGAATGAAGAATTTTTTCATTCTATTTCTCAATGACTAAAATGGGAGTTCTCCCTCGGTCATCGTCCATCACTGGATGAGGGATCGCTGCGACGCTGTTTGGCGGGAAAAATTGCGCGATCAATAGCCACTCTCCCTTCGTTTTCCCGCGCGCAATTTTTCCCGCCAAGCAGCGTCGCGGCGATCCCTCATCCAGTGATGGACGATACTTCTTCATGCGTTGGATATCCATGGCTGTAGGTAGATCAGCAAAGTAGGCTGCAGGACCCAAAAAAGGAGGAATCACACTTCGAGACAAAAAAGCGTTTTTTTAGAAAGAAATGCTTAGAAATCGTGCCTTGTGGGGTTCGCAAGGATTTTGAAGAAAATTCTTTGGCGGCGGGGGGGGGTCGCTCAGATTTCGAGAATTTAAACAACGCCCCGCTTGACCCTGTTTCCTAGAGAGTCGTTTTTTATCGTCCAACACTGGATGAGGGATCGCGGCGACGCTGCTTGGCGGGGAAAATTGCGCGATCAAAAGCCACTCTCGTTTCCTTTTTCCGCGCGCCATTTTTCCCCCCGAGCAGCGCCGCGGAGCTCCCCCATCCCCTGATGGACCATAGCTCTCTCAAGGGGGTCGTTCTTCAGGATGGCCTGGACCACCGCTGTGCCTGACCCTGGTCGAGCGCTGGTCATTCCAAGTCAGCAAGAAGTCTATATCTCTAATGGACAGACACGCCCCCGACCAATCACTTGCGACCAAACACGTAGCAGCAGTGCTCCCTTGATCGGCTTTGAGCCTGCATCTGTGCAAATGGGGTGGAGACTGGGATTTTGCTAGCCCCTTGCTAATATCAGTTTGTCTGCGATAATAGAGTGATGAAACGAATACCGTATTTCCTGTAATTAAGAGTCCGGAAATGACCGAATGTCACTTTCAAAAAAAACTACCCGGAGCGAGGCTACCAATCGACTGGAAATGTTCTACAGACCACTTCTAGATAGGTGAAAAATAACTTTTTCCAAAAACTAAGCTTCGCCTGTCACCCCTCCGGACAAGAAATCGGCCAAAAAATCGAAAAGGAGTCGTTTATATGCATAACCTAGTGCATGAATGGAAACTGTATACAGATGTTAAAAAATGTTAAATTTCGGAGATGAGCTCATTAAATCGATTTTGAGCCGAGTTATGGCCGTTCAAAAGTGCGGTGCAGGGGTGTGCGTTAATGAAAATTATTTTTTTCGTTAAGCGCTAATCGTTAATTTTTGGAAAAAAAAACGCGTTAACCCGTTAATAAGTTAACACGTTAATTCTGAATTTCGTTAAACCGTTAAAGGGAAAAACATTACCACGTCAAGAGTCAATAAATTATCAGATCTCCCATATCAATCAGAGCCGTACAGAGTTCGGCGCGGGATAGGGCCCCACAGGGGGTTCTGAGCTCTGTAAGGGATGAAGGGCTCCGGAGATATCTGACCTTCGGAGAAAGACCCAATGGTCAATGAACTGAGTTGTGGGTGTCGGTGTTCAATTAGGAAGCTTAGGGTGAAGTCATCGTGAGGGTGTTCTCAAAATGGCAGACCATACATATGAGTCACCAATGTGAAGTGCCTAAAGCAATTTGCCTACTAAATGCTGATTGATTTTTGCTAAAGATTTCTATGAGTCCGTAGAGTTGATATTTGAAATGAGCGTGGTCGATTTACCCTGTACAAAAAAATTCCTCGTTTAGGATTGAGGCCGAGCATCGCTAAAATATGAGAGCTAACACGTCTCTCAGGTGTGGTCCCCTTGAACGTCAGCAATTTTGAAAACTGAGAGTAGCGGAAGTTGAATATTTGAGTCCAGCGTGGCCGATTTATTCTATGCTGGGTTTCAGCGTCTAAATTGAACGCCGAAAACCGCTACACTGATAGTGGAAGAAGACAAAAAGTATCCAAGTTCACGAATCTAGTAGGGTTTTAAAACTGCAGTAACTTAAGTTTTAAATGAGGTACATGGAAAAAAACGCATCTTCAGGAAACTACTTTCTGTACCCTACTTCGTGCAGTACTCGAACTCATTGTTTGAACACATCAGCTTTAGGTGGGGAGAAGGGGGGGGGGGATAGAACACTGTCAAAACTTGACTTACTCACGCTCCTGGGGGGGGGTTCTGAGCGAAATTGGCATTGGAGGGGGGGGTCTGAGCAAAACTGGCCGACCCACACCTCTTGCAGTACCCTGCTGCCATAATTCTACGACAGTTAACGAATTATAAATTAACGTGAATTCAACACTTCTTCGTTAAGCGTTAATCGTTAATTTTCGGGAAAAAACCGCGTTAACCCGTTAATGCGTTAACACGTTAACGTTATAACGCACAGCCCTGGTGCGGTGGTCCCACAGTGGTCCGAAAGCTCCATCGGACCACCGTGACCAAAAACGGAGGGCGAAGATTTTTACGGTTTCTGAAGTGCTTTTCAGCTTCTCATCTGGCTGATGTTTTCCAATATTGGCAGCGCATAAAACGCTATTAATTCCCTTTGGAATGGTGAGACCCCAAAAATTCAAAAAACCTCTAAAATGAAAATAGTCAGTAACGTCTACCATTTTTTCACTTTTCCTAGAGAGTCGTTTTTTAGCTCTCTCAAGGGGGTGGAGTCGTTGTTCAGGACGGCCTGGAACACCGCTGTGCCTGACCCTGGTCGAGCGGTGGTCATTCCAAGTCAGCAAGGAGTCTACATCTCTAATGGACAGACCCGCCCCCGACCAATCACTTGCGACCAAACACCTAGCAGCAGTGCTCCCTTGATCGGCCTTGAGACTGCATCTGTGCAAATGGGGTGGAGATTGGGATTTTGCTAGCCCCTTGCTAATAACAGTTTGTCTGCGATTATAGAGTGTTGAAACGAATACCGTTTTTCCTGCAATTAACCACCCTGGTGTACATTTTTTCAACGTCTTCCAAAAGGAGGGGTTCAATTAGAGGAAGGGGTTCAAAAAGAGGGGGGGGCTTTAATTTTCAACCGAGACTTCAAGAGTCAATATGGGTAAGCAAAGTTTATTAGGCAAGCCAAAGTGCGACAATAATGAATTACTGGGTGAACACTAAGTGATCATCATTAATAAAGTCACTGTTTCAGTCCTCCTCAAGATTAATCTCCCCGAAAAAATCAAGAAGGTTTTGGGTGTTGAGATCTCGAGCAGCGCGTAGCAGTTCACGTCCGGTAGGAATGGGTCTCCATTGTCTCCTTGGCCGCAGAGGGCTCTAATGCAGGGGGGGGGGATGGTCTATTTTTCAACCTCCACCGAAAGGGAGGTTTAACTAGAGGGAGGGCTTCAAAAAGAGGAGTGTCCAATAACAGGAAATACGGTAATTTTTTTGAATATTAGAATAAACGAATAACTCGAATAATCCTCATCTTTGAAAATTCTATTATTTTGAATAAACGAATATTTCACTTCTTTGAATGATCGATTACTCGAATAAACGAATATTCCACCTCTTTGAATATTCAATTATTTGAACAACCTGGATAGTCCCATTCATTAAATATTCGAATTATTCGAATATTTGAATAATTCGAGTATTATTCGAATATTTGAATAATATTCGCGTATTTATCCGAATATTCAGCGGAAGAAACACGAAAACTGATGAAAGATCGTAGAATTGCGCGAATGGTTGTGCGATTCGTTGCGCTGTATGCCGCAGAGTGCTGGCCCGCAACTAAGAATGCAGAACGTAATCTTGGTGTGACCAGGACGAAAGTGTTGCGATGGGCTGCTGGTGTCACAGGCTATCAACCACGTCACAGAGGACGGCATCCGGCAGCGTTTCGGCGTCGCTTCAATTGCTGAAAAGCTCCGTGAAGCTTGACTGTGATGGTATGGCCACGTCCTGCGTGCTGGAAACTATACCGTTTGCAAAGCTGGCCTGAACCTAGCTGTGCCTTACAAACGCTCTAAATAACAACCAAGACACGCTGGCTTGACACGCTTCATGCCAATTTGAAGGCTGCCGGTGTACACCCTGACCAGGCTCGAGACAGGGAAAAATGGCGCCAGTGTATCAAAAGAGCGGGTCCCGCTTTGAAGCGAGACAAACGCTAAAGAAGAAGACCGCGTGCTTGTGCGCGCGTATGCAGCACCTCATTCTCTTCCACACTTTCTCGCTGTCTTCTCTCTCGCTCCATTTGGAGAGCTAAACACAAATCTGAAGTCCGTTTATCGAACTTCGACGGCTAACAGGAGACTACGGTTGGTATACGATAGTTCAGTCAAAGTTCCAGAAATGACTCAAAATTTCTATGCGGGGTTTTTTCGAGTGCAAATAAATAATTTTGATTTCAATTTCCATTTGTCGAGGTGGGTTTTGCCCCCTCTCAGGCAATAGCAGGCCCTGAGCCCACCCCGAATGCACCCGGAGCCGCGTCCATGTTGCGCTCAGGGTGACAAATTTGACAATTTCCGGGCCACATATGTTGCGATCCAGGCCGCATACGTTGCGCTCCGGATGCTACCGCCAATATTGATTCACGCAGCGCCCTGAGCGCAACTGTCGGCTGATGACGTCACAGTACATCATGCGGCGTATATGGTTGCGCCCCGGGCGCTTACTATAAACCGATTTAAGCAACACAATTGAAAAATTGATACCTCAAAGTGGTTCAGACCAGGGATGAGCAGAATAAAAATATGAAGGGTGATGGCCATCGTGTATCAACACCCACGAGGAGGCGGGAGAAACGGGAGAGGAGCGAGGTTCTTGATTGGACGCAATACGGGCTAGCCCCGGCCCCCGACTGTTGCGTCCAATCAGGAACCTCGCTCCTCCCCCGTTTCTCCCGCCTCCTCAGGGGCGTTGATACACGATGGCCACCACCCAAAAATGAAAATTCGGAGATCGGTTTTCGGGTTTCGGAACAGAAAATTTTTTCTCGGGTTTCGGAAATCGGCCGCGAAACGCCTTAAAATGCGCGGAAATGCCGTTTTCGGAACGCGAAACGCAGAAAAATTTAGAAATCATCTAGTGTTTTCTCACGTCCCAGATGACCCAATATTTTCGCATTCCGCGGCGTTTTCTGCCGTTTTCGGAATGCCGGAACGCGGAATGCCAAAATTGCGCGAAACTGCGGGTTTCCGGAACGCGAAACGCGGAACTCCGCTCATCCCTGGTTTAGACGCTTCGCTGATCGATTATCGCACCCATTTTAGCTAATCGATTTTCCAAGGAAGAGGAATCAACGTGTTCCACACATTCACCGAATTACCGAACTCTACTGAATTTCCTTGAAGAATCGTTGCCTAAATTAGGGCGACAGGATAGGTATCATCTGGTACCAAGCCTACTTTATTCTGTTCCCTCGCTCGCTTGTGCGAAGCGAGGGTAGAGTCAGCGAGAAAGTGTGTTAAGAAGGAGACGCAGCTTACGGCAGCATATGCACGCGACGAATGGCAATAAATTTTACTTGGAAACAGATGATAAGCTGACTATCGTATTTTAGAATACTCAAAATGCGTATTGAATCCAATTAACCCTTCCGAATCAATTGCTTTTCCGATTTCGGACTTTTTAATTTTTCGGAGTAAATGATTAAATTTAAATATGCGAGCGATTCGTTTTTCTCATTTTTTCCAAATTGTTGAATAAATCCGAAATATTCCCTTCATGAATATTTGCAAAATGCGTTCGGAAAGTCATGCTAACGTTTCATTTTTTGAATACAGTCCTAATATAGCACAAATAGGAAGAATATAGTGAATTATAGGATGGTCGAATATTGAGCACAAATGAAGCAGAGGAAATCAATTACAAGCCCCACACGAGAAACAGAATCCCACTCAAAAATCGCAGGAAGCCCAGATGCTCTTCCTTGTCTCAATCGATTCATCTAATTTCGAAATGCGCGCGTGGTGAACGCATGTGGCCCGGAGAGCAACCTGAACGCACTGAACGTTGCAATCACAACCGGAACGCGCCGCAAGTTCGAATATCATCTGCTCTGCGTTTCGGTTGCAGTGGGCGGGGAGAGGCGGAGCCGGTTGCGCCCGGGGCCTGCTATTGTCTGAGCTAAATGACACTGTGCCTACCGTAGCCTTCAGTTAATCTAGGAAATTCGGAAACCGAACCCCAAATTAGTTTTTAGCACCCTAATCAAACACTACATTTGAGTTTTGAGCGAAATCCGAGACCACAGCCTTCTAGCAAATTTGAAAAACGCTTAATTATTCTTGGAACCTGCAGCTTGGTGCGGGATTCTGCGCAGTTTTACAATTTAGGCACAAGAAATACTAACAATACTAGTCATTGTCGCAGATGAGTTTCTCAGACGAAAGCAGACCCTGAGCCCACCCCGAATGCACCCCGAGCCGCGTCCATGTTGCGCTCAGGGTGACAAATTTGGCAATTTCCGGGCCACATATGGTTCCCGTTTTCATTTTAGTCCGACGCATGGACCAGGCGGCTGGCCGTGCGGGGTTGGCGACCTCACTGGAGAATGGGGTTTCGATTCGCGCGGGGTGATCTACCGCCGCAGCCTCGTCCACTCATTTGACTAAAATTGTTACGCGAACTCTATGTTGCGGTCCAGGCCGCATGCGTTGCGCTCCGGGTGCTACCGACGAGATTAATTCACGCAGCGCCCTAAGCGCAACTGTCGGCTGATGGCGTCACAGTACATCATACAGCATACATGATTGGGCCCCGGGCGCTTTCTATAAACCGATTTTAGCAACATAGTTGCAAAAATCAATACATCGACGTGATTCAGACGCTTCGCTGATCGATTATCGCACCCATTTGAGCTAATCGATTTTTCAAGGAAGAATGCAACGATTTCCACACATTCACCGAATTCCCTCACCCTACTGGATTTCCTTGGATTTATGTAACCCTCAATTGTCCCTTTTTTAAGCTAGTGCTGATTATGAAATACCTTCCAGCTTTATAAACTTTCCCCTGCTTAGAATTTTGATTCCGTCACAACTTCCCCCACAACTTCACCCATTAATCTTCTGATTTCACCTGATTTTCTCTAACTATTAGGTATATTTCCCTTAAAATTATTAGGTATTCATAACAACCGCCCTTTCTCAGAGCCTTTCTAATGATCTCGTTGAACGATTCAAAGCTAACAATGGAAAGTATGCATGGGACATATTTTTTCCAAACATTAAAATTGAAATATAAAATTAAATATACATTAAAATAAATTTAAATATCCGAGCCATTAGTTTTTCTAATTTTTTCGAAATGATTAAATAAATCACAAAATATTCCCTCCATGAATATTTGCAAAGTGCGTTCGGAAAGCCATGTTAACGTTTCACTTTTTCAATACAGTCTAAATATTGCACAAATATGAAGAATATAGTGAATTCTAGGATGGTCGAATATGTATTTAGCGCAATTGGAGTAGAGGAAATCAATTACAAGCCCTACAAGAGAAACTGTGAGAATCCCGCTCAAAAATCGCAGGAAGCCCAGATGCTCTTCCTTGTTTCAATCGATTCATCTAATTTCGAAATGCGCGCATCAGTCAACGCATGTGGCCCGGAGAGCAACCTGAACGCACTGCACGTTGCAATCACAACCGAAACACACCGCAGGTTTGAATATCAACTGCTCCGCGTTTCGGTCGCAGTGGGCGGGGAGGGGCGGGATCGGTTGCGCTCCGGGCCTGCTACTGTCTGAGCTACCACTAAAAACACTTCCCTTGTCAGTTTTCTCCGGGACACTAAAGAATACACCCCGAGGACTTTGTTCCTGAATGGCTATCTAGAGTTGCGAATGTAACCGAAGCATCTATATCCTCAGGTGAAAAAAGTTGTCAAGAATCCGGCTAGAAGCTGTCCAGAATTCGTACGAATTCAGGGCAACTTCTGGCCTAATTCTCGACAACTTCTCGGCAGATTCTCGACAACTTTTCGCCGCATTTTCGACAACTCGTCGACTGATTCTCGCCACTTTTTCCCCGGATTCTCGACAAGTTTTCGTTTTATTATTCTCCACAGCAGCTTTTCGCCTTATTTCTCCTCTCGAGAATCCGTCTTATTTTCGCGAAGAAATAATTCAAAACAGAATAAGTAAATAAGATATATATATATATATATATATATATATATATATATATATATATATATATATATATATATATATATATATATATATATATATATATATATATATATATATATATATATATATATATATATATATATATATATATATATATACAGTGCGTTTCATAATTATAGGACACCCTCAAAATTCCCTAACACTTCTACCGTTATCGATGGGGCTTTTCTGCCAAATCCATGGTAATCAGCTTGAGAAATAACCATTATAGTCATCTTCCCAGATTCCATGAGATCTTCACCTTTTTTAGAACACTACTTTTCATTTTTTGGACTGTTTCATAATTATAGGACACCCTATATAATCCGCAGGTTTCTTGTTCATACCAACGGAATAGCAATACATTAATAGCAAGTAGAGCCATCGCCATGCTCTATTATCTTATCATGATGCTATTGGGTCTTTCTTGGGAGTTTTGAAGGACTGATTAAGTTGGTTTGGTCGTACTCCTATAGCTTAACACGCCTGTTCATTTCCACAGACTAAACCTGGCTGTGGCCAGCGTAAATTCGACGTCTCAGTGTACCTTTAAGGTATTCCCTAAAGTTTCGGTTAGGATTAGATGCTGGCTCTTGAAATACCGCCACGTCTTGCTCAGACAATGGGGTGGACCGACGGCGGAGAAGTTGCGTACCGACAGCGGGATGGGCGACGTTTGGAACGCAATTTGCACGCGGTCGGCACGAAAAATTGCGCGGTCGATACGCACTGTCACGCGGTCAGTACTGAATGCCACGCGGTCAGTACGTATCGCGGCGCGGTCGGTACGTCTTGCCATGCGGTCGGCACGAATTGTCACGCGGTCGGTACGCACTGCCACGCGATCAGTACGCATTGGCACGCGGTCGGTGGACATTGCTACGCGGTCGGTACGCACTGCCACGTGGTCAGTACGTCTTGCCACGCCGTCGGTACGCACTGCCACGGTGTTGGTGCGCACTGTCACGCGGTTGGTACGCACCTCCACGCGGTCGGTACGTACTGTCGCGCGGTCAATACGCAATGGTACGCGGTTAGTACGCATCGCCGCGCGGTCAGTACGTCTTGTCCCGCCGTTGCTACGCATTGTCACGGGGTCGGTACGCATAGTCACGCGGTCGACACGCATGGACAGGCTGTCGGAACGCATTGCCACGCGGTCGGTACAAATGTTGTGTGTAATTTTGACTACGGTTAGTACGCACTCAAACGCGGAAGGCCCGATTTTATCACGCGGTCAATACACGTTACGTTTTTGAAGACGGCCGCTATTAGTACGCATGCATGTGCGGCAGGTCATTATTGCTTCCAGTCAAATGGCGCTCTTTCGAAACGCATTAATGTAGGGTTTGCGACAAGAAAAAAAACGGTTTTCATCACGAAGGTCAGTATCTGGTCCCAAATAATTGGAAATAAGCAAACGTTGGGAGTTTTTAATCAACAACATCTAAAGTCTAGTTTGCTTAGATGAGCCTGGGCGAAGCAAGCAGAAGAGCGGTCGGTCATGGCAAAATAAGGAAATCTTGACATTATAAACCCAATACGCCATACTTCGCCGTAACCCGCCCTGGCCGACCCAGTCGAAACGTATGAAAAATGGATGGTGGAGGTTGCAATAAACACCAGGGTCGTATTCGCCATCAACTCGCCGGGAAGTGGAAGGGATATGAGGCGAAATTTCAGTACAAAATGCGCGCTCCACTGCCACCTCTCGCCTCCCTTGGCTTCCCTCGCGACCGCCGGAGTTTCTCTCATAGGATCGCTGGAGAATACTCGCTTCTCGATAGAACCTTTATCTTTCGCAGTGATATCACTACGTAACAGACTTTGAATTTCCATATTACACAGTGTAAGATGGGTTGATCTGTTCCTCTGGCGCGCGCGGTATCAACCCTTTCGTCTCCCTTCGACTTCCCTCGGCGGGATGTTAGCGAATACGTTTTCCACCCCACCTCATTCATGTCTTTCGTGGTTATCGACCGGGCTGGCTACGGCGATCGGCAATCTATGACCTAGCCGTTTCATGCCTACCGCGCGTTTATCTCAAAATCGCCACAGCCGCAATCTAGCTGGAGAGGTTTGGTTTTGTTAATTTCATGTTAGTGAAAAACAAGGTGCACACACACTCCGCTTTGTGGCGTACTTGTAGCCGTGTATTATGACGCATCGAATAATCGAATCACTGCCAAATGAGTACTTAGGTATTATCGTTCCTCGAATACCAGTCCAATCCACACACTTTCCCCGCGCATGGCGCACCCTCGGTTGAGTCCCACACTCTTTTCGCGGCGCTCAGCGCACTTTCAGTTGTGTCCCGCACACTTTCCCTGCGCTCAGCACACTAAATTTGGGCCCAATATACTTTTCCCGGCGCTCGGCGCCCAGTTAGATCAAACACCCATTTCTCGGCTCTCGGCGCACTCCCATTTGGGTCCAACACTCATTTCTCGGCTCTCGACGCACTCCCATTTGGGTCCAGCACCCAATTCTTGGCGCTCAGCGCGCTCACATTTGGGTCCCGCACACTTTCCCCGGCGCTCAGCACACTTTAAGTTGGGTCCAACACACGTTCCCCGGCGCTAAGCACCTAGTCGGGTCCCGCACACGTTCCCCGGCGCCTGGCGAACTCTCAGTTGGGTCCCGTACACCCTCCCCGGCGCTTGGCGCTCTTCTGAGTCCCGCACATTCTGTGGTCAACGGTAAATGGTCACTGGTCAACTCTTAGCCGTTCATTATTATGTATGATAACTATACTTGGCGTTGGGAGGTCAGCCGCGGTAAATCGTTTTGCCTTGCTTGCACGTCTTTTCTCTGGTTAAAATCACCTATTTTTAATCCATTGGTGTCCAGATATTCACCTTCATGATGAAAACTCAGTAGCCTTCTCATCACGAACGCTTCTTTTAGGCATCAATGCGCGCCATTCTAATGGGAGCAATGCATACCTGCTGCGTGTCACTTTTCAAATAAAACTTTCGTGTTAGAGGCATTTTACTACTTTTCCTCAGCCTAAGATGACATTTCTTGTATGTATTTTACAATATTCCGATTCTATTCTTGCATTTCCTTCCTTTGTCTATTTCCTTATCCTTCTATAAGAAATTCAATGTGTTAATCGCGTTGTGAGCTTAGTACTCGTGTGTTCTATTTAACGAATTCTCATGGGATCGAACGTTCTCGTTGAGAGTGATTGTGGACCCTTTTCAATGGCATACGCCAGCTGTTGAAACTGATTGTACTGTCGTTATCGGGATGAAATTCCGCTCCACGAGTGCGACGAGTCGCTGTTTCAGCACGCAGCACAATTGGAATCGTGCTGGAAGAAAGGGTGAATTGTGTCCAAGGAAAAAACGGTCCCAGCAGGACTAACACGTGTCGTATGATGCAAAAACCGTAGTGCGCAAATGAGGCCCGGAATCTGACCCAGAGAACGACAGTAAATAAAAAAAATATTTAGTAAACAAATCGATTAACAAATAAGTAAATAAATAAATAAATAAATAAATAAGTAATCAAACGAAAATGTGAATAAATAAATAAGTAAAATGGTAAATAAATAAATAAGTAGTTATACCGAAGGAAAGTATCATATTAAAAAAGAGATGAAAACGAGGAGAGGAAAAAAGTATCTGGAGTTGCAAAGAATCAGAAGAGAGTGGAGAAGATTAAGAGAGAGAGAAATAGGAGAAATTGGAATGTATGAAGAAAACGCCCTGCGATTTGAAGGAAATCGCCATTTTAGTTGACTTATTTGGGCACTCCGGTGGAGAAGGAAGAAAAAGTTTATGGGGTCGCCACTAGCGTGTTCGATAGTGAGGTGATCAAGGAGGTCATATAGGTTTCGGGTGACGAAGAACTCGTTAGGGATATCAATTCTGGCCAGTGGAGATTCGAGCATTTCTTTGAATCGTGCGTGATTGTGGTCAAGGCAGCCTCTCCCGTGTTATCAACTTTGCTAGCATCCTTTTCAATTTTTTTGTGTACAATTGAGCCATTCGGGCTAGGTGACATCACCCACGAAATTTGAGCCTCTAAATATGTGCATCTTACAAGTTATGGCCACCTGAGGACTGCTGTGGGTCAATCAACTAGCACTTCTGGGTCGATCATCTTACACTTTTCATTGATTTTTGATGCAACCGTCAAACAACATGGAGAACATTTTTGGCACAAAAATTCTTCAGAAATGACAGTGACGAGGTCTCCAAATGCAGAAAAACGCCAAAAACTATTTTGGCGCGAAGTTCAAATCAAATTCAACAATGTATTCAAACTGGTTTCTTTACAAATGAAGGTTTGTCAGAGGCCCTTTCGACAAATCCGTTCACTAGAAGACCAAGCTATACAAAAACATGGAAAAATGTTTAGATTTTCGATTTTCTTTTTTTAGAATTTTTAAATTTATATTTTCCTCATGGCTCAAAAATTTTTGTGGTGCACCAGATAACTCAAGATTGGTATTTTACCCTCATTATGGCGGAAGTCGGCAAGATCCCAGGACAAAAACACACAAAACAGCTTAAAACCGACTATAATTAGGATCACTACGCCCGTTCATGTTGTTGCTCCATCCTCGAATAACGAGGTCTTCACGAGCACTAACTGTTTTGAAGAGAGAGAACGAGTTATAGGCTTGAGATAGAGGAAGTCAGATGAGTGAATACAATTGTGTTGCTCTATTTCAGTGGTTCTCGTCGGATTCTCAGTTTTAAAAGCGCAGCTGTCACAGAGACCAAGTCATCTGACTCTCTACCGCAACAACAAGGTCAAAACTTTTCAGGGAATACCCTGCCTCTGAATAACCGGTAGGCTAAATGTGCAAACGCTCGAAATTTCGTTGTTTACTAAGCACGTGCATTTGCGTATGTACCACACTCACGGGTTCGCTTGCGTACAGAATGCGATGCGATTGCGTACTGAACGCGTGTCATTGCGTGCCGGAGCGCAAACTTACAAAACGACCTCGCCTACCCAATGGCTTGCGTACTGAACGCGGACGATTGCGCACTGCACGCTTGTACGCAGCGAACACATCCGTGCCTACCGCGCGGACTGAAAAACTGACCTCGCCTACAAAATTGCTTGCGTACTCAACGCGGGCGATTGCGTACTGAACGCGAGCACATCCGTCCCGACGCACGGACTGACAAACTGACCTCACTCATCGTTTTCCTGCGTACTGAACGCAAACACTTGCGTACCGACCGTGCACACTGACAAACCTATCTCCCTCACCAGTTTGCCTGCGTGCTGAACGCGGGCGATTGCGTACTGAACGCGAGCACATCCCGTGCCGACGACGCGGACTGATAATAAGGACCTCAACGACCAGTTTTCTTGCGTGCTGAACGCGGGCGGTTGCGTACCGAACGTGAGCTCTTGGGTACTGACTGCGTGTGCTCACGTACCGACCGCAGCGAAAAGTCATATTTCGTACTTACCGCGCGCGAAAATGAATGCGCGCTGTCAGTACGCCTCTATGAAATTTTGCGAGCGGTTGGTACGGAGCTCAGGCGTATCGACCGCGTGCACTATCTCGTTTCCGCGGTCAGTACGCAAATGCGCGCGTTCGGCACGAAATGCATTTTTTGCCCGCGGTCAGTACGATAGTGGCACGCGGTCGGTACGAAACGCGATTTCTCGCCCGCGGTCGGTCCACCCCATTGTCTGAGTGTCTGCCCATGAACGTTTTTCAGGACTGATGCGCTTAAACCCTCGCTTTGTCTGGCTTGCCTACGAAAATTGGCCGTAGCCTTCCACTCGAAATTGGTAAAATACACTGCACCAGCACTTTATGGCACTTAATACAAACTATTCGTGTAGAATCGAGGGCTAGCTCACGCTCTCAAGTCTCACAGAACGCTTCGATGAACATCAGCGCAACTAACGAAGTTCCATTCAGAGCACTATCCTTGTCGCTTGGCGGTATCATGCCAGTAGCATATTTTTTCTACACCATTCACGCAAGTTGAACTTATTCTGGCTCGAACGCATCATTTAGAAAGGAGTCAGCCGCCTTTCGTTCCCGAAAACATCCGCCATGCAACACCGGTCATGTAGCTCCAACTTCCCCGAGTCGGTTGTCCTGTTTATCTGAGCCAAATTGAACCGAGTCATCCCGTGAATATCTCTGGAGAAAGATACCTTCCTTATTGCTGTTTATCCGATGTTGTGCTGCACAAAGTTAGCGTCTAATGGTTGTGCAAGGATGCTCGACCCCGAATTCCGCGTGAGTCTGGTCCTGGCCCGCGTACGCTTCATGGAGAATTCGCTTCAAATCATGACTCATGGGTTTCGACAGACATCCTGGTTGCTACCTGTGTCTATTTTACCCTGGCACGTCGAGCCATTAGCAAATGGAGGCCATGCAAGGGCGAAAACGTGATGTGTTAGAGGACTGCGAACAAATCAACACGACAGTCCTCTAAAAACCTCCATGAAGTGTCTTCGGTCACCTGAATGAGGTGTAAAACAGAGGCAGAGAACATATTCGCTATGAAACTGTCGTTAGTTCGCTCGTAGGAACAAGAAAAATGCGGATTACCTAAGGTGTCCTATAATTATGAAACAATCCAAAAACGAAAAGCTGTGTTCTAAAAAAAGATGAGATGCGCGTGTGATCCGGAAATATGACTATAAAGGTGATTTCTCAAGCCGATCACTATAGTTTTTACAAAAAAGCACCATCGATAACTGGAGAAGTGTTAGAGTGAACTTTGAGGGTGTCCTATAATTATGAAACGCACTGTATATATATATGCACATAAGCACATGTACATCTAAAGGAACTGTACGTTTTTGAATGGAAATATCTCACTACATCTGTAGGACTTAAATGAATCAAAAGCATCAGTTTTCCAATAAATTTGTTAACTCTAATTTCAGCAGCAGTAATTATTTTCTTATTTTTAGACCTCAGGAAATATTGTCGAACGATTTTTTCCAAATTTCGTTCGTTCGAATATTCGTCAAAAGAATTTTTTCTCGACTTTCAGTCGTTGAAAACCCTCTTTTTCGTTTCGAAAATGCTTTCGACTTTGAAAACGCTTCTCGAATCTTATGTTACGCTGTTTTGTCATTACTTGGGCCGAGTTCTCGTGGGCTTGAGCGCACGCAACTTGAGTAGAAATCAAATACGCATGGAACATTCATTCTCTGACCTAGCGTTGTAAATGAAGAGTTGAGACCAGTTTGGAGACCGGTTTTGAAAAAAGATTCGAAATTTCAAATGAGTATCGAAAAAATTCTTAACTTCGAACGAAATTTGAAAAATCCAAAATGTCGAACGACTTCCTAAAAATCAAAATTTCGATAAGTTTCGAAATTCGTTCCTTCGACCTACGAAATTTCGAAAGATTTTCCGGAATTTGTTCGTTTAAATTTTTTCCGAACAAGCGTCGAAAAAATCTCGAATTTCGATTAGTTTCGAATTTTTTCGAACTAATTTTTTCATTTTCGTTGCTTCGAACTTCTTTCGAACGTTTTTCAGTTGTCGTTTGTCCGGCATTTTTTTTTTCATGAAATCGTACAACTATAATGCACGTGCTATTCAACCATTCAAGGCATGGCAATTCTCACACAGTATTCGACTTTCCTCGTCGAGATCTACGCTACTTATGTAAGCAAGAATGTGTTTTTGGAATTCCCGAATGGGTGAATTTTTCGAATGATGCTCGTGTTTAATTTCCGAATGAATGACTAATTACGAGTAAGAATCCACAAGTTTTTTCTCGAATGAAAAAATAAATTTGTATACCCGTTATGAATTCGATTGGGATGAAGATTCGGAAAGTCTATCTGACACATCATGAATATTTTTGAACTTTTTTCAGGCTGAATAATAAAGTGCAGTGACCCGAGAATGTTTAAAATTCGAAAAATCAAATATTTCGATTTTCCTGTTGAACACAATACTCGAAAAAAAAGCAAAAAAAATTAAATACGATTGATTTAGTCTCTCGAACGAATGGAATATATTAGAAAACGAGCAATTGAATCGCTCGAAAACTAAAATCGAAATTCTTGAATGAATCTTATATTTGAAAAAAAAGCGAATAAGCGATATTTACGAAAGCTGGCATAGTTGGACATGTGAGGTTCGAGTAGCCAATTGTGGGCGGATTCTATCCAGGTAGTGGACGCTTCGTCAACAGTAACGGGTCAGCGGTACTCCAATAGGAATTACCTAAGGTGGTGTCTGTTAGCACTCTAAGATGTGATGACTGGCCTAGCCCATGTGCCAACACAAGGCTCGGGTCACACCATGCAGTGAAGAAGCAACCCAATTGGGATAGGACACTGTAAACCGAAAGAATTGCAAAGAATTTTTGCAAGGTTAAGAGGTTCATATTTAAGCCAGAACTGAATCACTCAAGATTTTTTTCGAATGAACTCTTAATTCTCAATGTCATTTTAAAAATTCTAGAACAACTTTTTGAATAATTATATTTGAAATCTCATTTTTCCAGTTACGAAACATAAAACGAAAGTTCAGTACTTGGGATCGCGGAAACTCTGAAATTCAGTTACTTCAATTTACAATCTTTCGGTAAGACCGTTATTTCAAAACTCGAAAATATGAAAATTCCCATAGAAATGTGATATTGAAGAGTTCGGTGGAATAAAATATAAACGATAACCAGCTTGCTCAAGTTCGATGTGTCCTGAATTCTCGACATATTTTCGACACATTCTCGTTTCGGGGAAAAGTTGTCCAGAATTCTCACGGAGTTCTCAACAACTATGTCCTTCTCCTGAATTCTCGACAACTTTTCCAGAATTCTGGACAACTTCTCCAGAATTCTTGACAACTTCCCCATCCACCAGAATTCTCGACAACTTCTCTTCACTTTTTGAACAACTTCTCGATTTTCGACCGATTCTGGACAACTTCTCGACATATTCTGGACAACTAGTTTTACCTGAGTCTGATGATCAATTTGCGAGTGTAGTTGTCCTGAATTTTGTCAACGAATTGTATATGAGGCAGTCCACGTAAGAATCGAGATGGATCGGAACACAAAAAGACTTTTAGCCGTTTTGTTTTCAATTCACATAGCTAAACAAACCACCTCAAAAAACTCAGGTTGGAATTAAATTCTCAGAAAACTATTCTCAAAAAAGACATAGATTTTCAAAATTGGGCATTTTTTGATTATTCCCCAACAAATCCCTCAAGTAAGAATTGATGAGATCAGAACTCTCCAAAAACAGGAAATTAGAGTCAAGTACATGAGCAACTATTTCCCAGGCCCTCAGATTCTCATTTTCACATCAATAATGGAAACCTCCCCGATAAACAGCAACGATAGAGTCGCTGCTACAAATTACGTCAGAAGAATGCGAGCTCCTATTTCTCATTCCCATGTAGAATAGCATATTTGCAGTGTGTCCACCAACTAAGCGCTAGCCTAGGGTTCTGACATGAATTTTCGAAAGGTGTATCGCCTTCTGGCCGACGAGAATCAGATCCGGATTTTATTCTTTCTAAAAAGATTCCAAAGCCGCAACCAAGTTGCCTTTGCTATTCTTCAAATTAACCGCACCATGCAACGCTCACAAAAATGAAAACATATTGCATGTAATATAAAAGGCCTGAATTAATATACATGTACTATAAATTGGCCAATGTATATTACTTGCAAATTATCCCTGATCGTTGTATGTTACATGTAATATATCGGCCCTCTTCACGAATATGGAAAAGCTTATTTCACATGTTATATAAAAGGCCTGAATTAATATACCAGTAATATAAATTGGGCCAATGTATATTACTTGCAACTTATCTCGACCTAAATGCATGTTACATGTAATATATCGGCCCCCTCGTCTCGTAGGCAAATGTCTCACGTAGCATGTTTCTCGATGGTGAAAACTTTATAATTCTTGTGTAACACTAAGAGACGATTACAATATACTTGTAATACATCTCCGTCAATGTAGGTTATGCATGTGAATTATTTATACTCAAGTAAAAATCACATCTAGTATAAGTGTAACCTAATTCCAAATATACTCCAGCAACTGGAGGGCCCATGCTGAGACACCTTCTGCAAACATGCACAGCCTACAGCTTAAGCCCTAGATTTTGACTGGGCATCGCTGCTGTTTTTCATCGCAGCAATTTCACACCCGCTGCTGCAGCGATGTAGCAGCGGCAGCGATTCTGTTCATAGTGCATAGGCCTCAACGGATGATCGAAGATATTCAATCAATCAGTGAAATTATTGGCTGTTTTTTTGACCATTTTTGAATTTTCCTCAACTTTTTGATGGAAAAACAAGTCTAATCAACAATATAATCACCACAAAGTTATCCACAAGAGTGGGCCCATCGATTGGAGCAGGTCGCCGATGCCTCTTCGCCTAGAACTCCGGGGCTGCGACTCGAAGAAGCCCGCGATGTCGGATTTGAGGTTGTCGTAGTTAGTGAATTTGGAATAAGTGGTAGTCGGAGGGGGCGAGGTCCGGGGAATACGGCGGAAGGGCAACCGTCTTCCAGCCGAGCGTCGCCAACTTCTGCTGGGTCTCCTTCGCGACGTGGGGGCGCGCGTTGTCGTGCAGCAGGTGGACCAAGGCTTGTCGGGGACGCTTTTCTCGGATGGCGGCGGCTGGTTTCTCGAGCTGATCGGTGTAGATGGAGGTGGTGACCGTCCTGCCTTGCGAGCAGCTCGAAGTACAGCATGCCCTTGGTGTCCCACCAGCAGCAGAGCATGATCTTCAGCGGGTGCAGGTCAGCTTTCGGCGTCGTCGGCGGCTCTTCTCCGCGCGGGATCCAGACGGCACGGCGGGCGACGTTGTCGTAGAGGACCCAGCTCTCATCCCCAGTGACCAGATCCTCGAGAAACTCCTTGCGATGCGGACGAAGGAGGAGGGACTGGCAGACGGCCACGCGGCTCTTTTTGTTGGCGTCCGTCAGACGGTGGGGGATCAAACGGGCCAGAACTTTGTGGTAGCCGAGTAAGTTGCGTCGATTGTGGATGGGGTACTTGCTTCAGCCGAGCGTCGTCGCCAGTTCACGGGTGGTAGGTTCCGGCTTCTCCTTGATACAGCGACGGACTTCGTCATAATCCACCGTAGAAGGCCTCCCGCTGTGCTCCCTGTCCTCGAGGCTCGTGTCGCCGCTCTCGAAACGATTGAACCAGCGGCTGACTGTGCGTTGGGACACTGCATCCTCCTTGCACGCTCTGCAGATGTTGGCGACCGCGGTGCCCGTGTTGTTGCCCAGCAGCCACTCGTTGTACACGAACGTACGAATTCGACCTTGGTCCATTTTAGCTTGTACTGGTAGCTAGACGCGGCGACTGCGCCTTATATACCCCTAGCGTAGAACTTTGGAGAACCTTCTAGAAGGTTCTTACACTTGCCTGATATTATAACACTTCTAAGGAAAATCATAGAATTTTGAAAACTTTCGGACAGGAATTATTGAACGGCCTGGTAATAATCACTCCAAAATTGAGAAAGAATATATGAGTTAAAGAAATGAAGCTAAGAGTAGTTATGAAAAAAAACAGGCAAAACGGAAAACGAGAAAATGTGAACCTGCGGCCGTAAACAGCTGGAAGGTCTTTATAAAAAGGGATTAATTGGAGACTACATATTGGGTTGGGGAATGAGTTTGTTAGGTTTTTTTCAGAGAGCTTTATTTAAAGGCAGTGTTCACGATAAAAAAGGTGTTTCAGTTTCATTAAGGAATGGGTAGTGGAAGAGCACACTGTAACGTTGAAGTCGAAAGAACGCATAAAAAAAACGAGCCAGGAAAAGTTCCAAAAGAGTCCGAAACCTGAAAAACCCGAAAAAGGCAAACCCGAAAAGCGTAACACACGCCTACCGACGTGAACAAATAAATGCTCGAGATCGTGAGATGAGCGATGATTCCCAATCATTAGCCCCGTTTTTCCGTTCATTACTCAGGTCAGCTCGCATACATCGGCTGCAAAAGACGGAAGTTACATGCCTCGGACAACTCGTCCACAATGCTCCACTGTCTCAGTTTTTGAGAGACAATAACTACGTTCCAAGAAGGTCTTGTACGATTCCAGAGACATTATTCGAATCAGCGTGGGACCGTTTTCATGATAGGCGGGGAAACAGTAAAAACGATTTTTGTCGTGAACACTGCCTTTAGATGACTTGTTAGATGTTTAGCAAAGTGTTCATATTCACCAGAAAGAGGTCTTGCTGCTCTACAAAACTGTGTTATTTATTGTTTCGTATGTTTTTGTTTTTCTCTATTTTTCAGGCTTGGAAATGGATCACCTAGGAGGCCAGAATCAGCATTTTCGACACCTACATTTCTTTGCTTTTCATCGCGTTCAAAAAGACCTGGGGTTCGCGAAGTTTGTTTACAAAGAAAATAAAAATGGTCTGCGACGTTCAAAAACGGCGGCTCTGACTTCGAAAACGCATTCCGCAGCGGACGACCTGCAGAATTCGATGAGGAGCTTCTCAAGGGACTTTTGAAGGAAGATTGTCGCCCAACAAGTCGTCGATTGACCGAAAAAAGTGAACCGCGATCATAAGACGATCCTCAATCATCTTCACTCAATGAGATTTGCCGTAAAACTGGGAGCCTGGGTGCATCACGAGCTTAACGGGATCAACAAAGGAAACCGTCTTAAAGTCGCTGCTCAACAGTCCGCGCGTCGCCGAGCACCACGCGGTCATAAACAGCGCTTTTTGTACCGAATCGTCACGGGTGATGAGAAAGCTAAACAAGGAACAAATCATTTAGATAAATTTCTTTGAAAAAAAAACGAACGAGCTTATTCCCCAACCTGATATTAAAGATGAACCCTTAAAATATCTTATGGTACTCCCAAAACAACTGTTCGTTCGGCTAGCTTCATTTTTAGAGCGGGTGTCATTTTCATTTCTTTGATGGGGTCCTCACCCTCTCGGTCCTCTTGCCTTTAAACACATAGCAGCGAAGGAATTTTTGTGTTTTTAGATATTATGTGCTTGTTTCCCGATATCGTTTCATGTCTTATATTCTACTACGCATCGTAATTAACTGCAAAAAAGTGTGACGTAATTGAATAAATTAATAAATGTGTTTGCCAGTCATTTCAATGGAACACTTTTTTGCGACTGTTTACAGCGTGCTTGAACACCTACGTTTAATCGGATGTTCGGATAAAGAACAGGTTGTAGGGCTATCCAACCCTTTACGCAGAAGGCTGGGTGTATCATGCTATCGTCCGCGTTGAAGGGGACTTAAGCAGTAAGAATAGTAGGTGAACAAAATACACTTGTCTCATTTAGTTTATTCAAGTTGTTTGTGAACTTAATCGGAGGGAGTATTTTCATAACTGTGATGATCGTATAGTTTCATATTTGCAAAGTTCAGAACATCATCATTCCACCAACGATTTCTTCTTCAATGCCGCAATTGTTAATACCACGCACCATGCGGAAGTAGCCTAAATTAGTAATCTTCATGATGACTATAGGAGTCTTAATTACTGCTTTTCAGAGAAGCCAATATTCATGATGGTAACTTTCTGTAGAAAGTCTCCAGTTTCGCCGATGAGAATAAAATAAGAAGATCGTGCAGCTGTCTCAAAGAAATGAGTGAGAACGTTGCATAATTCCTCGTCAATAAGTCATATTTGAATACATCAACAACGCACCATCCTCTCCCCAGTTAGTGTTGTAGGAGTTGTGAACAAGCCAGTACTTTGTGCCGTTCTCGACTCCCCACCCAACGATTTTCACAGCATGTCCGCCCTCCAGTTTGCCAGCAGTGTACTGCAAAAAAAGCACCTCAGTTGCTTTCCCAGGAATGCCCTTGTAGCAAACAGTTCAACGGTTGCCCTTCTCCTCGCCTCCCCATGACGAAATTAACTTACCACGTATATTCCTCCATCGTAATACACAAAATCCGTGTACACTTCAAATCCAGCCTGGACGGGTCCATTTGTCATTATCTCTCTTTGAATAGCTGATTCGAGGTTTTTTACATAGTAAGCCGATTTACCTTAAAATTTTGCTCGCATAGAGCGCGGTCAACAGTGTCTTTGCTTTTTTATCTCCATTCGTTTTTTTAGGAATAACTTTCGAGTTCTGTTCTGTCACAAGATTTTGATTGAAAACATACATATATGTTACATTTGACTTGTTTTGAGAAACAGTTTGAGTACCGTAAACCTTGTCGTTTTGATAGCTTGTTCCGTATCCACTTTGGCAGTGGCGTTCACACTTGGGAGTAGGGAAACCCTCCTCGGGACACTGGCCATAAGAAGGCTGACCAGGTGCCGGATCGCACGGGAAAAATGGGTATGGCTTGCAGTTGCCCTTGAAAGAAAACATTTTGCAGGAGACCCCATAGGGGGGGGTCTCCATAAGAGATCGAACATCCTGAGGCCAAATCGATTAAGTTCCAGCGTACCTTTGTCTTGTAGTTTCCTCCAGAGCATACTCCATTTTTTATTATATACTTCCATGCTTTTATTGGATAGCCTCCGTGACATCTACAATGAAATATGAAGGGTTGCCCACGGAAAATTAGCAATTCAAATCATTCCTTCAAGTGATTCAAAAGTTTTGCTTACCGGCTTATGTTTTAACATTTCTTTGAGTAATGTTTTGGTAGCAAACCTTCTTCCATTCTATGGCCGGTTCAAAGGCTCAGGTTTTTAAACAAAAGTTCTCAGTCACTATGAATTATCTGGAACAATTCCCGGGACAACTTGTGGACCGATTGAAATAACGAGTCTTGTTTTGCCCGTATCCTCCTATGTAAGTAGCTATCACTTCAGTATGTACGCATGCTTTCTTCTGAATTCTAAATTTCGTAGTATCCTTATTTCAAGCGCTTCAGTAAACCACTGCCTAGAGGAGCACCCCATAGATGAGCACTCAGAAAGGTTTTCATACGTATCTTGGCTCAGGCTTATCGAATTTTGATGAAACTTCCAAATGTTATAGGGCATTACAAATTATATCTGAAGCACACTTAAAATGGGAATTTGAGTTTAAAATGGTTCAATATGGAAAACAATAACAATTTCATGGTATTATGGTAGATGTAGCCTAATTCCTCGAAACATAATCATGAATATTCAAATTGGAAAGCCTTCAAAATTCACTTGATATCATTACACGAAAACGAGTTCTTCTCGGGAATCTTTTGTAAATGAATTTCGACTGCATTTACGAGATTTCACAACTATTATGCTTATCGCCTCGACATGAACGATGAGATACGAAATTCATAGAACGATTGAGCAAAACCAATGCTTATAAAGTGTGCCCGAATGAGAATGGCGGCCCAGGCGGCCGGCGTGCTTGGCTGGCGGCCGTCGCATGTGCCGCCCTCGGACGAGTGTTGGATTTCAACGACGGCCATCCCCTCTCCCCACGTCTGCAGAGTTGATTGATCGGCGCATTGCTTGCTGCCAGCCGGTGCCGGCCCCGTTCGTAGTCGATGGCAGCGGGGACTTTTTGCATGCTCGTCCGAGAGCGGCGAACGCGACGGCCGCCTGCCAAGCACGCCGGCCGCATGTGCCGCCATTCTCATTTGGACGCAACTTACAATGTACGCCTTGAGAAGGCTATGCTGCACTTGATCCGGAAGAGACGGGTTGTTAGAAAATTTTTATTTTCTGCCTGATCTCAGCATGATATTTTTGAAGACCATTCCCTCCCTTGCAATGAAGTGAAGTGAAATTTATCGGCCGACAATGACTTCCAGTACTCTTTACAGATCTGGATGTTTAGATCATGTTCTGAGAGAGTAGGCTGAATCTGGCGTAGTACTTCGAAAACGTTATTATTGGGTTGATGCATAATTATCCGGCGTTATTTTTTCAACAAGTTTTATTTAACATAACTGTTGTTATCGGAGAGCTCATAGGGGACCCATTCAGTGATGTTCCACATTCTTCCGAGCTTTTTGAGGCGAACGACCGTGGATTGATTGACATTGAAGTCTTCAGGCAGCATTCGTGTTGTCAGGCCCTCGTCCTCTTCGACGGTTGCCAGAAGAGCGTGGTCGACGTCCTGAGGAGGCGGGAGAAACGAAGGAGGAGCGAGCTTCCTGATTGGACACGACACTTCCTAGCCCCGCGTTGCGTCCAGTCAGGAAGCTCGCTCCTCCCCCGTTTCTCCCTCCTCCTCGGGGGTGTTGATACACAATGGTCATCACCCTCCGCTTGGCAGTTGACGACTACCGCTGCGCAGCATGCAGTACCATGATAATCGTGCTAGGACAATGGGTAGTCGAGCCAGGATGCGGTGGTATTAGCGTGAATATCGTCGTGCATTGTGCTGCAACTGCGGCTGTCCACGACGGCTATGCGGAATGTGGCTCTAGAGATACATATAAAATCAGTAGCTTCAGAAATCATGTTTAGGAGGCTTTTGGGTTCTACTGTATGTGTTTATGATGAAAAAGAACTTACCCTTTACCGCAGAATTCTCCACAACAAGCAAGGATATCTGTGTCAGAAAGGTGTGCCTGAAAGAATGAGACTTGCGAGAATGTTACACACAGAAATGATCGTGCGATTCCGCGTTCCTTGTTCAAATCGAAAAGGTTCTTTCCCTCATAGCAGGAAATAATACGGTAAATCAGTGAGTTTTTTCAAGCAAGCTACTATCTATTGTGGGCAAGCTGAGGCGGTATTAAAAATCGGGGTAGCGCGCTATCACCGTTTTCAGACTACTCTGCACGTCGGCGTCTCATCCTTCGCACAGTTCCTACTTTGCGCAGCGCGTGCGTTTGCGCGGGTTGTGGCGCGCGCCACCTCGATACTTAAAACCGCCTCTGGAGGCTAAAAGCAGTGTTTGCGGTCTAACTTTCCAAACTAAAGCCTTTATCGCATCGAAAATTCTACGACCAGTATGAAAAATTTCATTGTGGGAAATCAGCTGCCGATTTCGATGACCAAAGCCCTCACAGTTTGCGGAGGGCGTAGTCCCATACATTACGGGGTCGGGCTGCTCAGTTCTGAGTGTCGCACTGCGACGTCGGATAGCCGACGTCGCTTTGCGGTGTTCAACGTCGGTGCTAAATTCCTCTGTTGATGTTGAGGTAATCAATATTGTCGATTGCTCTACCATAGGTTTGTGCCTGGCATAAGACTATGTAAGAGACTAAACGCAAATACGCCAAGTTATTGAAGTCGTGGTATGCTGTATACGTTTTCTTCTTCCCTACTCATGTCTCGGAAACCATCATCTATCATTGCACCTATTCGTGTGGCCCTTATTGTACTCTTTTTAGTCGTTTTTGTGTTTGTATGTATATTTATGTGTATATGACGTTTGCCTTAGAAGCAGTGGTCACGAAAAAAAAGTTGCACGTTTTTTTGGCTAAAACGCAAGCTTTGGGTCAGTTCACTTTTCTCGGTCAATCCACGACTTCTTGGGAGACAATCTTCCTTCAAAAGTGCCTTGAGAAGCTCCTCATCGAATTCTGCAGGTCGTCCGCTGCGAAATGCGCCTTCGAGGTCAGAGCCGCCGTTTTTGAACGTCGCAGACCATTTTTGTTTTTTTCTTTGTTCACAAACTTCGCAAACCCCAGATCTTTTTGAATGCGATGAAAAGCGAAGAAATGTAGGTGCCGAAAAGGCTGATTTTGGTCTCCTAGGGATTCTATTTCCAAGCCTGAAAAATAGGGAGAAATAAAATTATATGAAACAACAGATAAAACCGTTTTGTAGAGCAGAAAAATCACTTTCTTATGAATACAAACACTTTGCTAAACATCTTGCAGGTCATTTAAAGGCAGGGTTCACGATAAAAATCGTGTTCCTGTTTCCACACCTATCTTGAAAATGGCCCCATGCTGATTCCAATGATGTCTCTGAAATCGTACAAGACCTTCTGGGAACGGAGTTATGGTCCCTCAAAAATTGAGCTAAGGAAACATGGTGGACGAGTTTTCCGAGGCTTATAACTTCCGTCATTTGCAACCGATGTGTGCGAGCCGACATCGACAAAGAAAGATATTGGAATTGAAGAGAAGAACCGGGCCTCTGATCGGGAACCATCGCTCATTTCGTCAATGTTGAGCTTGAAAAATCGTAAAAGGGGCGTGCCAAAGTGCTTCCGGATGTGGGCGCCCCGAGGTGGCTTTCTAATATATCTCGCTAATTCGGAGGAATTGAGAGCTCGCACTTGGCAGGTGATATATAGGGTGGGTCCACTTAACAATTATGTAGAAATATCAGATTTGGTCCATGAGCTTGGACTGTGCCTTTAAGGCGGAAGAATGCGGCATCTTTCCACATTTCTCTTTACAAGAGCGTTTTTGCGGTCTTCATCACAAGTCAGTTTGGCGTACGACATGTGCCTTAGAAAGGTGTTTTCGCCCCACGAGAATCAAATCCGATTTTTTTCTAGATGTTTTAAAAAGTCGAGAGGCACAGTCCAACCTCAGAATCATATTACTATTTTTCTGCCTATCTTAAAAACAGTCCCACGCTGATTCTAATGATGTCTCTGGAATCGTACACGATCTCCCAGGAACGGAGTTATGGCCTTTCAAGAATTGAGCTACGGAAACATGGTGGACTAGTTGTCAGAGGCTTGTGACTTCCGTCATATGCCACCAGTGTATGCGAGCCGACCTGAACAAATAAAGATGTCGACAGTGAAGGGAAGAACGGTGCTATCGATCGGAAATAATCGCTCTGCTCGTCAATGTTGAGCTTGAAAAATCGCAAAAGGGGCGTGCCAAAGTGGCTTTCTGATGTGGGCTTGCCAGGGTGACTTCCTCCTATGTCTCGCGTATTCGGAGAAATCGAGAGCTCGCATTTGGCAGGTGTTAAAGGGTTGGTCTAGTTTACAATTATGTCGATATCTCAGATTTTGTCAGTGAGCTTGGACTGTGCCTTTAATTAACAGTATCTGGGTCATCAGCTGGCTCGAAAGCGGTCTTCAATCAACGAACGTTAGTCTACGACCTGGCCTTTTTCTAGTTCTTTTGTTTGTTTTGAGTTGATCTTACCATTCCTATGTTTGTTTTCTCCACAAAAATGTTTGTGTTTCATCTCTAATTTATTATTGATTGACTTTGGGCCAAAGATCTTTGACAGAGAGCAGAATGAAATATGCATTTCATGCAAGGGAAGTTTTGTGCACCTCTGCACGAATTGATATCTTTGAGCTTGGCATAATAATTCTATTACTAACGTGCTTTCTTTACCGCAACCAGTTTTTCAGCTAATTTTGTACCGAAGATATTTGCGGTGGTTTCTTGAAAATTTTCCTTCATTGAAACTGCCATTGAGATTTTAGCGGAGAACTTCAGCTCTTAAGCATAGAACGTTATTAAATGGACAAAGAGCCTCAAGCTGTCCCAGCAGATGTTTACCTGCATTCTCCGCTCATCACTTCGTCCAACCTTGGTTAGTAGCTCGCTCACTGCAGACAGTAGCTCGCTCATCATAATTGGGCTATTTTCACCCAGGGTGTCAAACAGCGCAGTATGAGAGTCATGGACGCAACAGGAATACCTTCTTTTTTCCTTTAGATTGGATGCAAGCACGGTCTGAGATTGTTGATGCGGCCGATACTGCCCAGCACGAGCCTGCAAAAAGCACTTATCAACTCGATCGCTCTCTATTGTGGAACACCGGTATCGACTGAGTGGCTTGCGTACGCAAGCAGACGGTCGCAGACGGACTCATTGGGTGGATTTTCAGCATCCCTCTGTCATTACTCCGGTGCATATAGATCAGGTGGGACTTAGTGGATCGAACAGGTCCGACGCGGGCCTTACCAAACGAGACCACAAGTTTTTTATTCGACTATTTGCACACAGTGTGGCTATCAGAACTTGGTTTCTGAAATCAAAACGCGTGGCTCGTAATAATAGGTCTTACTTTCCTATGCAATTGCTCCATGTCACAACAGAAAGCAACAAAAAGTAGGACAGCTAGTGTAAGTAAACCTTACTCGGACGGCGATGTCGCACGACCAAATGTTGACCTTCTCCCTCCTTCAACGAGGCTGCCAACTATAGTCGTGCCGTTCAATTAGTTTCGAATCGAATTATTCGAATATTTACCATTCGAGTACCTATTCGAATTCGGAACTTCTAAAATCGCACCATTCAATTAATATCCGATATTCGATACTCGAAGAGGGTGCCATTCTAACAGTGTAGTAATAGTAATAGTATAGTGAAAATAATATTAGTTATATAGGGTGCGGAATAAGTTCGTCCGGTTTTTTTTTCAAATAGCTTTATTTGAACGAAAACAATAATTATAGGAATGAATTAATCGATTATGTGTTTGCCGCTATATTTTACGATTACCTCCAACCTCTCGTCTAATTTCTTGATGCCGCTTCGCCAAAAATCGCCCAGTCAGGTGAAGAATAAGTTGTTGAGCAAGTTTCTCAGGTCTACTTCGCTGTCGAATGTAACACCCCTCATTTGATCCCACAAGGAAAGGTGATATTCGGTTGGCCAAAGGTCCGAGAGATTACGGTGGCTGAAAAACCTCCTATTCAGAAGGATCAAGCCTTCTCGGTCACATAGCCTCATTTAGACGGAGTAGTTAGGCGATATAGAGCCCCATGTTCATCGCTACTTTCCTTGCAAGCATTTCCCAGTGTATCGCGCCTTCTCAGTCCCACTAGACGCAGAGCATGGTCTTTTTCGGGTATAGATCTTGCTTGATCCCCGGCTTCGGCTTGTCTCCTAGAGCCGCTCATTTTTTCTTTGCTTTACTTTGGAGTACAGACACCATTTCTCTTTTCCCGTAAGCACTCTGTCCAAAAGCGCTGCCCATGATCGCGTGTCGCTCGATGGCGCGCTAGATGTTCAGAAGTGATTTTAAGAGTATTTCATTCTCGAGTCTAAACGATTGGAGAGAACCAAATTATCGGGAAGAACAATCAACCCAGTCTTTTAAAGCAGAAAAAGCAATTTCTACTGAATACAGACGCTTTGCTAAACGAACAGACAAATCGTTCAAATGAGGCTGGGGAAAAAACCGAACGAACTTCTTCCCCAACCCAATAGTTGAATAAAATTATTCGATGTTCGTCCGAAACCTCCGAAAACATCCGAATTCGAATAGTTTCGAATACATCTGCCACATCGCTGCTAGTAATGGTGTGCGGTAGGTGACCGTGTGTTGCGTTTGGCTAGCCTAACCACATCACTAAATTTTGAAAATATATTTGGCACGCTTTACCTCGTCCTGATGAATTTAAAATCACTCGAATTCGAAACGCCTCGTCGCATGCAGCGAAGCTCAAAAATTTTCTGCAACTGATTCGGGTGCGTGCCCTAAGTTTCTTCCTATTACCGCTAACTCCCTTAGACAACGAAGTGGGCCGACCGGCTGTAGCCAGCTCGGTGGATAAGCAGTTATACACATCATGCGAATAGGATGCAAAGAAATCCCTCCACTTTGTGGCCGGTCAGAGCACACCTGTGCCGTTCGTTGCCGTTCCGGTCGATAGCCATGTAATACTTTCTTTCTCACCAGAAGAGAAGTTACAAAAATTTATTACAAAACCATTCAAAATGAGACTCAAAATTCGGAACGACAGTTCCTCCCCGACATCTGAACCTTTTGTTCAGTGTTGGAATTCTACTGACACTCCAAAAAAAAAACAGGCTTTGGTTTGTTACACTTCGCTCTGTAGGCTTCAACAATGTGAAATCGTCATGCTTGTTCTCAGGTCTGACGAAGGTGTTTAGCACCGAAAGGTAACCAACAACTTTTGTACTCGTGTCAAATTTCGGAATCCCATCTTGAATGCCTTTGTAATAAATTTTTGTAACTCCATGAGGCTTCGGGACAGATCCATTTTGATATGTCAGAACAGAAGTGTTCAGAGCTCTAAACGCATCTGAAAAAAACAATATGTATCTAGTTTCTCTTGAGCATCCGTAGGGAAACTGGTGTACCGCTCCGAGCTGCTGGTTCAGAAAAGTTCCACGGTCTTTTTTGTACCTACTGTGCCTTCCGAGGCGACCAGAAATCTTTCAGTTGTTTTCAGCACTCAAGACAAAGTTTGGATGAAAGCACACTTATCGAACTTTAAAGTGAGTAATAGCGTTTGTGTCTTTCACGCGATGACCGTGAGTGGTTTGTTTTCAGGTTGTCGATTCAAAATTATTCGAATAATTTGAATTGAATTTTTGAAAGTCGGATCTCAGAAGAGGGTCTTTCGAATCCATTCAAATTCGGACCTCAGAAAGAGGTTACTTTATAGATATTCGATAATTTGCCTTTTCGTCCGTGGCGCATTATCGTCCAGACAATCAAGCGCGCAGTCATACTGCACACGGGAAACAAACAGCCAGCCCTCAGTTGGAGAGTTGGCGAGCAAAGCGCACGTGATTGATTCAGACTATGATTTCTGAAAATTTAGCTTCCTGGCAAAAGTAACGACTTGGTAATGGTGAAAAAGGCTTCAAAAATACCTTGAAATATCTTAAAAAATGATTTGGCGTCTCCGTTCAACTTATCAAAACGAAATCAAGCACGATATGGAGTGGAGTTCGCCTAGCTTGACCTTGCGGATTCCCTTATTACAGCTATCAAAAATGGCTTAATGGTACCGTTGCGCGCTTGAGCTGCTGTATCATGGTGGACGAGTTCTCCGAGGATTGTAACTTCCATCATTTGCAACCGATGTGCGCGAGCCGACATGAACAAAGAGAAAGGTTGAGAATAAAAGAAGGAACGGGCTGTTGATCGGAAACCATTGCTCATCACGCCACTGTTGAGCTCGAAAGATCGTAAAAGAGGAGTACCAAAGTGGCTTCCTGATGTGGGTGCCCCAGGATCGCTTCCTCCTATATCTTGCTTATTGGGAGAAATTGAGAGCTCGCACTTTGCAAGTGCTGAACCGGGTTGGTCTTCTTCACAGTTATGTGGAAATCTTGGATTTCGCCCCTGAGCTTGGACTGTGCCTTTAATTCGTAGCAGTGACCTTTTGTCCTGCCTGCTTGTATGGAGATTTTCAGCACAATATCGCACAAGCTGCTCTGGTATCTCAACTGCTCCGGAAATCTCCCTTCTTTAATCGCATTCCCCTTATCACAGCCTTCTCTGTTAACCGATTCAAGGAATGAACATCAGTAAACATTATGGCCGGAATCGGTTATCTCATGGTGTGTTCCTTTTATTCTGCCAACAAAGTCAGATTCTACATCAACGCATTGTTCCAGAGCCGCTCTTGTAGGATTTCACAAACCTTCGGGGAATCCTTAGAGTGAGCTCAAAATGGAAGTTATCTGATATAGAGCCTAAACACTATCAGCGTAGAAGGCTTGAAGGTTCACCGCAAGCTGATTGATCTTGAATGTAGCCGATTGGGCATTCTGGCCACTTCTGCCTGGCGTCAAAACTGAATTGTGTTTATGGCTTTTGCAAGACAGACTCGATCAAATGATGATATCAACCTCTCGGGGATAGCTCGGTTATCAGCGATTACTGGTTCTGGTTTCTCCGCCACGCTTTTTCTTAGCTCTTTCAATTCCTTCATGATATGCGATTTCATCAGACGATGCTTCAGAATTTCCTCTGCTTTTGCTGAGCTTTCCACCTGAAGTGAAAATTGTATAATTAGTTGCGCTTTGCTGAACGTATAAAGTTAATTTCTGTGCGTGTTCGGCATCATCTTGTTTCACTTTTGCAGAAAAAAGTTCATCAGTGTAGAATATAATGCCAAATGAAGAGTAAAAAATTCGTTCAGGGAGGGTGCAAACAGTCCTGGTGACAACTAATAACCTTGAAGAACGGCTGTCGCTTGTTCACATAGTTGACCAACGCATCACCTGTCAGCTCTTGAACCTCCTTCGATTTTGGTGCTGCAGCAAACTCTTCTGAAAATGTGCGTTGAACGCTTTGTAACGTAGCCTTCTGAATCATCTTTGAATACTCTCCATGTAAGTTAGCTAGAGAATTTTTTTAAATTTGACTACTTACCGATTGTTGGGAAGCGCCGAAACGCGCTGGAAACAAAGAACAACGGGAAGGCGTACAACAACTGAAATTTTCATCATGCATAAGGAGCTGCACTTTTTACACAGTAACGACCTGCTAAGTTTGAAACGAGAATATTTTCGTCTTTTCAAAATGTTTATCTAAGTCTAGTGCTCTTCAGCGTCTTCACTCAATGTAAACAACACAACTCTAAGCTCACCTTTCACCTATAAATGTATCATCTCTCATTAAATGGAACTCAGTTTTGTTAGGAGAGCGCTACCGTGACCTGCGGTCAGAGCTTCACGCAATCGCTATGTGTGGTTAGAAATTCTTTAGTGCAACTCTTCCAGAGAGAAAAAGTCACCAGTTTACCGCAATGTTAGAAGGACATGGTTCGGTTGCGGTCACACACTAAAATCACGCTCAGGCATTCGTAGAGGGCGAACCGACCAGCGAATACAGGGTCAGCCGAGAGTACATACTCGGGCGGCGCCAAATTTGCCTCGGTTCACGCTTCGGTGCCATTGCGGAGCCAGCCGAGGTAATTTTGGAGCGAGCCGAGGGGTTTCATGGAAACGCCGGATTTCATTATCGATCGACAGCACAGCTGATTTTCTGAGTAAAATACGGTTTTCTTTTTTTTCTTGTTTGTTCCGAAATTGTTTTTGTTTCTGACTGTTTAAATATTGCGAACAAAGGATGTTCTTAGTGCGTGAGGGGAATTAGCCATTGGTTCGGGCTTTGAAGTGTTTCTTTTTTCTTAATTCTGTCTTGAAATCGAAAAAAAACGGCAAATTCTTCTCGCACACTAAGAATAGCCCCATTCGTAATAATATAAGAGTCAGAAACAAAAATGATTCCGAAGCAAACAACAAAAAAGGAAAAACCGAAGTCACCCAGAAAATCAGCTCTGCTGTCGATCGATAATGAAATCTGGCGTCGTCCACCGTAGTTTTAGTGTGTGACCGCAGCCGCACTATGTCCTTTTAACATTGCGGTAAACTGTAGCTCCTCGTCGACAGGAAACCATGGTTCTTCCTATAGCTGACTGTCGCATTAAACTTTGCATGAACGCTGTTCGTAATGAGCAAGCCACTACGCGCATAGAAACCCTTTTCTGGAGCAATCAGATTTTGAAACTTCGTTCACCACGCTTTTATACTGCCATTTGCCGTCTGTTGGTGTTGTGCATCGATGAGGCTAGACATTTCTCTGCAAAAGGGGAGTTGTCCATAGGTAGTCTTATGGTCCCAAAATATTGGCCAACTCAGAGTGCATAAAACGCTTTTGGCTGAGACCGGTGATGAACCCTTCATTCCAGTCGATCTCGGCAAGAACTAGTCAAGTTGAGATCAAAATAATTAGCCTTGGAGTCAGATGGAGGTCAGAAAAAGAGCCAGAGTTTACCCCATCACTTTTGCAAGAGACAAGAGTATTGGGTCAACAAAAGTGTTTCTAATACTTCGAAATAACTTTCGAAATCGAATGGTTCGCGTAGAACAACCAGAAATGTCCGAAAACTTGAATCACTTGCTAGACACGGTGCCCTCTGACTGGCAGTGAAAGAGAAGTATTTCAACGGAGTATAATATTTTTTCAATAGTTTCAAATATTTATGGCCGCGTTTGTGCCGTAACGAAGGTCTTTACAACGAAATCGACATCTTACAGCAACGCTCGACACGAATGAGGTACTAACAAATTTCAAGGCCATCTCGAGCGAAAAAGGAAGTTTGGGCATATTGTCGACTGTCAGATCGACTTGTTCAATACGTTCTAAGAATGCTTCCAAGTTCTGTTTGAAACGGACGGCTGGTCGTTTTGAAAGTTTTGAACTGCTGTGTGGAAGGATTTGAAATCATTCTGTATTGATAGGCAACTCAGGCGAGATGGTTCACTTCGCAACGGAAGTGAAGTGCAATAGCGACCAGGGTGTGCATTTTCCGTTTGCCGATTTTACCGGATTTACCGGTGTTTTTCGGTAAATTTTGATTTACCGATTTATCGAATTTTTCTCGTAATTTACCGAAATTTTTACCGAAAAGAGATGTTGGGTGTTTTTAGCTCAATCGGCCTACTTTCTACTCGTTTTCACGGGTTTCCTACCGTTATGGCAGGCCTCTGGCTCCATATCCTTATTCGTCCTTCTTTTTGTTACTCTTTTTAAGCCTTTTGCTTACTTTCTGCATAATTTGACGATATCTTCACCTTTTGTGTCACGTGCTTCCTCTTATCGAGGTACTACTACAAGAAATACATAATAGCAGTCCTGAAGCAAATATTTTGGAACTGGAGTTTTTTCAGGAGCCCCCGGACACAACATTGAATCTACCGAAGTTCTGGAACGACTCTATACAGGCCATAAAACGGCCAAAGTCTCACCGTCGACTGCGTACCACGCGCTGCGCTACGCGCGTCGGAAGCAGACGAGTTTTGGCCGCCGCGCATTCGAGTTCGGCCGCCGCGCGATTCTGTTTCAGCTTCCGCGCGGCCGCCGAAACTCGTCGCGCGGCGGCCAAACTCGTCTGCTTCCGACGCGCGTGCGGTCGCGCAGCGCGGTCGTACGCAGTCGACGGTGAACTGGCCATTTATGGCCTGTGGTCAAATCATGCACCTTTCCTCACTGACCAAGGCCATTGATATACTCTCATTCTGCCCTGTCGCGGTCGCAGACTAGAGCGACGTCGCAGTTGTGCTATGCCATACATCACGCCAACTTACGTCTGACAAGCGCTATAGCCCGCGCAATCGCAGAAAAATCAATAAACCGCAATCAACAGCAAATCAGTTTAGTTTCAGCTCTGTAAAAAGGCAGGCTTTAGGATTCATACATTTAGGATAGGGTGAAGATTCCGGGAGAGAAAAGAATGAAGGAACTACAAAAAAAGAAGAAAAACGGGGGAAACCCGCACTTAACCAATTACTCCGTCGCTGACGCAGTCGCAGTGCGCCACACTGCGACCGATGCCCGCGACAGCGACCGATTGCCACACGGTTTTAACATTTGAATGTTTAACCCCATCTGCGATCCTGAGACGCGAGCGGCGCATGCAAAGTGCTCCTGCGACAGCTTTTTTCATGGTGAGAGTGTGGGTCCCGACACGATTCGTAACAGATGAGCGAACCTTTCGCGGTCGCAGTCTTGACGTATAACAATGGCCCAATACGTACTTATGCGCGCCTTGTGGCACAGCTGAGGCGGAAAGGATGTTTTCCTCAGCTGCCCCCCTGATTTTGAGTTACTACAGAAAGACGTTGACGGAAGAAAATTTTGAAATGTTACTTTTTCTTGAAATCAACGTCCCGCTGATTGGTTTCAACCGTTGAGCTCAGCTGAATATGTAAAATTCACTCATTATTTGCACTATCCTCATGCACTGCTGAAATAGATATATAAATATTATTGGTCATTCGTGCTATCGTATGAAATATGTACCAAAGTCGGAGTCAGAATTTTCACCGAATTTCCCGTTTTTACCGTAGTTACCGAGAAAAAAATTTGGGAAAAAGTTTCGGTAAAAAATTTACCGAAAAGAATTTTCCGCACATCCCTGATAACGATCAATGAATGGATTGTGCTCGAAGTGTGGCTGAGGATCGTGAAAAATGGACGCGGCTGACTACAAGGACGGCACACCTCTGCGAAGATGCGGACTGTCCGAGTCAGGCGGAAGCTAGCCGATGAAGTCTAATAACTCATTATTCTTTACGATGGTCAATCAGTGCAATGAGTTTAAGCATAAACTAGAGCCGCTCCGAGGAAATAATGATTACTGACGGAACGCCTGCAATGCTGGGTACATTACCTTCTTGTAAAGTGTGCAGCACCAAAGCGAACTTCAACAATACGCTAGCCTGATAGTATGCTGCTGATAGAGATATATTAGTTTTGTACGTTTCTGTTCACGATGCGGAATGATTCAAGCGAATGATTTTTTTCACGAAATGAGGTGTTTCAATACATTTGCCCGCTACTGTATGTACGCCTTAAATGCACAAGAAGACTAGAGGGCTATTGGGGTTGAAACGGACATTTAACTTGGCCTAAACTTTTGCCCTCATTGTTTTGCATCAGTCCAATCCCAATTACGGGCGACCACTCTAAATCATGTTTGAGCTCCGTGACCTAGGTAAAATTCCAAGTTCGTAGCTATGGAAATGTTCAAGTTTGCTGTGCGGCTACGTCACTGTAACCTGCCTATGGCAGGCCAAAATGCTCCATTGTGAAAGGAACAAATAAGGGATAGGTAACTTACCAGCATCAGCAGCTGTGCGACTGATGATGTCCAACAGACTACTTTCTATTTAAGGCGATTTAGGAACAAAACGATCGTGTGTTTTCGGTGATCAAGGACCTTGTAGAGATAACTATGGAGCCCTTTCGCTTATCACTCCAAGAGATGAATAGTTACAGCTAAGCCTACATGCACGAGCACTAAACTGCCCCATTAAAAGAGATTATGATTTATCAGCACATCTGTCTTTGCTTCAAGGAATAAGAAAGCAGAGGTGACCCATCAGAGTCTCGTTCGTCTTTGGATGTTAGCTTTCAGGACAAAGCTGTTGAACAGGCGACCTCAACAGCCAAAATATCTCTGGAGCATTTGGCAATAAAAGGATGTTTTTTTTGGGGGGGAGGGGGGTGTGAACTTGTACAACTTCAACAAGGCAACATGAAGGGGAGCAAATTCAATACTTCTCGAGAAGATGTTATTCGTTGATATGAAAGAAAATCATTCCACACAATGAAATGATGAAGCAACACCAAAATATCTCGTTCAAACGCCTTCAAAGAAAACGTGGCTCATAATACTTCTTAATAGCTCAGACAGTAGCATCGGTCGGACCGACGGCACAAAAATGTTTCTCCGGGCAGATGGCGGGAGCATGAAAGGCTGATCATGGGCGTATGATCAGGCGCTGGTCGGAGCGACGACAGTCATTGAGGTTTTGGTCGGTTCGCGGTCCCAAGCGCGGTTCGTCGGGGGCAATACTAGAGAACTGTCTCCATAACAGGTTCATCCTGGGACGATGGCGGTGGGATCGTGGGTGTTGTCATGTGCCGACCGGTGTTACTGCCGGAGGGTGTGAAATAGAATGCCCGCACCAAGTTTTGTAAAAACGGGTAGTATTTGCCAAACTTGTTCAAAAAACTCCGATGCTCCTAATTTTTTTTTGTATGAGCAATTCCCGGGACTCTCAAAACGCTATAATTTATGGAGTTGGAGTGGCTATCTACTAGCCTAATTACTGGTGTGCTTCGTGGAATAAAATTCTTTGAAGAAGCATTGCTTTTGGACAGAAAATGTTTTTGCAATTGTCCCTCCGCGCTCGACAAAAAGCGGCCAACTCTGCGTAGTAATTGTATAAGAAATAGAAAATACTTTTTATACTTTTTTAATGAATCTGATGCAGATGGGATAATCTCGGAACTTGTACAGGTTTACTTTTTGAAATCCTCTATTAGACACGCTGAAGGCTTCTTGAAATATTGTACAGGTTTACTTTTTGAAATCCTCTATTGGACACGCTGAAGGCTTCCTGAAAATTTTTCAGGTTTACTTTTTGAAATCCTGTAATGGACACGCTGAAGGCTTCCTGAAAATCGTACAGGTTTACTTTTTGAAATACTCTATTGGACACGCTGAAGTATTGCTAAGGGCTCAGACCGTTAAATGGAGAACTTCGAAAAATCAACTTGCACGAATCTCGAGATTGTCTCATCTTCTCTCAATACGTGAAGCAATCATAGTTTTTTTTCCTCTGTTACTTGTACAATCGCTTCAGTCGCGAAGCGGCTAGAGAGGTTTAGTTTTTTACAACTTGAGTTTTCCCGCACTTTGCCACAGGCGACGTTTCCGAGTAACAATCACTAGAGCAGTTCCCATCGGAAACAAAGCGATTATAGGAAAGCTGTGAATATGACGGCAATCTCAGCATCCAAAAGTCTTCGCACTAACAAGGGAAGTGTTTAGCGTGGTAAACGCATCTGCAGAAACGACCAGTATCGTTATTATCTCTTCTGGCTCAATAGTAAAAATGCGCAGTATCCCGCCCCGAGCTGTATTTATGAGCTGCAGTCATCAGGCATTTTTTTGCGAGTTTCAAAAAGTTTCCTCGGATTTAGCTTAAAACTTGTATGCAGGGGTAATCTAGGGTGGTGAACACGAATCTGGAGTCCATTTGTCAAAGTTTCAAGGTTTACTGCAGGTTACGGTAGGTAACATGTCATTTAGGGGACAAAAGCCATCTTAGTATTTTAAAAATCGACAAACGGACGTTAAATTCGTATTCTCCACCCCGAATAACCCCTGCCTACAAATTGTGAGTAAAATCTGAGATTTTGACCAAACTACCGTATACCCACCATAATCTACCGTAATTTGCGAAAAATCGATTAAAGCACTCAAGATTCGTGTTCATCACTCCAAATAACCCCCAGAATAACAATTTGAGCAATATCTACCGTAGCACTCCGTAAATCTCGAAAGTGGCGTTTTTCCCTCGAAATTTTGCCCGGTTGGGAAGCTTCACACGAAATTGGGCGAAAACTTTAGAAAATCGACTTATAAACCACAGATTCGTGATCAGCGCCCCAAAAAACCCTCTTGGGAGAATTTTAAGTCAAACCGGGAACATTTTTCTAAAACGCTTTCAGAGCCCTCTAATCGGTATAAATATTCGCCAAACCGAAAATCGGTGCAAGTCCAAAACGCTCTCAGTCTGGACAAAGTACGGAAAATGCGCCTTCATCCGAATTTTCCTCAGGGGGGTAATTTTGGGCGCTGAACACATTCCTGGGGTCCTTTTCCGAATTTTCGAAAGATTAATGCCCTTTTTGGAAGGTACAAAAAGCACAAAAACGACCTTTTCAAGCTTGTAACTTCTTGGTACCTGCAGCTCGGGGCTGGATACTGCGCAGTTTTACTATTGAGCCACTAGAGATACTAACGATACTAGTCGTTTTGGCGGATGCGTTTACCACTCTAAACACTTCCCTTGTAAGAAGTTACAAGCATCCGACTTTTATTGCAAACCTTGGCAAATGTTCCTCATAAATGTTCCAAATGACGAAAGCAGTATGCTTTCGTCATCAACCTGGGATGCTGATTTCGGGAAAATTTCGTTCTTTGTTTGTAGTCTCGCTCACCCTACATTCGCCTTGTTTCCTTTTGTTTGAAGAATTCTCTAGGACATCTAATCATTTTTTTCTTAGAATCGCCTTTCTTCTGTATAGAAATGTTTTTTGCACTTGGTATACTGCGCTGAAAGGCGTTTCTTGATTTTATAGATATTTCAAACCAGAGTCACGAAGTAAGGGTAGTTTCCAATTATTTGTTTGTTCAGAAGAACAGTTTGGGTAAGTCATTTGATGATCCCACTTATTTGATCATTAATTCGGGTGACAAGCGTGGCAGGATTTAGGGTCCTTCTTTTGAGGAAACCTGAAGTGTTACTTCGTTTTGGCGAAAAAGTTGATTTCTGCTGTCTTTGTGTGGCAAGAGATTAGTCAATCGAAAGATTTTTCTCAACTGACAGCGTCATGCATAATACCCTTTTTTGTAGAACGCTTCCACGTCGCTTCATGGCAAAAACTACCAGGAAAACAAGATAGAGTGCGCGCAATCATTTTAGTCTGAGGAATGGACGGGGCCGCGAAGGTAGATCACCCCACGCTAATCGAAACGCCATTCTCCAGTGAGGCCGCCAACCTTGTGTACCTGGTACATGAGTCAGACTAGAAAGAAAACGAAAACCATACATTTGATTCATTCGATGAACGGGGTAATTTAGTTACGCGTGGAAGAAAGGAAAAACAGTGGAACATCAATGAGCAAGATGTGATGTAACTGTGAATCATATCAAGCACAATAATTCCCTCTAACGAACGGGGAATGTCCAGTGTACCATGGGGTGACATCTGGTATGTGCGGAATTGTTGTAAACGGAGTTTGACAGAAAACAGTGAACAGAAAAAACTAGGAAGTAAGCAGAAAACAGAAAATGTTTCGATTAGCTCAATGAATAGCATTAAGTATACTTTATTTTTTTTTCATTTTATTTCTGTACGATGTTTAAAGGCAGGTTTCGCGATAAAAGCGGTTGTTGTGCTGTCCTCATGAGAATGTAGATTTGGCCATCACAAATGCGAAAATATGAGAAAAGTTGCAGAAAAAACGCTCCGGAACAAGTTATTTCTTGGTGCCCGCCCGCCTCCGATTCATCGAGATTTCTATAAATGCCTGCCTTGCCCACTTTTGTTTTGCTTCTAAAGTGATTTCTGAGCATTTGCGTAAACTACTGACTACTTCAACAGCAAATTAAAAGGCGGGCGAACAAGAGTTAAAGACAGTCCAACCTCAGATTACGCTGATTCCAAGGATGTCTATGGAATCGTACAGGGGCCCCTGGGAACGGGGTTAAGACCCCTCAAAGTTTTAGCTGCGGAAGCGTGGTGGACGATGTGTCCGAGGCTTGTAACTTCCGTCATTTACAACCGATATGTGCGAGCGGACCTGAATAAAGAGAGAGGATAAGAATGAAGGGAACAGCTGGGCTATTGGTAGGAAATCATCGCTCATCTCTCAACTGTTAAACTTGAAAGATCGTAAGAGGAGCGTACCAAAGTGGTTTCTCGAGGTGAACGCCCCAGGGTGGCTTCCCCCTATATCTCGCCTATTCGGAGCAATCGGGAGCTCGCACTTGGCAGGTCTTGTATGGTGTGGGTAATTATGTGGAAATCTCGGATTTCGTCCCTGAGCTTGAACTGTGCCTCTAAAGAAAATCTCGTTAGTTAGGGGGCCTGCCGACAAGAGTAATTAGCCGGTATTTCTTGTTCTCAAGCGTTTTCTCCCCAAACTTCCGAGTTTTTTTTCCTTATTTTCACTTTTGTGATGATCAAATCTACATTTTCATGAAGAGAGCTTGAAAATTGTCTTTATCGCGGACCCTGCCTTTAATACAATCGTGAGAGAAGTTGATTTAAAATAAATTTCATACTAGCTAGTTAAAGCATATAATGGTAAAGCACAATTTTAGTTTTTGTGAGACCTCCCTCTGGTTTAAACTTTTTGAACACCTTAGAGTGATGAATCCTGTTTTTCCACATTTCTCGAAACCACTTTAGTCATAGCAGTCAGTTCAGATGTAGAAAAGAAAAGAAGAAGAAAAGAAGAGAAGAAAAGAAGTTCCAGCCCTGATTTTCGCTAGGCTATTACGTACACGATTACACGATCGGGAGCTAAATATGTGCAAACAAACAGACACTCTGAGTGGACCCCACCCCATATCGGCGATAATTTTGGGATAAATACTGGTTCAAAAGCTGTGCTACGCTGCCTGAGCGAGTCCATCAGCAGTACAAAAGCTAATTGCTATAACACCCGCGCTAAGTTTTGTAAAAACGGGGAGCATCTGGCAAACATGGCAAAAAAGCGTTCGATGCATGTAACTTTTTTGAATGAAGACTTTTCTGAAATCTGAAAACGCTATCATATTCAAAGATCAAATTGCTACCTAATTGTGTGACTTGTAGACCGAAATTCTCTGAAATCGCTTTGTTTTAGAACAAAATAGTTTTCGCAATCGTTTTCGAAAACGTCGCGCGCGGCGAAGTGCGGCGACACTCTAAGCAGTATTGGTACAAGTAATAGAAGAGCAATCTGTATGCTTTCTTCTTAAATAAGGTGCAGGTGAGAGAATCTCAAGGTTTGTGTTGGTTGATTTTTCGAAATCCTTCATTAAACACACTTGAGAACAACCTGAAAAGTAGAGGTTTTGATGCGGAAACCCTGAGCTCTTAAATGAAGGATTTCGAGAATTCAACCTACATAAACCCTGAGATTTTCTCACCTGCACCTAGCTCATGAAGAAAGCACACAGATTGCTCTTCCATTACTTGTACAAATACTGCTCAAAGTTTCGCCGCACTTCGCCGCGCGCGACGTTTTTGAAAAACGATTGCAAAAACTATTTCCTTCAAAAACAAAGCGATTTTAGAGAACTTTGGTCTACAAGTCACATAATTAGGTAGCAATTTGATCTGTGAATGTGATAGCGTTTTCAGATTTCAGAAAAGTCTTCATTCAAAAAAGTTACATGCATCGGACGCTTTTTTGCCAAGTTTGCCAGATGCTCCCCGATTTTACAAAACTTAGCGCGGGTATTGTACCTTCCTTCCTGCTACAGCGCTCTAAAACGATTACACATTGAATCAGTCGAAGAAAATCCCCAGGTCAACTGTGTCTGCAATGACGTGCCGTTCGAGTATGAGGCATCTTTCATAGTCCACAACGCAAGCGTGGCACAAGTGTAGCGAGCGGGACGAGTGGTTGTCTACAGTGGAACTGTTCACCGCGAGACACGAGACGGACGCGCGTACCGCCCATTCAGCACCGTCATTGCGGCGCCGCCCATACCATTTGTATCATTACTCGAGTCTCAGTTTGAGTCCACTCCATCGTAGACTTGTGCATGGCATAGTTGACGTTCAACTTTACCTCGCACCATCATAGCGGTGCCGCCGGGTTTCTGAATGACCTCGATGCGATAAGAGAAATACCGTGTTGTTTTCGATCTAGAGAAGTAGTGGAAACTCAAATACACCCCAGCATGTCCGCTCAAATGAAATAGCGTAGCTAACGAGAAAATGGTTGAGATGGCAATGCCACTAGACTTCCGCGGCCTGTACTCGCGTACTCTGGTAGAAAAAGTTTTCGAGCATCCGGCGAGAAGTTGTCCAGAATTCCTACGAGATAGCTTTTCGCCCAATGTCTCCTCTTAGAAATCCGTCTAACTTTCTCTGGGAAATAGTTTAAAATAAAATAAGTAGATAAGATAAAAACGTACATGGGTATTCGAAAAAACGTTATGTTTCTGAAAGGAACTATTTCACTGCATTTGTAGGACTAAAATGAATTGAAAGCGTCAGTTTTCAAATAAATTTATAAACTCTAATTTCAGCAGCAGTAATCATTTTCTTATTTTCAGGCCTCTAGAAAAAGTTGTTTCCGGATAAAAATCATTGACTGAGAAAATGATAGGGCTAACAAGAGAAGTATAATAAGGGTAAGTCTGTCCTGAGGAAATCTAATAATAGAAGTGTGCATGCCTGGCGTTGTAAAGTAGTATAGGTGTCCAGCCGCTAGTCATTCGTCTGAATTAGTTATGAGCTCGGAAAGTTTGCAGATTATCGCAAGTTCTCCTCACGCTCACTATAGTTTACAAAGATCCAAGCAAGAAAATTAATAGCATCGGTGGCGCAGTCGGTAGGAAGGGGCAGTGTTAGCCTGGCGGTGAGGGTTTGAATCCACCAGAGTTTTTTTTTTGCAGAATCACGAAACTCTCACATTTTGATCAGGAATAATATTCCAAAGGTCACTCTATCAATTTGCAGCGCGATGTAGCCATGTCGATACAAAAATAGACTTGTGTGGGCGTGATTCAAGGTTTTGATCCCCAGCAAGGGTTTTATCACCTTTGCAAGGGATCACGCACATAAGTGGACAGTTATGTTACATAACCCCTTTAAAAGCTCTAGGTAAAGTCTTTTGTTCCCTGATTCCATTTTCGAGTGGTTATTAGTTTCAAATACACCTTCTGGAGAAAGGTTAGGTGATTTTTGTGTCTGAAGTCTCGAACCATGTGAAACGTGGTACCTCCCTTAAAGGCAGTGTTCACGATGACTATCGCGCTCGAGTTCGACACAAAAATGGGATTGTTTGGTCGTGAGGTAACTAATAGTGACGAAACTGTTAAGAAAGTCGTCCAGAATAAGTCAAAATAACGGTTTCTAAATTCAGGGCGTGGACGAGAATCATAGACCCGGCTGATTTCGGCAAGCGCGCGCTAATCGCGAAATCTGCGCGAATCGATCATGCTAAACTCGGCAGAGTTGCTTGGCGATTTGCCATCGAAAAGTGCGCGGCGCCACAAGCTCGTCCGATTGGGAGGCGCACCGGGATAGATAGGCGCACCGGGATAGCTTTCAAAGCCGTTTTTATTGATTGCTGGGCCAGTTTTCTTCGCTTTCTTTCGACTCCTGTCCTCTTACAGCACACCTGCCTTGCCAACTTAGTACGTTTCACCGAGACCTCGAGAACGAGATTTATCGTGAACACTGCCTTTAACAACGTCGAGGTGTCCATTTTTTTCAAAAATCCTCGTCCAAATTCTTCTGACCAGGAGGGGTATTCAGGCCAAGCTAAATCACTCTAATATAAAATCAATTTCTTGTTTTTTCGGAATTTCTCGATGGGTTAAGGCACAGGTAACTGGCATTTTACCTACTTTCACCTCAAGTTTCGGGCTTAAAACTTGTTGGGATCAAGGACCGGCAGTTCGGAGATGCAACATGCGCGACCATTCGAGTGCATATTCATTTTTTCACACAGTATCCGGCTTTCCTCGTTCAGGCCTACGCTACGTACCTGTGCTTATCTGGGTCAAATTCCGGTCCGCATTTGCGTCTCGACACGCTTTGCGGCCACACGCGCCTCGAGTCAATCGGGTTTCTAGCTCCAAAGCCGACCTTCGATACGGTCTCTTTTTATACAGTTTTCTTCAATTTTGTTTAGTTTCCAGTTTATAAAACCCACCCAGAGTCAGCAGATCGGCAGCGTATGCGGCGCTGGAAACTTTCCGACTTGAAAGCGCGCGGCCGCAAAGCGTGTCGAGACGCAATTGAGGACCGGAATTGACCCAGATAAGCACAGTATACATATAAGCATTAATGCGTTTTGAAATTCCCCGATTGGGTGAATTTTTCGGATCATGCTCTTCTCAGGTTCCCGAATGAATGACTAAATCCGCGTAAGACCTCACAGTTTTTATTATCGAATATGAATAAATTTGTATACCCGCTTATTAATTCGGTTGAAATGGAAAAATATTGAAAAATTATCCGAATATTCTACCAAACATCATAAATATTTGTGAACTTTTTCAGGCTGGATAATCAAACTGTAGTGATCCAACATTTAACCTAAAATTCAGAAAAAGCAAATTTCCATCGTCCATCACTAGATAGGGATCGCCGCGACATATTGGCAGGAAAAATTGCGGGCGGGAAAACAGAAGAGGAGAGTAGCTGTAGTCAACAATTTTCCATAAACAGCGTCGCAGCGATCCCTCATCAGTAATGGACGATATATTCCCTGTTAAACATAATGCTCGGAAAAAAGAAAAACAAAAAAATGAATTGATACTTCTCTAATGCAATGTTCTGGAAAACGATTGATTAGACTCTAGAATGAATCTTACACGATTTTTGGAAGTTTTTTGCCGTAACTGCAGTTTAACGTCGCAGTGCACGTTATGATATGTTTACACAAGGTGTTGAGTTGATCGCGAAACGCTTGGCTCCGGGCGAGATTGAACCAGCATCATATCTCCTTTCCGGGGAGCGCCTTATCGCACTTTCGCACCACCGGAGCCCCAGCTGCCGCTCTCACTCAACTGCTCGGTAAATCTTCACCGAAGCAATCATCCTTTCACCCGCATAACGGGATGAAACAGGTATACCGCCAGAGACTATCTAACAGTCGTAGACCTGTCAAGAATGAATGGAATATATTGTAAACGTGTAATTGAATTGCTCGAATGATTCCGATGCTTAAAAAAACTAAAATCGAAATTCCTAAATGAGTGTACGATACAAAAAGAACGAATAAGCGATAGTTACAAAAGCCGGCATAGTAGGGAATCCGAGGTTCGAGCAGCCAATTGTGGGCGGAGGGATGTGTGTCGTGTCCCTCTTCTCTATCCATACCACAGAGCGGGAGCAGTTCAGGTTGGCACACGTGAAAACTACACTGCGTGCATCGTCATCGTTGAGGCGCGTTAACCGTCGGGACTCTGAAAAAGAAATATAGTTGGCGCTCGGTTAAAAGCGCTTCAACGACGACGCGCGCGCAGCGTGGTTTTCTTTTTTCGCGTCACGCCGTGTGCCACTCCGAACTGCTCCCGCGCTGTGGATGCGATCAACATCCCGTGGGCGGATTCTATACAGGTAAAGCGAACGCTCCTCAGTCAACGGAGTAAAAACGGGTCAGCAGAGCTCTAGCGGGTACTATGTAGCTGCGGTGGTGCAGTTAATACTCAGATGTGAGGACTGAAGCTCAACTCATGAGGCCAACACAAGACCTTGTTCACAACTATCCAACCAATGAAGAAGCAACTCACTTGGGGATAGGATACTGCTACATCAATAGAATGCCGAGAGAATTATTGCAAGGTTAAGAAGTTCATATTCAATTCCAAAACTGAGATCACTCAGGATTTTTCGAATGAAAATTCTTTATTCTCAACGTCATTGCAATGTGCTTCTAGACCAGCTTTTTGAATAATGATATTTAAAATCCCATTGTGTTTCAGTTACGGTTGATAGTGGAGAAAGTTCAGCACTACGAATCGCGAAAACTTCCAGAAACTTAGTTGCTTGAAAGTACAATCTTCCTGTAGATATTTGTTAATGCAATCGCCACAGTGTCATCGTACATCGTCACGCTAATTCTCGTACCATACTCTCAATTCATTCGATGACTGCTCAATATATATACCGTATCGCTCTCACACACTTGCACCTGCAATGGTGCACATGCCCTTTTCCTTTCAGTTGACTTGTGAGCGCAGCCGCTACTATATTACATGCTGCCTCTTGATTATTATTCTCTACTCGTTCTTTTCGTGCCTGTATCTCTAACTCTACCATCGAAGAGGTGTGCTGAAATCGCTCCACACTTTACGCTTTCAGGTAGGAGTGACTGTGCGTCTGTATCACACACTAGGGGTGTGTAAATGAATTTCAAATTCCGTAAATCGTAAAAACATTACGACAAAAGCATATATCATATATCGTAAATCACATCCATAGAAATTAATACCAAAAGAAACACTATCCTATAAATATTATTGCTATGGTGGAAACAAGAGAAACTACAAATGGAGTCCGTGGCTTGTTTCCTCAAGTAGAAACATTTAAATCTCTACGGTAATTACCAATAGCAGTTGGTGAGATTTAAACAACCACGCCAGCCATGGTGAGAGGCGAGAAAAGTGTTTTTTCTTGGGAAACAAGCCATGTGGACCTAATCATGCCTTCTAACGATGGAGTTTGACGTACTAAGCACTCATTAAGTTGCGTTCCGTATTTGGCAATAACCACATTTAATGAGACAGTTTTACCCATGTTTCTCTTAGCATTTCCCATATCACTCATTTCACAACCTCTTCCCAGGTTCTAAGAAATCCGCAGGTCCGATTAAGCTGTTCGCATATCTGCTGGGCAAAGGACACAACTACCTGTGGCTTCTCTGGGCCAAATTCCGGTCCGCAATCGCGTCTCGGCTTACGCTTTGCGGCCCGCGCGCGTCGACTCGGAAAAAGTTTCCAGCGCCGCAGCCGCCGATCTGTTGACTCTAGATGGGTTTTAGAAGCTGGAAAGTATGCCTAAATTAGAAAACTGTATAAAAAAGCCATATCGAGTCGGCTTTGGCGCTGGAAACTCAACTGACTCAGGCGCATGCAACTAAATACGTGTCGAGACTCAATTGCGGAACCAGATTTTGGCCCAGATAAGCACAGTATACTCGTAAGGCCTCTCCCAAAACGCTGACGCCGTTATAAGCGTTAGAGCGAGCCCAAAATGACCGTATTTGAGCGATTCTAAACCGGCGGGTGAGGAACTCCGCCCACGCGCTATGAAACACGCACCACAGTGCTGGCAAACCATTTTATGCAGTCAGCAAGAAGTATGGCACCTGGCGTTTGCGCTAACCTTCAATGGGGATATCAAAGTGTGGCGCTATTCCTTGCTCCTCAACGGCTGCGCGGCATGCGCGTGACGAGCGGGCTTGGCATTAGGGGATGGATACTCCCTACGCGCGTCACGCGCGTGTCGCGCTGGTGTTGAGGTGTGAATAGCGCTAATCGGTGCGATCCCTGCCAACTCATATCTGAAACGCACAATGGCATCGTTCGCCTACTTTGGGTTACTTTTCCTATATCCACTAAATCACTTGCAGTCGTAGCTTTATTGTGAAGATACTGCTGCAGATTATTAAAGGCAATGTACGCACAAAAACTACCTTCTAAACTTTGCCGCTTTGTGTGCCTTTAATCCCCAAAGTTAGGGAATATAGTGAACGCTCACATTTGTGAGAGATAGCGATTTCAGAAAAGAACCATGATGAGCATTCAAACTGGCACTCACGCCTTTTCTGGAGTCTCCGTTTCTGCGGACGAAGAAAAAACGAACAGAAAACGATTTCAGAGCTCCAAACGTTTGGGGTAAAAACCGAACATCCTTTTTATCAATTCCCGCAGACTCTGCGTCAGGCAATAATCCACGCAAAAGAGCGGACCAAGAGCACTACGTGAAACGTTTTGGATTTTTGATTAGACTGCACTTAAACTTGGTGATAGGTGAAGGTAACCTAGCTTTGGGAATCAAGGCAGTTGTTTATCATGAAAAACTCGAAAACGAAGTCGTTTTTGAAGAGTGCTTCTAGACTGCATCAGGGCTGGGCACGCGTCCCGGTTGACCTTAGAGGGGTGCATATTGGACGCTGCGGAGAGGGCAAAGGGGGGTGCCTAAACCGAACCCCAGATAAAAACAAAGTGCACCTGTTCTTACGAATTTCAGGAGGAAAATAGTACACGCTTTTCTTTTTGATTTGTCAACTCCTCTTCTCCGCTGAGAAAAAAAAAAAAACACAGAATTCAAATTATTGACATTAGATATGCAGGAGTTGCGTTCGCAAAAATTAATAGTTGCTGTCAGGGTTTCTTTTTAATAAATCTATGAAATAAGTATTATCTATAATTTGTTTGATTGCTTTGATAAAGAAATAAACACTACACACGTTATCTAGAAGCAAGTAAGGATTGGTGTGATGTCATGTTTCTCAGGTGCAACAGTTCCTTTAGTACACGGGTGGTAACAAATTAGAGGCAAAGATACAAAGAGAGGCGCTCAGAAGCGCTACCGTTCACGTTCAAAAAGAATCAGCGAACTGTTGTATTAGTACAGATTGAAATTACAGGTAGCACATTTAGTATCCACGTGTAGCCAACTAATTTTAGCTCATGAGGAATGTGACTTATGAAGAAGTCCGATTATGAAAATTGAGGACTTTGCAAGGTCTTGTGAGAGAAGTTAATGATCGAGTCCTCCTCCTTGATAAGTACTATGTCTCTCATCATGGTAAAAAAAAACCCTGCTATCAGTACCCTACAGAGCACAAAGTGCACTGAATAGGACTTTGGAACTATTAAACCCGAGTTGTAGCCATCTGGAGTGCCGCGTCCACCAGAAATTCGGCTCGCCGTGCGATCTAGTGCTTGTCCGCAGCAACTTTGGCGCACACTGGAGTGAATACATACACAATATTCATTTAAAAATATCTAATTTATTACAGAAGGGAGAAGGAGAAAAAGGCTGAAACTGGAGTAAATGGAAGAAGGGAGAAAATTTACGACACTCATCTTCAATGTAACCATTCTAAGAAATCTAATGTAAATAAACTAAGTTTAGAGTAGGTGAGTTTTTGGATTCGACAAGGTTCATTCAAGTGAACCTAGTTGAATAAAAAACAGCAGTAATTATAAAAGTAAGAGCATTGAAAGAAAAGAGGAGAATCTGGCAAACACCTTGGTTTCAATAAGTTTTGATATTTGATGTGATATAAGGACCTTAAACCTCGTCGGTTTTGTCGGTTTTGTCCCGGTTTTCGGGGTAAAACCGGAACAGAGATTCAGGTCAATAAATCCCATTAAAAATCAGTCCTATTGAAACTAAAATATTTTAGATTATATCTTTCTAACAATATCCTTTGCTCTCCAGTTTAATGCTAGTTTTGATCAACTAGGTTCGTTTTGAATGAACCTTGTCACGGCTAAATGTTTACACCAGCTCTAACTTTGTTTATTTACATTAAAAATTCTAAAATGGGTACATCCAGAATAGACTACCTTTACCATCTTCAAATTTTCCTTCAGTTTCGAAAATCCTTTTCTCCTCCACGTTCTATAGCAATAAAATGCATTTTTATTAATATTGTGTGCGCGTCCATTCCCGTGTGCGCTGTGTATGCTGCGTACAAACACCGTATCGCACG